>JAGPOW010000290.1:28302772-28321556 GCA_030014935.1 Caiman crocodilus | reverse complement strand
TGTAATAGATGATCCACACAATTGCACTTCCTGCCATGCCACATGTGCATGACAGGAGGTATGATTGTAGCTGGGATCTCACATTAGACCTCATCATGCCTTATTGTCAGTGCAGAGGCAGCACTGACAAGAAGATCACAGCTGCTGTAATCTCCCAGCCTTGAGGGTGTGTGAAACCACTGAGGCCTCGAGATTATGGTAGCTGCATCTCCCAGCCCTGGGGGCTCCATACACCCCCGGAGTTGGGACATCATAGCCATGATGCACAGCTGATGGGACCTAGCTGGGTCATATCAGCTGCTGTGGGACTCTGGAAGAGCCCCAGAGTTATACCTGGAGAAATTTAGAATCCTAGAAAGGGAGTCATTTTGTGATATTTTATACAGTTGGGCAGAAGAATGTAGCAACTGAAATCTAATTCTAAATGGTTTGACCCTCCGTATTCTATAAAAAGAAGTTAATGGTTCTCATTGTCCATTTGTATCAACTCATTAGGGAGTTAAAGACAACCTACTGACCGTAATTGCTTGTTACTACATCCACTGAAATCACTGGGAGCACTGACCTGCCAGTTATTAATCTGGTAACTATTCAGCATATGTGCTGAATCGGTGCCATGTAACATGAACCCTTTATCTGAATCTTCTTTATTCCTGTCAGTCCCTGTGAATCAAGTAAAAAGTGATGCAATGGAAGAAAAAAAAAATCATCACCAGAAGAAAAAAAAGAGTGAAAAATCCCACTATAACAAAGGCTCAAGTCTGGAACATCAGGGTGTCAGCAAAAATGTAGAGCTCAATTCTAAATATTTTTGGGAAGGGCAGATTAACCCGTGAATTTGTAACAATGGGACTATGAAGGGGGAGAGATTTATCTTTACCTTTGCTAAGTTTTGTCCTTTATAGATTGCAAAAGGAAGAAGTGAAATAAGCACCATACAAAAATATACAGACTCTTTGGCTCTTTTTACATTTGTATATGATGGAGAGGAATTGGGGGAGGGAAAGGGGGTTGAAATGTGATAGACAACTTGAAATATTAAATAGCTTTACATAGTCTAGTTCAAGGAGCAGGAGCTACTTTCACTAGTAGCATAACTAAGGGGAAAGTGTTTGGGGCAGCAGCTCATGTGCCAATTTGTGGGGGTGGAGGGGAGCACAAAAATTGCTACTGCTGCAGCTTCCAGCTGACAGAGCGGCCACAACTATCAATGGAGTACAGCTGCTCTGTTTATACTACACTATTTACTACTGCAGACTCCACACATAATTGAATCTTCTCTCAAGAAGAGGGCTCCACCTTACCACCTGGGTAAAATATAAGTGGCACTAGCAGCACTATTGCAGAGGTAGAAGCAGTTTCATTTTTTGGATAAGTAAAGAGATCAGCAAATACTGAGGTTATGCATTTTTATGAAGTTATATTACTCTTAATTTTAAGGAAGTTCAGCTTCCCTTTTAAGCACCCCAAGTTGTTTGTTTTTTGGGGGGGAGAGGGATTTTTTCTTATTGTTGTTGTTCTGTGATCTGAGGTGTAGTAGGTCTATATAGTGAATGTAAGAATGTAGCTGAGAACACCTATAAAGCTAACAAACAAGGTCTGTGTTTCTTCACACTCTTGATAACATATATTACTTTAAAGTTATCTAAAAAGAGTTGCTTTGGTTTACCACAGGTAAATGACATTTTTATGGCATCTCTTTCTCCCCTCCTCACACTGATACACACACACACGCATATATATATGTAAAATAAAGCTATCTAGAATTGAAAGACATGGTTGCTAGGTAGCCACTGTCATGATAGCTTAAGGTACCAATGAGGCATACAGAGGTGAGTCCCTCATAACAGAAGAGATCCATTTTTCATTCTCCTTGAAAATGAGTCTTTTATATACAGATGACAAGATCACCAACTCAGTAGGAATAAAGCTGCATAAAAATACATACACAAGGTTTTAATAGTTTCCTTTAAATGCCTGAAGACTGCAGAGGTTTCCTAGAAGGGGCAGGAATTGTGAATTAAGGAGGTGGCTGGACTTTTTAAATAGGGGGGATGCTTGATTGATAAAAAGAATTGTTTGGGACACAAATGTTATTGTTGTATTTTCAGTCCTGGTAGTATGGCTGTAGCAAGCAAGTAAGAATAAAATATGAAAACATAAATCTAATTACTCTCATTTAAATATATGGTGAAGTGATGTCCAGCCTGTGCCCTGTAGTCTCTTCAGGCTCTGGAACTTAATTTGTCCTTGGAGTGAATCTGTGTTAATAAGAAAAATGTATATCTAATTGCAAAATACAACTGTTCTTGAGTCTTAGCTTGTTGTTGAAATGGAAGTGATGGTCTCAGCATCATTGATACAGGTAAAGGTTAATGGGTGTCATCTTCCCAAACTCTTCTCTTGTTGCTCAAAGAGTGGCTCAGGTACAAGATTGCTGAGGGAACAATCTCTTGTCACTTTTCTTCTACAGCTGCTCAGAAGGTCTGCTTTTGGTCACATGCTGCACTGCTGGGAAGAGAAGTTTGAGTAGCATGGACAGGCCATTGATTACTTCCCTGCTGGGCTATGGGAGTCCAGCAAAGAGAGCAGAATGGAACCGAACTATTATGCCTGACTTTGAGAAGCTCTTAACTGAAGATGTCTCCACTCCATGACACAGATTCCAAAAATAACCCACAAGAGGGTAAAGAAGAAGCCCTAGCATAGATTACAGCACCCAAATCAAGAACAGAATCCCAGTGCCTTATCCACTAGACAGTACTTCCCACTTGGGAGTATATGGCTTGTGTAAAATGGATAGACAGCTTTGGAGTGGGTATCTGTTCTATTATCATTTACTGAATGCAGCCATAGTCCGAACTCCTTACTTCTAAAAAATTTTAAAAACTGAACTTAGAAGGGTTAATACCTCTCTCCTATTCATTAGGGTGTATTGGGTCCTATTCAGTTTCCCTATGCAAGAAGGAGAGTGGCAAGGCTTGGTTAGGTAGTGTAATGAACTAGGATCCTTTCAAAACGCAGAGCGCAATTTTGCAGTGGCTTCCTGCATACTGCAAAACAATAATTACAACAGTGGATTTTAATCACTGTGGATTTAAGGATATGAGCCAGAATAAGGCTGGTCAGACTTTAACAGTGTGGATCTACTGGTCACCCCTATTACACAGTCAGTTTGTTTTAGGACTGTGAGGTATGCTACAGCCCTGAAATAATAATTTCTGAAGTGTAGATCCTCGAGCATTTGAGTATGATAACAAGATTCCTTTCAAGCTTCATCATCCCTCCATCCCAACTCAAACTGTGTGTTTTAGATTTCAGCCATTGTGTAAAATGCTGTATGCATACCCTTGGAGATACATTTTTTTTCATTCTCAACCCCCACCCGCCTCCAAAAAGACATCCACCTGTGCCCTGTGCTAGCATAGGCAGTGAGTTTCCTCATTCATATTATCCTTCCTGGTGAGGTCAGGAGTTGAATTTGATGTTTTTTAATGGTTTTCCTCAGTTTTACCAGCATTGTTTGATATTGCATTTTGCTCTTAATTATGGTGGATTTTTTCTATAGAATATAATAAAAAATACAAAAGAAGGAAAAGCACAACATCTCCTACTTTGCTTTGCTAATGAACCTTAGTTGTGATTTGAAAGGGCAATACCTATGCAAGAGAAGATGTCTTATACCCATTATACCTATCTTCTACCCATTTATTCCTTGGCCCCCTGGAAGCTGCCAGCAAGGGTGAAAAACTGCATGTTGGTGCTTGTTGTGATATAGGCATGTATTCTCAAGGAATACGTGACTAATTCATATTATGCAGAGCTCCAAAACACTGCTCAGTTTTTTGGGTTTTTTTTACCCTCAGCCTTGGTAGAGTGCTAATCAGTAACTATGAGATAAAAGACTGAGTTCCATTACCAGCCCTGAAAGCTATCCATTCTCTGAAATGCTGTTTTAACTATGATAAATGTCTCTGGGAGACAGAAGAAGGATTTTGAAGCAGGGCTTCAGGAAGATACAGGGAAGAGGACAGAGAGCTGCAGGGTATGAGATCCATTGCAAAGGGATTCTTTCCTTCTTAGGAAAATTATGTAAACATAGATTTGTAACCTAGGCGCCGCTGTGGTTGAGTGTTCTGCAACAGGGTTGTGCAAAAAGTGCTTCAGGAGAATGGGGAGATTTACTAGAGCTCCCCTGTACTGACACATGATGGGATGATCCTGGATAGGAATTCTGAAAAATTGTCTGCTTGATCTGATAGAGGAATGGATTGGAAAGGGCACTCCAGTCACTAGGCCAGTGGAGCCCTGATTGTCTGCTGGAGTACCTGCCAGGAATTTTTATGTTCTAACCTGAAATGTAAATGCTTACAATATTGGCAACCTTTCCTCTCCTGCCAGCCCTGAAGGATTTCCTACCCCCACCCGTTATATTCTTGCCAAGTGCCTGAGTGCTCATTGGGACCCAATTGAGGTAGCACGTTTATGACCTTACAGCTCAAATGCTTCCAGTACTTACTGGCACATAACACATCTGGCATGTGACTGAGCATTATATGAAGTTGGATGCATCACAGCGCTGAAACAGTTTGCAATGATATAACACTGAAAAGATCTCCTAAAGCTGGTGTGTTTAAGATGGCTAATAAGTGTCATAATGCTCAAATCTGGTACTGCCAGCTAATATTTGCCTTGTAGTCCAACTCTGCTGTCCAAAACATTTTAATTCTGCTGTTTGGCAAGTACTGAGTGTAATGTGTTAAAACCATTACCTTACACTTTTACCTTTTCTGTGGGGGGAGGGTTGAAGGGGGGAGGTAAGGTTATTTTATGATAACTAATGCTATGTATACGTATAAAACTTTATATACAAATGTGGAATCATGCTTCTGTGCAAAAACCCATAGCTAATTGCATCTGAACTCAGGAAGAGATTATTGCAACATTTTGCAACTAGCTTGATATAGGCTTTTTTTTTAACCTTTCCTGAGGCTGCAAATCATTGCTACAGGCAGAACACCAAAACCCCTGTGAATTCCACAGCTAGAGTTGTTATAGGTCCACCTTTGACATTTTTAATTGCATTTCAGGCCAATGATGGCCTGTTGGTTTTTGATTTTGGTGGCTAATAAGAAACAGCAGAGGCCAACTTTTTCTGAAAAGGTACGTTTAGATACTTGAGTACCAATTTGTACACAAATACCTGGTTTGCAGCAAGCAGATCTTAGTCTTTTCCTCTTGCAAATCTAGCTCCGGGGGAGGGGAGTGGTGGGAATCCTTCAGGACTACAGCCATTAAGTGCCTTACATATAAGTAATGAAGATTTGAAATTTGAGGTGGGAGGAAATACAGGGCTATTAAAGAAAATAAGTCTCATGCATTACATATACGTGTTCCTTTTATCCAGCATTTAATCACATACTTGCTATAACTCAGGAATTCAAGTACTCTAATGCAGTGGTACCCAACCTCCAGCCATATGGGCTGGACACTGGTGCAGGATCCGTCCGCAAGACAGATTCCATACAGGATCACCCTGTGGGGTTAGAGTCCAGGCATGATCCAGTGTTCCAGCCTTGCTCTGCATATTAGATCCAGCCACACACTGGCCTGACTCCATGCATCAGATTTGGGCATATAGTGCCCAGCCGCATATGCCAGACTGGGCTTTGCACTGGTCCAACGCCACATGTCACCCAAGCCTGCATACTGGCCCAAACCTGCATACCTAGATCTGACTGTAGAGTGACCCCTGGTTGTATGCTGGTGCAACCTAGCTCAGAGGGCCACAGTATATGGCTCATCGGTTTCTCCACAGACCCAAACATTTTGCAGAGGAGTGGCAATTAACATTGCTAATGCTGCCCCACTGCCAAATTTCTGGACCCGTGTCCAGAATTCATGACTCTCTGGGTTAAAGTGGGCCAGAGGTTGAGCACCACTGCTCTAATCCATGGGAATAAGCAGCCAAGAAGAAATTATTCCATTGGCCTGAGCATCCCCACTTCCACCAGAATTAGCTTTTTTTGCTCTTAGAGTAAATATAAAATGAGCTCAGAGTGTTGGGATTTAGAGAATATTAATTAAAACAAATATAAAGCATGAGTAATTCAAAGCATCACACTGGGTATGTCTACATGTGCAAATGTTGCTGTATGGGTTTATTCTGCTGTAGTTTAGTGTGGAGTAAATCCACCCTGGGCAGGCATCTACATGTCCAGACATTTGGGAACAGATCTGTTGCTCCTGGCAGTAGTCTGCTCCCACCCCCTTTAGCCCTGCATCAGCCCCCTGCAGCAGTCAGTCTTTAAAAGCCAGCTCCATGCTCTGCTCCCTGGCCACCAGTCTTGCTGGCCAAAAGCAGCATGCAGCATGTAACACAGCATTTTGTGGCTATGTTGCTGGTGCCTGTGCCCACTGCGCAATGACTGCTCCACCCCCAGCCCTGGGAATACTGTCCAGTGCCTTGGGCTACTGCTGGACATCCTGCTTGCTGTGTTTTGCTACCTCTGTGAATGCCGCATGGCCCAGTTCAGTCTCAACCCTGCTGGTCCCCTCAGCCCAGCACAGCCACCTGGTCGGGCTCACTGTGGTATCCCTTGCCACAACACTGCTGTTGCCTTGATGGACCCCAGCAGGCACACCAATGACACTCACCTGGATATCGCCACTGGTAATATCTATGTGCTCCTGAGGCTCCACTCCCACCACCTGTGGGCCCACCTGGCCAGCCAGGACTGGTGGCTGCAGGTCATCCAGGGCACCTGAGATGAGGAGCAGTGGCTGTCATCATTCTGGATGATCCAAATTGCCTTCCAGGACTTCCTCGAGCAGCTTTACCTACACCTGGAGTGACAGGACAACACCATGTGGCAACCTCTCACCACAGACATCCAGATGGCTATCGCCCTGCTCAAACTGGCCCTGCCTGCCAACCTGTGCTACATTGGCTACCTCTTCAGCATGGGTAAGGTGACCTCTGGGGAGGCCATCCTGGAGGTGTGTGGTGCCCTCCAGGACATGCTGGGATACACCATGCCTTGGGTGCATGATCCCCTAGAGGTGGTGGCGGGGTTCTGCACCCTGGACTTTCCCCAGTGCATCCATGGACAGAACCCACATTTGCATCACCTGCCTGCCCTGTGCCAACTGCTCCTACTACAACTGGTGGTGCTTTCGCTCCATTGTGCTCCTGGCCATCATCAACAACTATGGTATCTTTACCAACATGAGTGAGACGGGCAGCTGCATTGCAGTGCTGTGCCAGGAACCAGCACTGGGATCCAAGCAGGCTGCTGCAGCTGTCCTGGGGCTTCTGCTGCATGATGCAGCTGGCTGCAGACGGTGCAGTGCCCCAGCACTCCCGTGGGGCTTTAAGGTGCTAGCCCGACGGTGGCCTCCAGGTGGTGGGACTGACTGGGAGCAAATTTTCTCCGGAACAATGTGCATTACTGTGCAGTAACTGCTCCACAGTTAATTTGCTTCTTGGAATTGCAGGTAGCAAATTAACTATACAGAAAGGACCTGCACACGTAAATGATGATGCTTACTACACAGTAATTTGCTCTACTGTTCAGTAAAGCATCTTGCATAGATATGCCCATTGTGTAATTATTAGTGGCAGCTTTGCTTGAGTGTTTAGAAACAGTTAAAAAACGATGCATTTTATTTATAGTTTCATAGTTTCATCATAGTTAGGGGTCAGAAGGGACCTAAATAGATCATCTAGTCTGACCCCCCGCCACTGGCCAGAGCACACGCTGGGATCACACAACCCCAGATAAGTAAATAACTAATTTAGATTTAGTTTTCTGAAAATATGTGAAAACTTAAGTGACTGGCATGTAAACAGTTAGCTAAATTGCAGCTCAGTAGTTTAGGGGTTTCAGAGCTTAAGGCAGTGGTTAACTTATCTCACAAAATGCATGAGGTGTGGTCTTATGAGTAATTATTTTGTTGGTATCTTGGGCAAATACGTTGATTACACAGCTCTGGTAGATAATTCAGCAAATAAGATTAGGTCTGTTGCCATGTGGTAATATGGAAGAGATGGGAATTCAAAACTCTCTTATGATAAAAGTGTGATTTGGAAGGTTTGTTGCTTCATCTGTTGGGCAAAACTAAATTTGTATACCAAACATTGGGCTCAAGTCATGTAAAAGTCTGGTTTATGGACTGTTTTAATTTCCAGCACAGCATAACAATAAGCATCACTAGTGTGTCTTTAGTATTCAAAGCATTAACGGAGCATTGATTAACTAATGCTTACCCTATTCTTGTGAATAGATGAGTAAATAAGTAGTAATGATATATCTGTCTTATAGATTCCAAACAGAAGGGAGAGAATAAGTGTCGGTAGAATAACAAGCCAGTAACAGAACTGGGATTAGAGATGTGCCATATTTGTGCCAATCCCCCAAAACCACTCTGCCTCAATGAAATTGAAACTCACATGTTCTGTTGTGCCATTCGTGTCTAAGTCCATTGGCCAGGTATATTTGGGTTACACAACCACAATGTCAACCAACAATAAATAAAACTAATTAGTTAACTCATGAGGAAATTATTACTTTATGCTTGCCCAGATTATATTAAATAGTGGTCTGTACTGTACTGGCTATCACAGTGGCAATACTGAGAAACTTGTAGTCTCTATCCAGCCAAAGACATCCAGCACATGCTTAATTTCAAATGTGGATAGTTCTATTGCAGTCCACCCTTAGTGGCAACTCAATATTATTTTCAACATATAATTGACTAGGTTATCTTAGTGATGTTTTAAAGTGATTGTCTGAAGACATTTCATCATAGCCAAAATTACCCATTTCTTTTTTTTTTTCCCTTTCCAAATCTCTCTATTTAATGCCTGACTGTGAAGGGTGCTGGCAAGTCGCATGTGTTGAAGTCAATAGGATTTGGAGGTACCCAGCATCTATCAGGATCATGTTTTATTGTGGTATGCAAAAATTAATCATTTTCAATTGCTATTATGGAAACTGATTGAAATGTGGTGGGATACCAATTGTTTTCACTCATTTTGAAACTGTCAGTAGGTGGGGTTTATAATATCTGAAGCATAATATCAACGTCTGATGAAGAAGCATGCAGATGCTGATAATGGAGAGTCTTGTACATGGTGCCTTTATACTTCTCTCGTGGATCAGAAGTTATATGATTTCCTTCGGGATTACCTCTTCTACATCAGCCTTGGACAGCTATCGGAATCATATCCGCTGGTGTTGAGCTGCAGTAGTCATTCTGCGTTCTGCAGGAGACTCCACGTCTGTCACATATTCATGCCAATGGACTTAAAATAGATGATACAGTGACACTCAATGAACTCACCCCGTGCAGAATGTATTTTTAAAGAAAGTGTCTTTGATCATCAAACAGTGGCTCATCAGATTGCTTTCAACCTGAGAGTTAATCTGCATGAGTTTCTTTGAATTAGCCTGAGATTGCTGCCATGGAGAGATCAAACTTTTTTCAAACAGATTGGACAAAGTGAAAAAGTGTCATGCAATTTGACAGTAGTCTCATTGACAGATAGCACATTTTGTAGTGACTTGTTAACCATGCTGAGCCTCTGCTGAATAAGATCTCAAATGATAGCTGTTAGGCAAGCAGAGAGCATAGTCATTTTAAGCAGAAGTCTACAGGCTTCAACTAAGAAGGAAAAAAGTATTATGAATATGTTTAATATTCAGAAATAACTATAGTTTTTTAACAGAATCATATCTGTCTGTGCTTCCTTACAACAGACTGATACCATTTATTCAGAATTACTTAATCTCAATAGCAAAAACTTTATTCAATAGGAAAAGCTTTACTAGGTAAGAGAAATAAACACATGTATCAATCAGGATGTACAGTAAGTTCTAAGGAACAGATACAAATCACACTGAAGTCAATTAAATGAGTTCTATAGGCTGAAATTAGCTGAAAAATCACCATTTTCCTCCAGCCCTATGACTTGCCACAACAGCTAGCACCGAATTAGAAAAACGACATTATTAACTACAGTGAGAGGTTTAGGACTGCAGTAGCTATAATTTTTACAGTTACTAGATCTAAATTGTGAAACTTGAAGGTAAGGATAAGCACTGATCTAGCCACAACTGGAACAAAATAAAATCTTATTTCTTTTTTACTTCGTTTTTTGCATAAGTATTTGTTCATATTCAAAAACATGACAGAGAAATCTAGCACTTGTAATCTAAAGAAATGTACTTCTATGTGCTGAGAAGTAGATGGTGTGAGAGCATATTATATCTATTTGTACATAGTTCTGGAAATTCAGATTCCATGGTGATGGCTTCCCTGCAAGTATCTAGGTTGAGAGAATATTGCATAATAGTGTGTTAAATAATCAGAATATTTTTTTCTGAATTGTTTCTCTCTATCTGATCTCATATTTTAGCCCATATCTCTGAGATCACCCCATAGATATGAAATCATACATTTAAACCTAATATGCTTCCTACCAAGCACTTCCAAATAACTGTAGATTTGCTTGTCAGCAGTTAATACAACTATCCTTCCTATCACACACACTCACAATCTGAAGGTCATCTTTTTCTGCAACCCCTTACATTCAGGCCATTTCCTAATATAACATATATTTTGCCACTACTTTCAACAAAATCTGTCCAAAATATGACTTTTTTTTTTTACACAGCAAAACAGGGAAAAGAAACACAGAAAGATGGACAGAAATATCTAATAGTGCACATCCAATATGACAGTAAAATTCATGAAATTTGAGATTTACAAACCTTTTCCTAAAGGGTGAAAGACAAATGTTCATTGTCAGCCATCAGTCTTGGGACACCATGGGGACTGCACCTTTGGTAGGTTACCGGGTATCACCACAGCTTCTTGAGTGGCTGAGGAGTCTGATCCATGACAGACAGACCCTCTGGAAAGTTGGACATTGTAACAGAGCCCAGGGCTCCCTGTTATTTTAAGGTAAAGGCAGCCCAGCCAGAGAGCTCTGCAGACTAAGCAGAGCATAGCAGCTGCAGGCAGCCAGGGCAACAGGCTACGGGGCTATTAGCAGGCACCTGAAGATGGTCAGCTGACTGGATGTAGGCAGGGCCCTGGGAGCTTATACACCTAAGGATGAGGATGGCTCTGGCGGATTATCTCCCTGGCTACCACAGGGGAAGGAGCCCTTGCTCAGGGTGGCCACCCAGGGACGCTGGGCTGACTGTTTGTTGCCTACAGGAACAGGGAGGTTCAGGAAACTTGCGCAGTACATTGGCTAGGAGGCATGCTATGCTAGGGGTAAAGGTTTGCCCTCTTAAAGGGACAGAGGGTGGCTACTTTGCTATTATTATGGTATAAGCCCAAGGGCTTATATTATGTTGTTGTTTGAATCAGTGGTTTGGGAAGGGAAGGTATGGGGATCTCATTAGTCCCCAGGGGCTCGACTGTCTTGAGTCCTGCCAGGAGCAAGCTCAAGGCTCAAACAGTTATTGAGCACAGAATAGGCAGAGAGAGAAGGCACAGCCAGACAGGGGCCAGGGGCCTTGCACTTGAGAAGGCACAGAGACACAGGCCAGGGACCTGGCACTAGAGGGGTGCAACCACACAAGGGCCACAAGCTCAGCAGACGGGGGCCAGGTGCCCAGTGGTAAAAGGGACAAGCAAGAGCTAGAACCTCAAAGCCAGGTCCAATTCAGTGATACCAGGCTAGTGAAATTAAAGGGACAGAGGCTGAAGAGGCCAAAACCCCACACAGGAGACAACATTGCAGTAACACCCGAGAGGCATGGGGTGTGATAAACGGGAGGATTTGCAGCCACGCAATTAGCCCTTAAGGCTTTGGGTACCCTGTTGGGTACAGCAGATAAGAGTGAATCCCAGGGGCCTTGGCGCAGGCAGAAACTGTCAGGGTCCAGTGGGACTGAGGCCTAGCAACATCCTGTGGGCAGCCTTCCTATGTGTTATAAATAACACCAAGGTGTGGCAGAAGAGACAGGAAGATGCCTTAGGGGCAGAGCAGGGCATGGTTGTGGAGCCAGCAAGGAGCATCACAGCCACCCTTGAGACCCTGATGTGTTACATACATACAAACTTGGTTGAGCTTGCAGTGGCATGCTGAATACCGTTTTGTCTTGCCTGCCTCTGACACCTCTTCTCTAGCTTATTATTGACCCTCTCCATCTCAAAGCAGTGTAGACCCTGCTTCACATCAGCTTTCTACTCACAGTGATCTGAAGAGATTGATTCCCAGCGTTGGTCATCGGTGCACAGCTCATGAAGGTTTTTCTTGCAGACATCAACAAAATGGAGTTTGGGCCATCCAAGCTGACATTTGCCAGTGGTCAGTTCACAATAAATTACATCCTTGGGGATCTGGCCATTGCTTACATGGTTCATGTAGCCTAACCAATTTAGTCATTTCTATCTCAGGAGCACAACCATAATGGGTATCTTGGCCTGTTTCAGAACAGTGAAGTTGGAGATTTTAAACTCCATGTTATGCCCAGGATATAGTGGAGACATCAAAGATGGAAACTGTTTGGTTTTCTTTCTTCCTTAGCATGAGGAGTCCACGTTTCACTGCTGCACAATAGAGAGCCAAGTATACAAGTGCTGTAAATGGACATTTTGTCAACTGAGTGAGCACTCTGTTTTTCCAAACTTTCTTTTGAAGTTTAGCCATGGTGTTGCTTGCCTTTCCAATGCGAGTGTTAATTTCAGCTTCAAAGCCAAGATTTTGTGAGATGGTGGAGCCCAAACAAATGAATATTTCAATCACTTAGAGGTGTTCATCACTTATTCTAACTTGGGAGAGTGGTCAACTTGTTGACCCGTGACTACTGTCTTCTTTAGGCTAATGGTCAGACCAAATCATCACAAGCATGAGAAAGGCAATCTATGAGACTCTGCAATCCTGCTTCTGAATGGCTAATAATTACTGCATTATTGGCAAAGAGCATTTCGTGAACAAGAACTTCTCTGGTTTTTGTTTTTGCTTTGAGATGAGCAAGGTTAAAGAATTTCCCATCAGATCTATGCCAAATGTATACTCCTTTTGAACAGCCACTGAAAGCATATTTGAGTAGGACAGCAAAAAAAAAAAAAAAAAATCCCCCAAAGTGTTGGAGCTAGGACACAGCCCTGTTTGACACCATTCTTGGTTTCAAATTTTTCAAACTTGACCCATGAACTGCACCATTCCATGTGTACCAATGTGGGAGGATTTGATGACGCTCTGGAGCTTAGGAGGGAAGCCAACCTTCTTTAGGACTTGGAACAAACCATCTCTGCTGGCAAGATGAAAAGCTTTGGTAAGATCGACAAATGCTATGTACAGAGATGTCCTTTGTTCATGGCACTTTTCTAATAGCTGTCTCGAGAATCTATCAGTTCTACCAGATCTGAAACAACATTGAGACTCAGGGTAGACACTGTCTGCAAAGGTTTGCAGTCTTAGCAGGACGACTTTGGCAAACAGTTTCTTAATGATGCAAAGTAAGGCTATACCATGATAGTTATTGCAGTCACTGATATCACCTTTGTTTTTATACAGAGTGACTATGCTTGCATCCTTCATGTCTTGAAGAACTTTACTGTCTCCCCAACACATACATATTAGTTCATGTAGGTAGAAGAGGGGGAAAGATTTCCTTAATAACTTCAGCTGGTATACAATTTGTACCTGGGGCTTTACCACAAGCAAGATGATCAATGGCTTTTTCTGCTTTGTCTATGGTATGTTCATGGTCAAGCACTGTCAGGGATGAGAAGCCTATAAGCACGATGAGAGTGAAGTCACAGACCACATTTTCATGACAGTAGAGTTCTGAGTAATGTTCAGAAAGACAAAAAAAAAGATAAATGTTATGACCCCCCAAATAACATAAAGCTAAACTTACTGGTTTTATTTATAAAAAATATTCATGTAGCACTCTTCATGCAAGTCAAACTGTTCTAATGGTGACTGTGTAACAGGTGCTGTATGCAGTAGAAGCTTTTGAGGGGAGATAAAGGCCTGTCAAACATATTTTACTGCTAAATATGTTACATTAAAATCACAGAACTCAAGAACTGTGGGCATTTATACACATACCTTTGTCTGCTCTGATGCATTGGAGCGGACTCAATTAATCAAATCTGAGGAGCATGTGAAGTGATGTGCCTGGTGCTACATCGCATGCATTTGTCTAAATGGCAAAATGTGTGTCAGTGCTAAGAAAATGGTGGTGGTGTGCTTTGAAACTAAAGCACTTTCGATTTGTATTAGTTCAAAAGCATACCACTACCATTTTCTCAGTGCTGATGTGCATTTTGCCATTTATACAAATGCATACAACACAGCACCAGGTGCTTTTAAAAGCATTTACCATTTTCTCAGCACTGTGTTGCATACATGTGTGCCCTTAAAAGACAGAAAAGCATCTGTTGATAGGAAGGGCAGAAGAATACACAGTCCTCAAATACTGCCTTAGCTATATGAAACAGTGAAAGATGACTGCTGTGAATCATAGCATTGGGTGTGTAGGGAAGAGTGCCTCCTAATAATAAGGTAACCCAATGCAGATAGTTTGGGATTATCAAACCATTTCACACCCTTCAGAATAAGACCACAAGTGATGAGCCAGATGTGTTAAAATATCTTCTGCAGTCAAGTTACTAATAACGAAACTGAGCAGTGAATGCAGAACTGACTCATTTTACTCAAGCATGTTTTTTCCCTCCCAGAAACAGTTTACATACATTGGTGAAAGACATATATTTTTAGTAATAGAAATATGTACGGGCACTTTTCCCAGAGTGGTAATTCCGCATGATTCACTCACTACTGTGAGTGCCTGATATTTGCTGCCATCCCAAATGCTGACTGATTTTTGGAGGTTGTACCTTGAATTCTAACTACGGGGAGAGATGTGTCATGGCTCTTTCCTAATGCAGCAGTTTAGTGACTATTAGTGATTATGTAGATGTGCTTAAGTTTATTGTGATCTCATACTGTGCAATTTAATGTACATTCTTTATTATAAATAAGATGTTTAACAATTGCTCCATTAAGATCCTTTCTCCTCTTTCCAGATGAATATTTGCAGTAGGACTGAAGAAATGCCTTGACTGCTACGTGGTAGGCAATTCAGATGACAACACATTTTTTCAGCTAGCTGTCAGCAACATCTAACTTTCCTAACTTGAAACTAAAAAGACAGATTGAGGTTGCCTAAAGTCCTGTCACATTTTAGACAATATATATGTACATATAAAGCCAGATTCTAGCCTCAGTTAGATTCTATTGACTTTGATAAGTTATCCAGGGCTACCCTGTTGTAACTGAAATCAGAATCTGGTCTATAACATACCTCACACTAACATTTGGAAGCCTGTCTCTGGGTTCATTCTGGCTATAGGGAAGCTGATTTGTCTGACAATCTGACTCCAGATGTGGAATTGAACACTTGAAAAATCTGATCCCATGGTCTTTTGGAAATCTTGTTCTATGTTGGTACATCTGTCACTGAAATGAAAGTCAAACTGTTAATCACATGCAAGCTTCCTATTCAAATATTTCAATTCCTCTTGCCTCTTCAGAAAATTTTAGAGATTGTGCCCGCTACAAAAATGAAGGATGCATTTTAAATGACAGTGCCACTCATAATGATTGCAAATGATCTGGAATCACTTAACTACAAGCCAAATTAGACTTTGTTGTTCGTTAGCTTCAGATTCGGATTCAGCCGAATTGAATCGGGACAGTGATCCAAATCTATTAATCGAATCACTGTCCCTGATTTGGGCCAAATCTGAATCGAATACGGCCCACTTTGCACACCCCTACTGTGTAGCAATCAGGAATAGAGGACCTGTCCTGCGAGAAGAGCAGACTGCTTTCTTATACAGACCTTAAGATATGAAACTACGCAAAAGGGCCAGGGAAGAAAGCTCCATCTAGGTACATCAGATGGCAGCAGTTTTATTGCAGGGCAGGGGATAAAGTAAGTGCCTGGGAACTCCACCCTTAGCATGCTTTCCAATGTGGGCCAATTGAGCTATACACTGATAATAAGCAAGGAAAACCACTGTGTTGTATTGTTGAGGTTTTTGCTAAAATACGTTAGGCAGATCTGACTTTTTGGTATCCTAAAAATGATCTGACAAATATAGTAGACTATGTTCGTCAAAGGCAATTTTTACACGTAGAAAACTGGCACTTGCACACATCCATTTTTTTGCATTGCTTATTCTCTTTGCATGTATAAATCCACATTTGTAAATCACTCAGTAAACTGAGATACATAAATCAGTCAGTTTATCTAACAAGAGCATATAAATGTTAGATTATTACTATATTGCAAATCCTTTATTATTGGTGATTCCAGAGTCAGATGCTCAGAGACCAATTTGAGTTTGTAGAACTAGCATTTAGCAAAAATGTCCATTTGATTGAAAAAAATTAAATCTGGAAGTCATTAAAAGATAACAAAATGACATTGTGGTGACTAATATTTAAGAGTCCCTTTTAATCATGCCTCAAGCACAATACAGCTTGCTTACATGTAGGTCCAAGAAAAATGCAAGGAAACATATACCAATTCCTGTAAGTTTCTCATCACTGACTTTAATTGCAATACTTTTATGTTTAAAGTGTGCTGTTTCATTCATTCAGTTTCTTTTTCAGTGGCTCACAGTAAAATTAATAGTAGAATTTCTAGAGGCCTCAATGTAATCTTTACTTTTGCTCATGTATACATAGCTATGGATTTAAATTTGGCCCTGATCTAGTGATCATATCAATTACTGTTAACCTCAGCACTGATGTGGAGCCTCTAAGTTTAATGGGTCTCTGCATGGGCTGTAGGATCAATATTTGTGATTCCAGTTGTATGACCAATACTTGTATAAATACAGTGTCACTGAGATCTGGATTTATCAAAGTCCGTAGATGCTTCAGTCCAACATTTTGGTCCCATTGATATTCAGAAAACTCTTCCCTTAGGTCTGTCCGTAAGGGTGTGCAAAATGGGCTCTATTCGATTTGGATTTGGCCTGAATCAGGGACAGTGATTCGATTTGTTGATTTGGATCACTGTCCCTGATTTGATTCAGCTGAATCCAAATCTGTATATTCGATGCTGATTTAGAGACTCAGCAATGTGGCCATAGATACAGCTTTAAATGTTTTTTCTATGTACCTTGAGGTAGCAGCATGGCTTGTGAATGCTGCAATGCTGGGGCACATGGCGCATCCCACAGGAGTGTGTGGGGGAGGCCCTCTACATGCTCAGTGGTGAATCTGGAAGCGGACCGGAAGTATTCCGGTTCAGTGATCGGCCACAGGGGTACCCCAGGTATCCTCCCAGATCCAGAAGGCACCAGTCACTGAATCAGGGGGCACTCCTGGTGGACCCAGAAGTGGATATTCTTCTGGTCCACTTCCGGGTTTGCTGCCGAGCATGCTGGGGAGCTCCCTGAGCTTCAGTGAGACACTCCATGCATCTTAGCATTGCAATGTTCATGAGCTGCCTGCTACCTAGAGGTACATAGAAAAAAGATTTAAAGCTGAAAAAACGAAAGTGTGCCTATGTCCTTAGCTTAATGTGGCTACAACCTGTACCCCTGAAAAATTTCTATAACAGCATTTATCATCCAACCATTAGTTATTGATGATTGATTCTAGCTTCATAAAATAATAAACATGAAGCTCTCACATGTTCTTATATGGCTTGATTGAAAAAACTGGCAGCATGCTAACAATAGTATGCCATTGCTCTAAAACAGGGCTATTCAACTTTGGTGTGGCCAGGGGCTGTATGCAGCAGAGCCCTCATGCTGTGGGGGTAGCCCCCTGGGATGCCTTCTGGCTGTGCTGGTAACATATAGCCTCTGGTCCTCCATTGCATGCATTATGTCAATGGTATATGGACCTCAGCAGTGGGCCACAGGTTTACTTTTCACAGACCATGGCTTGCCAGTTGAATAGCCCTTCCCTAAAATACCAATTAGTGTAAGGAATCCACACTGAGAATGTCTAGAAGTTATAAACGCAAGTAGGCCTCACATTTTATTGCAGCTTTATAATTTTAGCCTGCATAGAAGCAGTAGTAAAAAATACAAGAGAATCAGGAAAAGACTCAATCACAGAGGAGAGTTCAGAGGAAAAATCATGAAGGATATTATCATATCAACTAATTGTTATAGGTAGGTCTCCTAGCAGGCAGAAACCTGTTGATTTAAAAGAGAGGTATCCATAATCTCTGAATGCAAATGTAAAGGTAATTAATGCAGAAGGTGTAATAAAAAATAGTTCATCAAAGGATTTGCTTCTGAGAGGAGAGTAATAAAAAAGGTGAGTTTATCTAGAGAAAAATAAAAGTAATAAGAATATCCATGTATTGGATACAGACAATAGGTGAGATGATCAAAATGTTTTCCTTTCTTTCTTTTTTCATTTTTTTCCTTTTTCTTTTCTTTTTTTAAAGACAAGTGGCTTTCCTATTTAAATATATTTGTCTGGTGAATATTTCCATTTTCTACATAGAAAAAAATTAAGTTAAAAACAGTTTTTTGGGGTAAATTTAATTAGGATTTTGGAACATTTTCAAACAAAAGTAAGTTTTTACATTTTCTACATGTGCATATGTTTGAGGGCAATCCATCCAGGTAAAGGCAGAGGGCATATTCTAAAGATGGGGCTGAATCAGGAAGTACTAATTTTCTGTCATATTATACCTCAAATGCCTGTGCAAAGTTGGTGTGAATTACTACTTTGTTTGATAACATTTTACACTCAGTTTTCACTCATTTTTTT
>JAGPOW010000290.1:28251703-28302380 GCA_030014935.1 Caiman crocodilus | reverse complement strand
TAACTGATCTAAGTTAAATTGGTTTATTGAACTTCTGTTCCAGATCCCCTTCAGATACAAGTTAACTCACAGTCCCCCAGCATTCCTGCAACCCCCATCCTCCCTTTACAGGGCAGGCAAGCTAGCCTTGACCCAAGCTGTCTGTTCCAGGTGAGCCTAGAGGCATGCTCTAGCACCCCTCCCCTCCCCGTCGTGTGGCCTGGGCCCTTATAGGCATGTGGCTGCATTTCCAGAATCAAAAGTAAATGTCTGTTCGTTTGCTTATTTGTTCAAAGTATGCAGCATTTGACTAACCTGCAAAGATTGAATCAATACATCCTCTGGCTTTTGGACTGTCTGTACTTAGTCTTCAGGTTTTAAACTGTTGTTAGTGCACATATCCCATTACTGAGGGTCATATTAGCAAAATAGTTGTTCTTGTCATGATGATTTTTAGCAAATGTAGAATTATATCTTATCTCATCTGCATGGAATTGAGAAGGGAAGCCCCATTATTGGTTGGGGTCTACTTAACTTGAGAAGATGGTTGGCCTATTTCATGGGCAGATCGTGGTGCTGGCTGCCATTTTTGCAACCCCACCCCCTGCCGCAGATTGGTGGAGAGGGCTGTCCACCATGCCTTCCTACCCCTCATCACTGAGAGGGGTGGAGCCACATGACAGGCATCCCTGTCAGCTAATGAGTGGCAAAAGGTGGGGGTGGCAACCATCTTGCCTGCTTGGTTTTGTGCCAGCTACCCACTTTGTGCCAGGCTGCATGGCTGAGAAGACTGCTGGCTCCCACTGGGGAGCCAGCATTTTATTTTTAGTAATTTTTTTCCTTCAGACTTCTCGGAGATCACCTGATTTTGCAATTTCCATGAAATCAGTATTTGAATAGGTCCCTAGTTTATAGAAGCCATAAATGGTTTCCTAAAATTCAGCAAAAGTGGCATTCTTTAAGATACTTCAATAATGCTTGGTGTCCACTATCCAAAGCAATTGCTTGAGATGCATACTCCATGTATGACCAGATTTCAACATGTATTCACAAACCAGAAATACCTTTTTATAAAAGAGAGTTTGAGGTCCAAAAGCTTACGGAGGCAGCTGCTTAAATGAATATGAGAATGGCACAAACAGTCCAGCCTATCTTGCTCCCTGCAGCAAAAGGTGTAATGGTTTCTGTGGAAGTGTGCCAGCTTATACCAGCTGAAGTTCCAGCACATGCCATTTTAAAGTTTAGTTGACAAGAGTAGAAATATGGTAAGTGTCCTACTTAGAAACTAGGCACATCTGCAACTTCCAGCAGAAGTCAGAGTTTACTTCTGAGTAGGAGTCTAATATTCAGTTCAGAAGAAGTGCTTTTCATTGCTTTAGTTACTAACAGCTCATAGCAGATCTGAACCACGGAGACTAAAAATGTCTGACAATATGCCTAATCTTAGCAGTCAGGACAAATGATATTATACAAGACCATGACAACTCCATAGCGCCTCTATAACACTTTACACCAGGGGAATGCTCAAATGATGCTTTTGTTAGTGGAGAAATTCTGTAAACTAAATGTCCTGGACATATCAGGGTCTGTGTTGTTTTATTGCATGTGCTACTGGCCTTGTATTGACAGGATTACTGTGACAATCTCTGTAGCGACCACAAGCTACATACTGATGCAGATAAAAATGACATATTTTAAAGTCGCCTTTAAAAAGGTCCAGTTCATATATCTGTCCTCCTTGGTTTATTGTTTTCATGGATGTTCAGGCTGTTGCTTCAAAAATTCTGGGAGCAAGCTGTAGAAAACCTCTCTGATCATCTTGCTGTTTCTTTTCTGATACTTGTGTTTATGATTCAGAATACTTTTATCTTCTGAAACGAAGGGTGGAATGTTATGGAAAATGGAAAGTATTTTATTTAAATTTAATAATTCCCAAATGTTACAGTTTTAGAAGTCAGTGCCCTGAGGAAAAAATAGATGATTGCAAGCTTGTTGACGTGGATGCAGGCTGATCTAATCAGCCCACGGCTCTAGATGAGCTGTAATGGAAAGAAAGAATCAATGTTAAATAGGTTCTACATTAATATACATTATCTTGTCTAAATATTTATTTTTCATGAAGCATTTGTGATACTATTGGGAAATTGTTAGGTACACAAGACAGAATATACTGGAGGCTAAAATACTTTTTTAATGTACAAACTAAGGGCTTGATCTTGGAGAATTTGCTCTTCTGACTTTAACAAAGAGACTACTCTTCTAATGAAGAATTCTTTTATGAGTAAGGATGGGGCCTTACCTCACTCTCATGAGGATACAGGCTCATCTTCCATGCATTGTTCCTATAACTCAGAAAACAATAAACGTATTAAGTTCTATACACTCTTTGTACATGTTGTTTTGACTCAGTTCATTTTTTCATGTATCTTTTTCATTTCCTAAAATCCATATGTGTTTTAGATTTATACAATGGCCATGTATTCAAATAAATTTAAAGTAACAGGCCAACATTTTATTCTATTTACATTTCTGATACTGTACGCAATGTCTTTTAGCTGGTGGATTTTACTAGACAGTATTATTTTGAAAAAGCATTGCTAGATTCGGGCTTGGTGCATGGAAATATTCTTTCTACAAACAATCCCTTCAGTGAACTCCAACATATAAGCCAAACTGGCACTACAGGACATTCCATAGCCCAGTGCCTGGTATGAGAGAAAGATGAAGAAATAGCAGAACAAGCATCTTTTCCTGCATGGTATGGAGCAACTATTGAATTTAATTATGAAGGATAAACCTGTTCAATGAGTAAAGCACTGGATCCAGGCACCAGTTCTTAGTGGCTATGGAATATGTCTCCCCAGTTTCTAGCTTTCCTTGTTTCTCAGCTGATACCAGTTTTACTGTGAAGGTGGCTTCTGTGGGTATAGTGAGGAAGTCAGCTTTGTTCTTTTTGATGCAGAATGTGTTATTTTTCCCCAATGAAAGAGGGCAGATTTCTGATGAAAAATATTGCCAAGTGCAAAATTTAGAAAAGTTGAACTCTAGTTTCAAGTGACGGGCAGGAATAGAAATATGAGGAGTAATCACAGAGACTTGCTTGAAAACTGAAATTATCTCTCCATATGCTATAGCACTGTATGCCATACAACAAGACATGAACTCTGAACCCACAGGTATACAAGCCTTGCGTCACCCCCATTGGCAAATGACCCTGTCCTAAAAAAACAACCATTTATTAGTGCTGGGAGTTGGTAGCTCAGTAAGGTGTTGGTATAGAAGGGCTGGTTGAGGTGGAAAAAAGTCGATGCCTGGTAGCCATAGTAATGCTAAATTCTCTGCATGTGCACGTGGGTGGAGAAAAATAGGACAGGTGCATTATGTGGTTTCAGTTCCTTCCTTTAGTGGTTTTCTGTCAAGTATCTTCCATTTGTGGCTATCATGTTTCATGACAATTTAATGTATTTGCCTGTGGGCTAAATTTTGAGGCAATGAGAGTTTTGCAGTCAGCTTTGTTGCAAGGAGGTGCAGGCATTACATCACAGTTAACTACATTTGAATAAGGTGTCCTCTTTTTTTTTAAATAGCAGTGTCCTTGCTTAGGCAAGGCTTCTATTTAAAATCAATGTGAAGCTTCCTTCAGAACTTCCTTCTTCATGTTTGAATACAAAAAAAATAAATTAAAGATTGGACAAGCAAAATTAATTAGGCCTAGCAAAACTTATGAAAGTGTTAGAGAAACTTTTCATGCTATATTTCAGGGCTGTTGTGCTCAGAACTTGGATGGTTAGTTAAATCTGACTACCCTTCATGACCTGATTAAAAGGAGAACAGTTCAATTTTAATTTTTACTTTACATTTCACTTTAATAGGTGTTATCTGCCTGCAATGAAAGTCTTTGCAAAACTGAAAGGTAATCAGTATTTGATAAGTGGAGAATTAATACCAGGGCTAATCAAGAGAAATTCTACCAGCATAATGAAGGTAACTTTAACAAATAATGAGGAAGTGTTTCTGATTTTAAAAAGTTCTTATATGTTTTACTCAGTTACCAATCACAAATATTACAGTTAATTGTATAGTTGGATATGGCATATAAATAATTAGTTAAAAGATTTTATTCCTCTATTATTTATTCACTTAAGTGGGCCCTAATGAAATGACTTTCTTGTTATATGTTTGCATTTCTCTCTCAAACCATGTCTTACTACAGCCAGCCAGAAAACATTAAGGGGACCCTCACTAAAAATATTTTTCAATGCTGCTACTAGTTTAATGTCATGCTGTGTTGGAGGAGTACATATATTGTAACAGGTATAGTAAGCAGTTCATATCAGACCCTCCTTTAAAACCGTAGCGATTGTGTTAGCCCTTTTGGAGCAGGCATTCTGATATCCTTCACAATATTAGGCAGATGTTGTTTCTAAATTTAGTTCTTAGAAGTAGCAAGGAAACTAATAATAGTTTTTGGTTTTTTGGTGGGGCAGGGATTTGTGGGTGTGTGTTTAAGGGCTTTGTTACATTTTTGAACTTCTATACTAGATTGGTATTAGATGAGTTAGGATGCTTTGTTTTACTCAGAAACCTACTCAGAGGCTTGCATTTCAGTTGATTTTTTTATGGCAGGTATTAGGTCTAAGATATTTTTAAATGTTTGTTTAAAAAAGCTACTTTTTAAAGTTTTTTATCTGCAATAGAGACCTATCATCTCAACAATTAAAGAAAGAGTAAATGGCATTTTGATACTTGCTTTTACAATAGCTTGGTATAAACATGAACTACAGTGAAGTTATTCCTGTTTTACACCGGTCTATATTCAGGGCTGGGGCTATACAGTATACTCATATGGAAGTGGATATTAGTTTACTTTCTAATTCCAAAAATAGAATTTAGGAGGCTCAGCCAGAACATAAGCATACTTTTATGCTCTTAAATCCAAACTTGAAATCCCTAAACTCTCACTCATCAGCTTAACTCCAGAGGCACAAAAACTCACATGACACTTCCTTGTTTAGTCTGAATGTCCAACTAGGCACCTGCCATTGTAGTCTGGTGCATGTATAGAACTGGCCTACCCTGAATAGCTACCCTGAATCAAAATTCTGGTGGGAGCCAGAAAGTAGGTACTGTTGTGCCTTAGTTTCCATAATAGGCCTAATTTAGTAATGGTGGCCATGTGCAGAAGTAACACTTACTGCCTGGTAGCCACAAGAGACATAGAAAATGCTCTACAGCAACATTTCTCAACCCAAAAGTGGGTTGCAAGAATACATGAAAGGGTTGTAAACAAACTTAAAAAATGGATCAAACTTAAAAAAAAATTAATTTTTCTTTAAAGGAGAAAAATGTGGGAAATGGTAGCTTTTCCCTTGCAGGCTGGCAGAATTCTAGGCTGCTCCCCTTGCCACACATACTGGGGAGATGAGGTCTGGGGGTGGAGGGCAGCAGATTGGGTGTGATGAGCACTGGGCTGACACTGGCCATCGACATTTCCAAATGGATCCTGGTACAAAAAAGGTTGAAAACCACTTCTCTATGGCTATAACCAACAGATGGTTATGGCACATAGAGTGGAATTCACCATTTTTATAGCACTTTAAGATAACCCTGGATGAATGTAGCGTCAGACTTCAGTGCTGTAGATTACAGCACTGTAATGAACATCTGTACCACATCCCATCATGACTCACATTAGGTTGCATTCTGCCAGCAACCCAAGGGACTTTACAGCAACTTTCTCAGCCTCTCCCCCTCCCTGAAGTGACATGCCCAAGAGTCCTGGGGAGGAGGAAGCTATGGATGGAGGCAGCGAGGAATGCTCCACGCATTGATTGGGAGATGCTGGAATACAAGCATCCTAGACACACGCATGTGTGTATACATGCACACACACACATACACGCACAGAACCCAGGCATCTAACCCACACCCCAACATCTGACATACACACACATGCATGTCACAACCCTGGCACACACGCAACCCTGGCATACGCATGCATTTGCGTGCACACACACAGAACCCAGGCATGGAACCCAGGTGTCTGGGGCACACACACTTGGCAGGCTCAGAATGTGTTGGGTGGGCATGCACAGGACAACCAGCTGGTGGCTCGTGGCCATGAGGGTGCATGCCATGATGAGCCACTGCCACATCAGGCCTGCCAGCCACTCAGAGGTAGCTTGGCTGTTTGATTTTGCTCTTCAGCAACCTGGAAAGCCCAAGGACTAACCCAGGGTTGGGCAATTATTTTGACTGGAGGGTTCCTTAATGAGTTTTGGTGAGCTGTTGAGGACTGCAAGGGTGGCCCCACCCCTTGACAAGTGCCCTGCTTTCTGGTTGCAAGCACCCTGCCCCCTAACCCCTGACCTTTGCCACCAGAATTCCCTTCCCTTGCACCCAGAAGTACTTCTTTTGGGAAGTGGGGTTGCCATCTTGAAACTGGAAAAGCCCCTCTGTGAGCCAGATCTGGCCCACGGGCTGTATTTTGCTCACCCCAGGGCTAACCTCTGCTTGCTTCCAACCTAACCTTGGATGCTTAGAGTAAAGCTTGAAAGTTAGAGTGCATCCTCTTGAATGCATTTCCTTAGCCTTGGTTCTCAGAGCAGGCATAGAATAAGCTGGCAGCACTGGGCCCCTCACAAAAACAAGGGTTCTGTATTTTCTAAAGTGGATACGGAGTACAGGTTTTTTTAGTAGATATAGTTACAACATACCCAGAAAATACAAGATATGGACTCTAGATTGAGGAGCACTTGAGGAGGTTCACACCTACATTTCAGCTCTCAGGAAAGCAGACAGATTATTGGGCATTAAGCTAAACTTGGGTGAGTGACTTACTCTTCATTCAGACTTGAGCTGTGCGAGCTCAGAAGGATACACCACAATTTAAAGCACTTTTTTGGGAGGGGAAATAACTGGGTTCTGGTACCAGCTCCCTGAATTATTTCTATGTTTAACTAATGAGACACTGTACAAAGAGTGATAGGAGCAGGGACTGAGAATAACTGCAATGTGTTCTGTCAGTAACAGAGTAGCTGATTGGACTATATTATCGGTTGGCAATCTATGGGTGCATGAGTAGGATCTGGCCAGTAAAGACATTGGATCCAACCCATGATGGTCTGATCTGGTTTGCATTTTACTAGTGGCAAACTGATCCCAAGCTGCTGCTCTGCTGTGTGATTCAGCCTGGATTCTGGGCTCTGCATTTTACCAAGAGCAGGCCAACAATCACCTCTCTACCCTTTGCAATGTCCCTAAAGGCATCCTCACTCTGTAATTCTCTTTTGTCCCCCAGTGTAACATCTGTGCACCAAAGAAGCTGCTCCAAATTCCTCCTCCCATATTTTCCAGCAGAGGCTACAGTCTCCTGCAGGGAAGGGGAAGATGCGGAAGCAGCAGAGGATTAGCCATGTCACAAGCTGTGATCTGCTGTTAGTAAAATGTTGCAGAAATAGTAGGGTTTTTTCCCTGATGTCAGCTAAGTCTACCAAATTTCTACATGGAGACCCGGTACTTTTATCTTATTTTGAAGCTCACATGACCTTTCAATTTTCTTGCAATCTGACTCTTAGAAGTATTCTGCCAGGGGGTTAATTGGTCTCCCAAAATTTTCATTAGAGCATACTGCAGAAGTAGAGAGACCTAGATTCTAGGTTGAGGACAGCCTAGATTTGGAAAGACTGACAGATACTACAGTGAATGACTCTGCACCTGATCCACCCCTTCATTAGGTGGGTGGGTGGGGGAGTTGTCTTTGCTGATTGAAAGTATGAATAATGCTTTGTTGGTAGCTCCCTCTTTTAGTAAATTCTACACCTGCTAGAAAGTGGTGGGAACCTTTTCCCATACATCCATGCAGAAAGCAAGGAACGTAAGATCCTCAAATAGTCAGTACAATATCTCCTTGGGTTAACAATAAACATATTAAATACATTTATCTTTAAAATATGTTACTATATAACTAATTAGAAACCAAGTACGGAGAATGCAGTAATAGCTGTGCTCTTGAAAACAAACAATTTGTAGGGGACAGCATCTTCAACAATTAAAATAGCCAAGATCTGAGGGATGCTGGACACAGAAAATAAAAAAAATTCTTTATCTATATCCTTCCTCTTGCAGCCCAATTAAATGAGAATAATGCATGCTGAACTACAGGGGTTAGCCTACTTAATAACTCAAAAGGAAAGCTGTTAATTAATTATTTTGTCTTTGCTATTTTTCTAACAATTGGGAAGGTATGACAATATTGTGGCGATCAAAACAACTTGATGCTGCTGATGGTGGTTAATAATACTGAACTGCTGCTTCAACCAAGCATCTCAAATTGCTTTACAAGCATTTTCTAATTAAGTCTCACAGTGCTGCATATAGACAGCTGAATGTTATTATACCTATTGCACACACAAGCAGACTGGAACACTGAATGGTAAAGCCAAGGTCAAAATTCAAGAACCCTGGCTTGTTCCACTGATAAAACTAGTAGTTGATATTTCCAATATCAAGAATTTCACCATTTCAGACTCTCAGTTTCCTAAGCAACATCTGTTAAATTAGACAAAATGAAAAGAGAATCATATCAAGAAAAGCACATATCAAGGAGGAAGGTTCAAATTCCAATTACATGTCTGTTAAAACAGAGGCACTTTAAAATGGGGAATTGCAAAGCGTGTTAATTTATTTCTGAAATCTTATATTGCAATTGATCTTAGGCTAAGTGTAGAAGAGGAAGGGGAGCAATTGCTAATATGTTCTTCTCAGGAACCACTTTTTCAATGTAAAGACTAAATTTAGGACTGTGATATGTGATATTTTTTTGTACTTACATTTCAGTTCAATTTTGGATATTTTGTGATACAGGCATTGTCCTGTAGGATTTAAGGGTCGGGTATAGACCTTATGCACAGACTGGTGTAAGTTATCAGATACTGGTCTAAACCTGTAACAGTACAGAAGTTCAGTGCACATAGACTGGTTTACAAAAGGTAACACCCAGTCTAAAATAGACCTGGATGGATGTAGTAGTAGACAAGTGATTTAGGTTAGACTGGTTTATCAAACTTCTGTTTGAGATTCCCTCCGTACTCAAATTAGGTTGCAGTCTCCCAGTATCCCAGGCACATTTGCTGTCTCCCACTTCCACCTCCTTTCAACGAAGTATGCTAGTAGCTCACAGCTCAGCATCTCCATACCTGAGCTGTCCCAGCTGAGTCAGCACGGTGGCTGATGCTAGGGTGGCCATCATAGAGGACATTCCACTTGTCTGCTACTCTGTCTTCTGTCCTCTATTGATGTGAAACCTGATACCTTTATGTCATAAAGGCATAGGGTTTCGTATCAATAGAGGACAGAGGACAACTGGACTGTCCTTCATAATGGCCACCCTAGCTGATGCTGAAGGGGGAGTGAGTGGGGGGGGGGTTCTCTGCTGTGCCCCACAGCCTGTTTGGGCTCCCTGGTGCTGTGCTGGCTTGTGGAGCATGGGGTGGGGGGAGCCCTTGGTGGATGTGCTGGAACCTACCCGGGGCCTCATGCACCTGCAGGCAGGTACAGTGCTAAGGAGCAGATTGGGTGCAAATGTCTGTGGCTGTTGCTGATGGGGGATGGGGGAAAGGGGCCCTCAGCCCAACTGGGTTCCTTGGTGATGCATCCACTCATGGGGCATGAGGAAGTCTTGGGCAGGGGTTTAATGTCTGTACCTGGCACTGACGAGTCCCCCCCGTGGCTGATCTCACTCACCAAAAAGTCCTGCAGCCACTTCCGGAAGCAGCATGGCTGCTTTTGCTGGCAGCCCTGCTCTCTGGCCGGCACTTATGGGGGGAGGAGGGGCACCGGTGCTCCCACCTGCCCCCCCCCCGTCAGTTTCCTAAACAGGGAGTGTGGCCCGGCAGGGGGTGCAGCAGTGCTCTCAGGGGGTGCATGTGCCCCCCTATGCATTGCCACTGCCTTTCTATGATCTTGTGATTCACTTCTGAACTGCAGGATGATTAATTTTTTCAGACCGTGTACTGAGTGTAATGTTGTCAACTTTTCTATGTTCATTGCTGTGTTAGTAGCATGTTTGGGGCCTTTTTGAACAATAATGGTGAGCCCTTGGGCTAGAAAAGCACAACAAAAGCTGTGTCAATAGCAGCAGCAAACCAGCTCATATGCTGAACTGAGAAGTTTTGACAACAGGGGATATCTATCATAGGCCTATGCAAACACCTGCTCATTAAATGAGATTTTTTAGCCACCACTACCACAGCACTGTCCTCTTCACTATGATGTTGTTTTTTCTAAGTACATTCTCTTTTCAGTTCCATACACATTTTGTTCTCTGAATATACAGAATATGTCTTTTTATGGGTGCGGGGGATAAACTAATTTGTTTCCATTTATTTCAGAAGAATTGGGCTAATGGAAACATTGCATTTTTTCTTTCTTGCTATATACCCTTCATTTAAAAGAGAATCTTTTGACTGAACATTCCTATGATTGTTCTTTGCGTCTAGAAAAATATAACACTACTTGCAAAATCCTGAAAAAGTATTCAGTATTTACCAAAATCTAAAAAAAAAAAATCATGTAGCTAAATACTGATCTCTATTATAATGGTGTAAATCCAGACAAAATCCATTTAAGTCATGGTACCAATTTTACTCTCACTTGTACAGTATAAATAAGGAGTCATTCATATAAGTCAGTTCATTCAACTTAGATCACTGTAGCAAAGGTGAGAAGAGAATCAAACCAATGATTTGCATAACTAAAAATTTGCCCCTCTGTGTTTGCTCTAGTCTTTAAGGCCAGGTACAGACATTAAATTTGTACTGGTATAAGTAGGGACCTACCAAATTCGTGGTGGAAGTGGGCTATACAGTAGATCCTTTAATTTTGCAGGTTCCCCTGAGCACTTCCCCCTTCATTGTGATTGGCCCCAGTGGTTCTGCTGCATGTTGCTGACCCGCTGGGAGGTAAAAATGGCAGCATATTTAAAATTGCGGCCTCCCTGCTGATCAGGAGTGAGCGGTGGGGCCGCCCCCCATTAATTGGTTGAGTGGGGAAGAGGGCATGATGGAACCTGTAAGATTAAAGGACCTGCTGTGCAGCCTGCTTCCACTGTGAATTTGGTAGGTCCCTAGGTATAAGTGAGTGGAAACTGGTCTATACCCATAACAGAATTCAGAACACGTAGACTGGTTTAAAAATGGCAGAATCTCATCTAAGGTTTGCCCCCTGCCTCCTACCAAAGCGATAACGTATGGTCTGTTCACTACTGATCTAAACTATATTTCTGATAGAAAATCTTGTAACGTAGGTCAATTCTGCCTTGGGCTTTTAGAATGTTTGTAACTAGTCACAAACAGCAGATGACTCTTTCCTTTGTTGGTTATTTAACTAAGTAATTCATTCTTTTCTATCATAGAGCTGCACCAATAATTGTATTGAATTTGTTAGCTGTGTTCCTACTTCTTCCACTTTCTTAAATCAGTGCATTTCAGAGCTGTGTGACCTGCTGTTACTAAGTTGACTGGATGTTGAAGATGGATTTTTTAGAAGTTTATGGATTGTGATGTTCTTTTACCACTCAGTTTTTCATAGCTACAAATGTAGAACCTGATTCTGAAAACTCATCTCTGCATGAAACTCATTAATTTCAGTGGGATCATGAGTATTATCATTAATGTGAGACAGCAGGGTCCAGGCCATACAATGTATTGAGTTAAAAATATTTCTATATCTCTGGTGCAAATTGAGTTGTAAAAGAATGCCCCATCATTAGAAATTTTCAAATGTAGAGAAATATACAGTATGTCCAAGTGATGGGTGTAACAAGGAATTATTTTTCATGTGTAAGTAAACTAAAACATCAAGGCTAGGTACAGACATTACATACAAAGTGGTATAAGTGATTCAAAAACAAGTTCAGTGTATATAAACTGCTTTCAAAATGGCTGAAACCAATTTAAGATAAACCTAGATGGATGTGGCATCAGACTTAACTGATTTAGCTTAAATCAATTAATTGAACTCCTGTCCCGGATCCCCTACAGGTTTAAGTTAACTTACACCTCCCCAGCATCCCAGAATGCTTTACATCTCCACCATAAACCCTCCTTTTACAGGGTGGGTGGGCTAACCTTGGCCCAAGCTGTCTACTCTCCAGCTGAGCAGGGAGACATCCAGCTTCTGGACTGGGCCACTGTAAGCATGTGGATGGATTTCCAGAATCAAAAGTGAATGTCTATTTACTTGCTTGTTGGTTCAATCTATGCAGCTCAGATTAACCTGTGAAGAATGAATTGATTCAGCCTCAGGCTTTTGACTGTCTATACTTAGCCCAACTCTTTAACTCATTATGAGAAATATTACCTTTTTCTTTAAAAAGCTAATGTCTTAAAAGATGTATAGCATATATTACTTTGCATTTGGTAATTCTTTTCTTACAAAATTATGTTGAATTTTAGAGAAAAATCACAGCCAGGTATTGGGGACAAGATACTAGAAGATAATTTTTTTTCATAAATTGAAATAATTTTGCTAACAATCTTTCATTAGAAGGCTCACTTCTAGTTTGCAACTTTGTTCCACACGTTTTCCTTTCACTCCCTTGATTTACCTGAGGTATATGCCCCACCTTATACACAAACCAATTTGCATCCATTGAGCCTTTCTGGCACTTTCTATTAGTAATTAGGTTCAAGACTACTTTTTGAATAGACTAAATTATATCTCAAGGGTCCAATCCTGCTTCCACTGAAATCAGAAACAAAACTGTCAGTAACTTCAGTAGGATAAGCATCACATGCTTAATGTTTATTTAATTAAATCCAGGATTTTAGATCTTTTTGGCCAACTCTTGAAAGATACAGAACCCCTGTAGTTCCTGGTGTGGTAATAAATCCTCTAAAAAGTGATAATTACTATGCTCCAAGAAGATTAGCAGAATAAAATCTAGTAAGAATCTGTGAATCTGTGCTCATTGAAATTAGTGAAGAGACTTCCACTGATATAAATTGAACTGGATTGGGCCCTATATAAAGGAGTAAAACTTCCTTTTACTAATTAAATTTCACACCATTTTGTAGGAGTGAAATGCCACTGAGATTATTTGGGATGTATACTTCCCTGTAAACGACATTTTTCACAGTAAAAGAACTCCATGCAAGTAGCTATGAAACAGAATGAAACTGAAAGGGGTGTCATGTCTATGTAAGGTTACTATAAACAGTTTCTATTGTACATAAAGCTTGATGCTCATATGGGTTGGGTTAACACCAGTATAGGGTTACATCCATGAAAATGCTTTTAGGTTTATAATAGATAAACTAAATAATTTAAGAAACAGTGGAATCCCTAAGCCAATTATCACCTTATATTATTTTGGCCGAACTGATTTCCTCAAAAGTCAGTAAGATGGGGGAGGTGTGTGCGTGTGTGTACCACAAATAACAAAAAAATTTTCTCTCAAATACATGTTTTTTCTTTTGTGTGATATTCATTGAAAAGTCATCCAAAAATTATTAGGGAGAAAACCAGAAAAGGCTTCTAGAAATGTAACAATTTTTTAAACAGCTGGCCCTAAAACCCCATAGAATTTCATAAAGTTTGAAGTTCTCTGTAGAGGTTTATTAAGCTATCCTAAAGAATACTGTAGTAGTTATATAATTTTATATTAAATGTTCTATTCTATTCTATTCTATTCTATGGGATCTATTTTTTGTGCTCTATGTGGCCCCTTTTATTTTATGTGGTCTGTAGTTCTTAAAAAAGAAGTCTACAAAAAGGTTTTCATTTTCTATTACATTTTATATTGATTTTCCATAAGAGCACGCATTCCTGTTTGCTCTTTGTTCTAATTTATTTTTCTCCCAGTAAACATAATTATGGGTCATAAAACTCCTGATTTACACCAGCTGAGAATTCAACCCATGCGTGGCAAGTTGCCAGCAAAATGGTATGCTTCAGTTCCATGGCAGTAAATCAGCCCAATGAAGTAGTAATTACTTGGATCACAGGGCAATTTGGGTCTATTAATTTTATGACATGCTAAGATGGAGAATAAAATTGTTCAAACTTAATTTTTAAATGAAATCTTTAGACCATATGAAATTTGCCTGGACTTTCCTTTGCTTGTCAGAAAATTGAAACCTGAGCTAGAGTTACTGAGGTTTTCATATTGCTTATAAAAGTCTTCCTAGCGTAACTTGGCTTTATTGTAGTTCGACTTTGACCTATTTGCAATTTAGCTTTGAAATCATTCAAGAATTATTTGAAGTTTTGTGAAGTTGGGTGGTTTCAGCTGATTTTTCCAGTTAGCTTTGTGCTTAACTTATGGGGCAAAGACCTGAATAAATCAAAACCAGAAAAGGCATACATGCATGTACTTCTGTGAAGTGAACCCATTATGTTCAACTTTAGTAGTTAACCTGTGGATCTTGGTATACAGTCACTGCAGTATTTTAATGCAAGACCCATTCCAAGCTTCAGGTTAAGAGCATCTGGTGTTGTGGTGCCTCTTCTCCCCAAAAAGGAGGATTTAGGAGGATTTGAGTATTATTTTTGTATTCACCTATTCATCCTAGAAGGTTCATTTTTACCCTGCTGATGAGAGTAAGGATCCAGGCTATAAACTTAAGTATCTCCTAGAGTACCTAATTTTCTTCATCAGGGAACATACTGTCCCTGTATAGCTGGCCTGATCTGCTATTTGTATCATTTGGGTAGGGGAGGATGGGGTCAGAAGTATAGCTCTTCCCTGAAAAGCTCTGGAATAGTTCTGGGTCACCTTGGTAGTTCCTAAAAAAACCACTCATTCCTCCAGCATCCTAGTTAGGTCACAGGCACTGAAGGAAGTATCACCTTTCACTAAGCATCTCTTATACAGCTGTGTAAGACTAGCCACAATCTTACTATATATTAGAATATAGTTGTACGAATAATTTGCCACATCTCATTTACATGGTTAATTCTACCTCCTTTTTTTCTTGATAACTGCTTACCAGAACAATACAATTAATTCAGGTTTCTTCCTCATCCAGACTGAAGTACAAGAAACTTTCCATAACTTATAAATTATGAGCTGTTGTTACAAATATTCAATAACCAGAATTCAAGATGAACATATTGGTTTTGTTCATATACATTTTATAGTGTGTTCTGCTCTTTGAATGAATGAAGATATCCCTGGAACAAATTTCTAGTGTGGATATGCATATTTACAAATTAAAAAAATAATTTTCCATGTATATTCTCCAATATTTGCTTAAAATTTGCTGTTTTGAGACACATTCCTTCCAGGAAATGCAATTGGTGCACTATTCACAGTAAGCAAACACAAAAGGGGCTTTGACACAGTTGAGGAGATTGTGTTTAGAAACTGAAATGAATATTCATTAGATTTTTTTTTTTTACAATACTTACCTAGTTCTATATTGGAATACTGTGTAAAGTTTATACTTCATATAAAGACCTGCACTGTTCCTTCTTGAAATTCATCTTCTTAAGTACTTCTATATTGGATATTTGCATTTTTAGAAATACCATCTGCCAAACCTCAACTAGCTGGGAAGTGATTTCCTGGTTATATATTTTGGATGTTTTGTGGTTACAAAACTTTAGAGCCATATTACATGTTCAATCCTGCAGAGCATCCATGTGACTAAAACCACATGAACATAAGTAAGGCAAAATGATAAAAAAACAGACATAAAATGTAACACAAGTTTTATTTCGATAGAGATGCTTTTAATGTTTCTTTTCTTCTTCACATTTTTTGCATGTAATTTTGTTGCATTCAGCAAGAATGACTTTTTCTTTTCAGCCTACAAGATCAAATTGGCTTCTGTTGTCTCCCCCCACCTCCTTCCCACAGGCTCTTTTGGCAGTGCCTGCATAGCAAGACACACCTAAATCCAGGATCAGTGCTATTCATAAACCATAAACTGGTTTGACGTTAACTGTTTGTTTTTTTCAGATTTATACAAGACAATGAAAGCACACAGGTAACTCAGAAGATTGCTTTCATTACATCTCACTGAGGCAGGAGTTTCTGTGTGACGTTTTGCCATAACTAATTTCATTTGTACTTGGAACACTAGACTTATAGTAAACTGGGTGAAAGGATGAATGGTATCATTTTGAAATGTGGAATATATATGATACTTTCAGTTCAGTAAAATTGGTGTAAAATTGGCATGCCAGGACATCCAATTCTTGAAAAATGGACACTAGGATTCTAATTTTGCTTCTCTCATTATGCACTTTGTGTTTCTGATTTCTCATGTGTAAAATGTGGATAATGTTTATCCATCTCTCATAAATTGTGAAGCTGAATCCTTTGTAAAAGCTGAAACACATTTCAGATCCTAAATTGTCAGTTCCTATACCAGTGAAGTTTTTTATTATTTACTATTTTCATTGCATTAAACTTCAACTATAATCTTCAGCACTTCAAATTAAAGAGTTAAAACATGAATCAACAAGTATAATGGACCTAGTGCTGCTGCCCTGCTATAGCCATAACGCTTGTTTTAGGTTAACCACATATTTGCTGACATGAGAATGGTGAGATGTGCTAGTGTAGGTGGTAAATACCCCAAGGTGATGCAAACACATTTTAAAATCATTTGCTTTTGGTAGAGGCTTAAAAATATTTTTAATGCGTGTGTCTATATGAGATGCTAAATGTCCAGTAGACTAATTCTACTGAACATTAGTGTGTCACAGCAAAAGCCATGCTAATGAACCAATGCGTGGTAGAATAAGTCTACGACACATTAGCATCACTAAAAGAGCATGGGCCAGTACTACTGTGCAGTAATGCTAGTTACTGTTCATTGGGCTAGAACCAATTATTACAGGTACTAAACTTAATACGCAGTAACAAGTGAACATTAATACAAGTGTAGGCATGCCTAATGAGAAGTACAGCATACAGCAGGGGTGGAAGTCCTGGGCATGGGTGCCACAAGTGGCTCAGGCAGCATCTATGTGTGGCATGCAGCAGCCTAGGGAAGAGACAGGCAGCCCAGTTGGGGACAGAGCGGGGAAAAGAAAGAAGAACATCAGATCAGTCAGGGAGAATAAAGCAGAAAACAGAGCACCTGCTTGGTCTGGATCAGAAAGCCAAGCAGCAGATTTGGTAGGGGAAAGGGATTGGAGTTGCACCAAAATTGTTGCCCCTCCCTCCACAACATAAAGCATGCATGTGTATATGTATGGGAGAACAGTTGTGATTAGCCATAGCCAAGGGCATACTCATAAAAAGAGATATATTAGTAACTTATTCTAATGGAGTCATCCTAGAACTCAATTTTTTCTTTCCCATGCATATTTGTTGGAATGGTCCTTAAAGCTATGAGTTTGTCATGGCTGTAACTTGCATGACAAAGCCCTTGATTATAAGCGTTTTGTTATAGAAGTGTGTATTTTTCACCCTGGGCACATCTACACATGATGCTTAACTGCACATTAGCATAGTTTACTGTGAAGTAAGCATATGTGTCTACAGGTGCACATGCTTAGTACACAGTAAACATTCCTAATACTGAGTAAATTTGCTACCTGTAAATACAAGTAGCAAATTTACTCAATATTAGTAGTGCAGTAGTGCTAGTGTAGATGCCTGACTGGGAGCAAAAACTGCTCCAGGTCAGCTGTCTATCCAGGGGTGGGAGATAGCTCCTTCACCCCAGGGACTGCCTGCTGGTGGGGTGGGCTCTACCAGAGGAGCCCAGCCAGGGACTATGGTCCCCTGCCCTGTCAGAAGGGAACTTCAAGCTCCCTACTCTGCTATCACAATCGCGGAGTGGGGGGACTGGGAAAACCTTATCTCTCATTTTCAAGCATATACACTATACACCCCAAAAGTTAGACAAAAATCAATTGTCCATACCTGCACACTCAGTACACATACACAGATCACTAATTCATATATCATGCACACAATGACATATATATAGACAATTGATCTTTGTCTAAATTTTGGGGTGTGTAGTGTATGTACTTGAATTGGTGATAGGTATGCATGTGCCTAGGCTAATTTGGGTGTGTGTTGATGTGCCTGAGTTGGTAGTGTGTGTGTATTCACCTAATTGATGTGTGTGTTTGTATAAGTGCAATTGTGTCACACCCTCCTGTCTAACAGTGCAATATTGAGCTCCTGAGAGCTGGCCTGACCTAACAGGGCAACATAACCATGTAAGTCTGAAGTCAAGCAGAAGGCAGGGTAGATTTGCACCTTATAGTTTGCGTCTACAGAAGACTTTTACTGCGGAGCTGGCTAAGTAGCTCTGCAGTAACTTCTCAGCATCTACCTGCGTGACCCTATTAGGTTACAATAAACTAATAAATACTGCCATAGGATAGTACTTGTAAACATAAGTACTATCCTGTGGTGGCATTATTTAGTGTGCTGCAACACATGTGTAGATGCTGATGGAACTGGCTGGGGCATGAGGGTGCTTTAGTGCCGGGGCTGTCAGCCAGCTTCTTTGCAGCATGTTGAACTGGGTTAGAGCAGTCCAAGGCTGGTAGATTGATCCCCCCCGACCTGCTACCAGCCAGGGCTGCTCCAGCCCAGCTCAACACACTGTGGTCCTGGATGCATGTATAAATGCAGCACCTGGAAGCAATAAACTCCAGTGTGAACTGCACTGGAGGCTATTAAATCACACTAATATCATGTGTAGATGCAACCACAAAGTTACAAAATCAGAGATGCATAAGCTTTCATAAGCAACAGCTCACTTTATCCAAAGATAAGAAGAAACTATATTATGCCTAATATAAGAATTATACACAATAACAAAATGTCTTTGCAGGATCAGGCCCCAAGCTACCTGGTAAAATGACAATTATTTGTTTCCAAAGATAAAATTTGAGTTTCATTTCAATTCATAAGTTTCATTTATGCCATGAGCTGGTCCTCTGAGGAGGGATGAATTTCACCCTAAATCTGTTATGCAAATCTTTTTGGCAACTGATTGCAAAGCAGCTGTGCTGCTGGCCCCCAAATTATGCTGGATGACTGTGAATACTTCAGACACCATGGCATGCAAGGGTTTATTTTGTATTATTAGTAATCTAGCCAAGCTTCTGTTAGACAGACATGAAGTCGGATGTACTATAGTCACCTTTTCGGTAGCTAGGAACTGTATTACGCATTGTTACTGGAAGGATGAATCAATAATAGAAGATAGATTAATGCCCTTGATGCCTACCAACATGTGGAAAATGATGCTTATGAAATAAAAGTCTCCTTCAAAACTTGAGAGAGTATTGAAATCCAACTTGCATTTTTAATTGTCCAAGTTGCATAGATAAAGATGTATACAAGTAATGTAACTAGTAACTAGAGGTGGGCAACAGGGGCATCAGCCTAGGGTGCCAATTTTTAAAGGGGACACAAGAATGGCAACTACCACAGGTGATGGTCTGGCCACCACTACCATCTGACTGCCAAACCCACCCAGAACACAGAAACTTCTTGTTACACCTTGCTTTAAAGCCTAATTTTAGAGAACCATTTTTCCCTTTTTTATTTCCTGTATAATTTCCAATCTGGTTAATTGGTCTAAATGATATTGCCACTTTTAAAAACTCTATTGCCACATATTGCAAAAATAAACCGTTGATTTTTTTTTAAAAGAAGAAATTCACGCAAGGCTTTTCATCTGAAAAGGCATGATTCAATGACTGCCCTTAGCAATCCTAGAGTTCAGAAAGAATTGTTTTTTCATTAATATTTGTTGATTAATTTTTCCAGGTGGCACATAACTGAGATGGTGCATTTCTGACCTTTCAGAACCTACAATTTACTATTCATAATAATGAGAAAATGCTGGGGTGTTTTATACTATACTTTTCTACATCTACTTGCATACCATAAATATATCATCCATATATTTTTTCAGTGTGCACGTGATCCAATTTATTAGATGTGCTTATATTTTCAGAGTCAAAAACAATTCATCTCATTCAACATTTGACACAATGAACAAAGCATAGCCCCTTTAATTGTAAAGCACAGCTGTCCAACTGGAAGCCCACAAGGGGTTAAATTGTGGCTCTCGAGCTCTCATCCAGCCACTGCTTCCCCTATGACTCTGGCTGAAAAGCAGTCAGTCTTCAGAATTCCCCTTCTTCCTCTGGCTGCCACTTCCTACTCTAACCCCAACAGGTGGGGCAGTGCGGCACACAGCAAGAAGTTTAGTGTGAGGGGAAAGACATCATGCCCATACAGGGCAGCAGTCAGAGGAGGATAACCATTGCAGTGGGCGAAATAGTATCTGCATGGTACAGCAGTGCAGGGGTGTGTGGAGCAGTGGGTAGCCCATGGGTCACATGGTGCAGCCCACAGAGTGTGGCCCCCATTGGTGTGACACCTGGGGACTTACAAGTCGGACAACCCTGTTATAAAATAATCATTAAAGAGTGTAGTGTTATATTTGTAATGATTTAACTGACACACGGGTTCTCAGATTATGATAGATAATGTATACTAATTGCTAAACCAAAGATTTAACTTTTATAAGAAAACTGGACTCTAACACTGAAGACAATCTAAGGAATACTGCAAAAAATAAAGTAGATCACTAGCAAACTGTATGCTAATTAAAAATATACATTAATAATCAAATTGGAAGCTGCCATGGGGGTAGTATCTGATGATGTCTAAGATACTGAAAATGAAAAACTTTACTGTAATGCAGAAACGAGGTGGACAACAGGCACAGGTTCTTGTGGCATCTTTTATTGGACCAGCTACACAGTTGGGAGGGAAGTCAGACAAGCTTTTGAGCCTGATCAGGGGCAGGTTGTGTCCAAAAGCTGGTCCATTTTCTGGACCAGCATGGCTACAAGAATATTCTAACCCCTCTACAACAAAAATGAGGGACTTTTATTTTAAAAGGGTTGTAAGAAGCTATAGTTTTTGGTTTGGCTAAGCCTCAGTCATCATGTTTTGATTTGCAAGGAGAAAACCAAAACCACCTGTGGTTTTCATTTTTAATTCATGGCCTGTAAGAATACAGATTTACACTTTCCAAGTTTTCCCTACCCATGTGCAGCAAATTAATCACAACAGTAATAGTTTTAAACTATCCCTACCCTGCTTCCAGCACTCAGAAAGCAAGAGAATGGAAACTTAACAGAGGCCATCATCAGTATCACTCAGTGACCCGCACTGAGAGGCTCACAAAATCTATCCACTCAACCTGAGACATCCAATTCCAATCTCTGGATTACACTACAGCATCACTTATACCCCCTTTTTTCCCACAGTAATGGAGAATAGTTTATACAGTTTTCTGAAATAAGGAGAACAACTTCTCTTGGTAGGTTGCACAGAACAAATGACTCTCATACCATATTTTTTCCATTCCTCTTTCATATTACAGCTTTCAGTCCCCATGTAGTCCTATTAATAAAACATAGTAAACCTTACTATATATACAAGCTATATTATATATAACAAGGGCTACAGTTTCCCATGGATATGCATATCTACACTCTTGGACTTAGCTACATTATTTGATTGTCAGTCAAGAGGCACCCTCCAGAGGGTGGAGATAAACTAATTAAGTTTTAAAGAAACAAGAACATTTTTTGTGTTAGTCTATCATTATAGACTTTCAAAGTCTTCTTCCTTTGTCATGTATTAAATGTGGAACTGCAATTCTTTTGTCTTGAAGCTTCATCAGACTGGCTCCCCAGCTGGCGATATTAAACTGGCAGCTCTCACTAGAAAACATGCCGGGTGAAATCCAGGCCCAACTGAAAGACAATGGGAGCTTGGTCTCTGACTTCAGCAAAGACAGAATTTCATACACTTTCATTATCTTCATGGACTAAGACAGTGAACTAATGACAATTATTTCTTTAAAGAAAAAAAATCTCTATTGAAATAAAATATATAGCTTTCCACTTTTAGTAGCAATGATTGCCTGTGCATTTGTCATAACATTTCAAATGGCAAAAACAAAATAAAAAAACAAAAAAACCTCCAAAAACAGCCTGGGTTTTAAAAAAGTTAGACTTGAATAAGCATCATACACATCCAAACTGCACTTAGTAAAAACTGAAATATGTGGCCTATAAATTTTCCTTTTTTAAAATGAAAACTATTATTTGGTACTAAGCATATCAGGAATACGTCCATTGGAAAAAAACGCTAATATGGTAAATCGCTAAACATAAATACATGCATCTGTGTGTTTCTATTATTAAAAACCCCTATAAGAACTGAAATTTATAAAAGTATGATCTTTCATATGTATATGATAGCAAAATGACACAAAAATACAAAATAAATCAAATATGGAAAAATGCTACTCAGGGGCGCATCTACACATGCGTTTGAGAGATCTGAGAATTGGTGATAGGTATGCATGTACCTGAGTTGATGGTGTGTGTATATGTGTGTGTATGCGCCTAATTGATTAGTGTGTTTGTATATGTGCAATTATATACCACGCCCTCCTGTCTAACAGCGCAATATTGAGATCCTGAGTGTTGACCTGACCCCACAGGGCAACAGTTAACCACCTCTGTCTTCTCATTATATTATGAGGAAGAGTCTCATTGAAACTGATACTACTGCAAGAAGTGGAAGCATGTTGCAAAATTTTAGCTGGAAACATTTCTGATGAAATAGGTGGAAAATATATAGATCAAAATTTTGCCTGAGCCTTCTAGTTTTTCTTCCAATCTAGTAGTAAAGATTGATACCTAGAAACCAGTGATACCAGATCAGATTCTTAGTGAAGAAATACATCAGCAATTCATAGCTATGCTGTCACCAGCCTCAGAGAGATAATTATGACATATAGGGTGCATCTGTATGTCGCCATACAGCATTGTTGCTATGACACTGTGATTGAGTACTTTCTTTTGGACACCGTGGGTCTACGGTGATGTAGCATGGCACTACATCACCGTAGGGTGACAGGTAGATGTGCCCATAGGTAACCAATAGAACTAAAAGACAGAAGTCAGATTTTAATAACCATCTTTTTGAGACTGAAGTTCTTAGTGAGTATATTGTTGACCTAATGAATTAATAATCATCATAATCAACCATTAATAAGGGCATAAGATACAAGATTCTAAGTCTTTTGTGTTTGTTTGTTTTCTTAAGCATGCACTCAGCTAGACATATAGTTTTAGAATTGTGCCTTTTTTCCTAACGAAAGTCAAAATACTTTGAATACTTGTTAGGAAATTTCAGTCCTGAAATGTAGATGTAATTGCTTCTGGAAATGTCCCCCCTTGCCCTCACACACCCCACACACCTCCACCACATCCCTCTCTCAACCCCCCCCACCAAAAAAACCCCCAACAAACCAAAAATGTCATAGGATAATAGGTAAGTAGGTTTGCAAAGGACCTCACTTGGTCATCCAGATCAGCTCCCTGCTCAAGGCAGTATCACCCGGGACTAAGCCATCACAGCCAAGTGTCTGTTTCTGTTTTTGAAAAGATTCCACAACTTCTCTAGGTAGCCTGTTCTAAAGCTTGACAACCCTTTTTTATAATAATAATTTATTATAATGATTGTTTGTTAAAAAAACAGAACTAAAGTAAAGATAATTTTGTTTTGGCTTAAAACCATGATATTGCATAAAAATAGATTGTGCTGTTTTAATTTAAATTCTGGTCTTTGAACTATTAGGTCAGATAATTGATTTCATTTTTTTTTCTTGCAGGCATGAGTCTTGGAAATTTACTTTTAAAAAATTAAAGATAAAATTCTCATATATTTTGACAACTCCAGGAACTGGGACTTTAAGAAAATGACATTCGGTATCATGAGACCTTTATTGTGTCAGCAACACAATATACTCTTCATCTTACATGCTGTGTGGTGCTTTATATGTTACATACATAGGAAAGCTTTTGAAAGTGACATAATAAAAATCTCTACAATTTTTTCATATTGTGTGGTTATGGAGTACTAATCTTTTTATGAGAGAATTGGATTTATTGTATGTAGATTGTATGGCAGTGTTGCAGCTTTATTAAAGTGTATGTAGATCTTGAAATGTTGTGTTTTAACTATATTGTGTAACTACTAACATATGTATTTTTATATAGTGAGTAATGCTATAGCATATGTTCTTGTTTTAGTGCTTTGGAAATTATTCTCTTGAAGAGGAAATGGAATTTCTGTCTCCTAGATGGCCAGTGATGGCATTTTGTTTTGAGGTGTAATATTTGCAAAGATGAAGAATGTTTGGAATGTATTTTGAGGAGCTGGCTGGATTTTGTTAAAACAAATGCAAAAAACTTTCTAACCATTTCTTTTTATTATACACAAATATGGTGTTTGTTCTTTGAGTTGCTCTAACAGGAATTCTGAAGTCCACCATCTGAGTCAAGAGGATTGGCTGTGAGAGTGAAATGCGGCTGAGTGGGATATTGGATATATTGGAAATTGGAGATTTTCATTCAGACTGAAAACTTGAAATGTATAAAGTTTGTATAAAAATGTCTAATCATTTAAGATTTACTTTGGATACAGTTCTGCCTTTCTTTGTCCCTCCTCCATGGGCAACTGGTGCCACCTTTGTCAGGGGGGGCATGTGCCTCCTCTGCAACCTGTCCCGCTGGCCAGAGGTGGGGGGAAGATCCTGCCGGCCCAGGGGGGACTCCTTCATGGGCAGTCTTGTGGTCCAGGGAGCCAGGGGTCTCCTGCAGGCGATCCTGCAGTCTGGGGGGGAGGTCCCCCCACAGGTGATCCTGCAGGCCGGGGTGGTCCCCAAGGGTGATCCTGTGGTTCAAGGAGGTGCATGGGGGATGCCCTGCGAGCGATCCCCCATGCACCGCCTATGCATTGCCACTGCCCTCCTCAATCTGTCCTGATTTTTTCCCCCAAGTCTATGCCTCTGTCTGGAACTGAGCCTGCAAGAGTCCTGACACTGACACTGCTTTTTATCAGATGGGCATAGGCCAAAAAAGAGAGAGAGGCTTAGTGAGTGTCAACATATGCATTTGATCTGGGAGCAGTTTACTTACGAGTAAATGCTCCCAGGTGGAGTCTATACTTATAGAGTTTTGGGACTAGATTTGCTGCGCATGGCAGCAATCTCCTCCTGCCTCCACTGGCCCTGCAGCAGCCAAGGGAAGCTTTATAATTTCCACTGTGTTATAAAGCAGTGGCAACAGCACCATGTATTAAACCAAAATCCTCTTATAAATGTAGTATTCAAACCTCATTCTAATTTCCACAGGTAAAAATGAAAGCATTTGAAAGTTCCATATGCTGCCTCATCTCAGGTTGAGATGGAAGTTTAGAACACAATTCCAGGGAAATTAGAACACGCCTGAATAAGAATTTCAAAATTAAGATGCGTTAAATATTTCCCTGCAAGTTACTTTTTTTTCCAACGAAAGATTACCCTTCCTTTCTTTCCTTGGTTTATCTTATCTTCAGAATGTCTTGGACCCACTCAGCTCAGTGCTAACTGCCCCACTAGTGGATGGGGCAGGGGGCAGGGACCTATCTCTTCCCTATAGCTCTTTCCAAGTCCTCTGCCCCCAGCTGGGGAGTTGGGGCCAGGAGCTCCCTGTTACTGGGAAGGGAGATATTTTTCCTGCCCTAGCATCAGGCAGTGCCTCAGGAGCAGGAACCATTGTCCCATCCAGCTGCCCCTGGATGCTAGCTCAGGAACTGGCAGGGAGCACTGGGCCAGGACACAGCTGGATTTATAAGAGGATTCTGGTTTAATACATAGTGCTGTTGCAATTGCTTTATAATACAATGGAAATGCACATGCGAATACTATTTTGGTTATATAATCAAAGGACCTGGGATTTTTTTTTCCCCTTTTTCATCTGTTATGGTTACAGGATCAGCTGAAGTTTTGACCCCTTACATTTCTTCCTTCAGTGACAGGGGCACAGCTGGATTCCCATACTTCTCTCTAGGTGGAACAACTTGTTCCTACTATTTTTTTGCATTGTAGTTCCATAATTTCCCAAGAGTATATGTGGGACTGGATCTAACAGATATGACCTCTGTAAGCCCTTTTCTTCCACTGAATCTTGACCATAGCTGATCAAAGTGACTCAGTGAGCCTGTTCAAATAAAGCAGTACTTATTCATCCAAAAATGTGGCAAATCAGCCACATCAGGGACACAGGAAGAAGGGGGCAGGGACCTGAGGCTGTGGGGAACAGAAGTGGTGTGGAAAGAGAAAAAGGAGGGGCAAGGGAAGTGGGAGTTGGGGTCTGAGGCAGTGGGGGCAGGCATAATGATGGGTAAATGTGGCGGGGACAGGTGGCAGGGGACAAGTTGCCTATGTTTCTCAATGCTTGCCCCCCTTCCCCACTGTCTGCTCCCTACTGGGTACCCTTTACTGCCTCTCCCCCAATTCTCCCACTGCCTTCCCCATTATGCTTCCTGCACTGCCTACCTTTTCATGTGCCCCCCTGCTACTCCCCCAGTCTCTCCCCTCATCACCTGCCCCCTTACTTTCCTTTTCATCATATCTCACCCACTACCTACAGTAGAGGGAAGGACAAATTGAAGATAATCTTCCAATAATTAGACTCCATACATAGAAAATTATAATACATTTCTAAATTTTCAGCATATAGAATCTAATTATTGTGGGGGGGTCATGTTAAATTCAGGGTAATCTTGTATTTAAGTAAATACAATATGTTTTAATTTTCCCTTTGACTCCTGATTCAGCCTGGGACAAGGAAACATTTTTGCCTAGTTAGAACCAAGCAATGGGGTATTCACCAATTCATAATTTCCCCATTGTTTCCTTAAGGCCTTCTGGTATTCAATATTCTAGTGCTTTATCTTTGCCTTTGTTTTTCCTAATTGTTCCCCCCCTCATACTCTTCTTTGCTTTAAGTATATGGAGCCAGACAAGATCAAACAGGTGTACATGATATTTATAAAAAATACTAACTATTCCTTTCACTCTCTATAGTATTTGTTATCTGGTTTGGTTGGTATTTCTTTATACTTTCAATTGAGTTGTATTATTTTCACAACCAAAGCCAATGTCATGCATGGCTAGTTAACATAGGTTTCAGATGAATGTTTTACTACATAAATCACTTTTTGGTTATTTTTTGCTTTAGCCTTACCTTTTAATTGATGTGACCAAATATTTTACAAGGCATAAAATGGGATAAAAAAATAAATGAACCTAATGAAATACGCAGTCATAGATCTCATTGTACAGTTGCCATAAATGTTTAACTCTCATTTCATGTAACTTCCATAACTCCTGTTTTGATCACTGATGACTTAATAGCACCTCTAATACTACCAGATAATGAAAGCAATAATTAAAATCACTTTCTTGATTTGCTAGTATGATGTGACTATGCAGAAAAATATCCTGAAACAGTGCAATGGAGAATTTTTTTTTCACACAAAAGAAGACTAACTGTTCCTACATTTTATAGATTGATCTATTCAATCAGTTGTTCTACAGTGAAAATGAAGGTGAAGCATGGTCTGAGCTCATTGATTGATGTTTCTCCATGTTCCTATATGGCTTTGGTTTTCTTAGCACTTTAAAATAATGAAAGAAGAAGCTACCTGGGGCATTGCTTCCTGTGTTCATTCTCTTCAGACATATTCAGTGTCTTTCTTGCAAGATAATAAAAGCTGCAACATGATCTTCATCTAGTCATATTTCTATAACCTGCTAAAATTCATCAAGCCTCTTTGGGCACTTATACATGTGATAGGGGTTTAATCCCCAAGGTTTTATTTTATGCTCCCTAAATTAAAATAGTGGGGCATAGAATAAAATCCTGAGGACTGAACTGTTTAAATTTCTCCATCATGTTATGGTGAGGGGCCTGATCTTAATTTTTTTTTTTCGAGCTGGAGCCCGCCCACAGCTGGAAGGTGAGCTTCTGGCAGGCCAAGCAGCCCCTGAGCTGTGGGGGAACCCAGTTCTTCCTTCCATGGTGGTGGTGCCCCCAGTGCCACCCACAAACTGCCCACAGTGGACTGGGTGCCACCGCAGCTTGTAGACAGCACCTGGCTGGATCCAACTCTTCCTCAAGCGCACTGGGGCTTCTGGCACCCCATACTCTGTCACTGCTATGTATCTGACACCTGGGACCACTGAGGTGTCAATGGGTTGGCTTACCCCTGGAGCAGTGCAGAGAGGTGGCAGGAGGGTGGATGGGTATGCTGGAAGCTGGAGAAGACAGTTGGGACAGTGTATGGGGTGCTGGAAGCATGGGTGGGCTTGGGGAAGCTTGGGCTTGGTGGTCTCCCATCCCCCTGTGCACCATCCCTGCTTGCCCCTGGGGTGCTACCTCAGGGGCAAGCTAGCCCATTCCTGGGTGGAAGATGTTGGCTTGAACATGATATTTAAAGGTCTGATTTTTGGAAATTGGTTTATAGGGGCAGCTCGTGCCCCAGTTGCTTGTGAGATGGGCAGGCTCTGCAGAAAAAAGGAAAGGATCGGGACCCTCACCACTGGGAGAAGAGGTCACAGGTCCAATTTTTTTCTTTTTTTTGAAGCTCTCCCGCAGTTGGGAGGCAGGGGAGTGAGCTGAAAACTGTATCATCTGGATATAGTTTAGTTTGCAACAATGCAAAGTCATTTAACCCCCCCAAAAGTCTTGCACACTGTGATGCCATTAAGCCAGACAAAGTGACATTTTCATGTACATGTTAATGGCATCATGTATACAAGTGCCTTTCTCTTTTCCGTAACTGCTCTTGCTACTTGATTGTTTTCCTTTAGCCTTGCAAAGGTTTCTTGTTTTAAATTTAGGTGATTGTTTTTCATCGGTTTATTTCTTATCAATCAGATCCACACTACAGATGTTTGCCACCATGTCAGTCAGATAGGTGATATGGGGTATAATATGTAACCAACACAGATTTTCTGGGAAAAATGTGCTTCTGCTGGTATACACAGGGGTCAGTGACCTATGACCACAGGCCAGACCCAACCCATCAAGGGATTTTTATTTGGCCCACAAATCTAGGATGTTGGCATCAATTTGGTTGCAGGGGTCTTTTATCATGGCAGTGCAGCAGAGGGAAGTGGTCGCTGAGTTGGAAGTGAAGGCCTGACTTTGAACTGAGCTCTGTTAATTTGATCTGTCACTCCTGCAAGGTTGCAGACTCTAGGTAGATTTTTTTGAGGGGGACAGGATGGTTGAGATAAGCTGTGCTTGAAAGAATGCAGCTTTGCTGGTTTAAACCATGTCAACACTTTGCTACACAGAGTACTGGTATAACTGTACTTGTCCTTGTTTCTTGTGTTCTTGTCACAAGGTATTTAGCAGAATTTGCAGGTTTGTTGGAATCTGACTTGGACACACCATGACAGCTTCTGCTCAAACTTGTGACTTTTGGGCTGTCAACAGTGTTTCTTAGCACCTATGCCATTCTAGGCCCCTCCCCTATGCTTGAGTAGCAGCCTTTAATAAATGGACCCACCTGAACAGAATGGGAAGGGCTGCCTGGCAGAGACAGAGTTTGTCCCAGAGGGGACACTGTAGGCTCTGAGGGCAAGTGAAGCTGTTTGGGAGCAGCCCTGTTGGAAGTGGGAGGGGTGATGTAACAGAGAGGGGCTGAAGGACAGGCTGGAGACCAGATTCAGAGTCTTAGCACAGTGGTTTCCTTCAGAGAGCCCCTGAGAGAGCCCTGCGGAAGCAGCAGCAGAGAAGCTGCAAAGGGAATAACACAGTACCCAGTTCTTCTCTCCGGCCTGGAAGACTGCGGTGGCAGGAGCAGGTAGGGACTGCTTGTGTGAAGAATCCAAGCCTGGAGAGACCTGACTGCAGCTGGAGTGGCTGGGTGAGCACAGCAGAGCTGGAGGGGGGTGGGAGGGCTACTGGAGTCTGCCCTAGTTTCCCTGAGGGCTGAGGGGTCCCAGGGGCAGGCAAAGCCCAGGGAGGGGCTGCATTTGCCAGGGCTGTGAAGCTGTGTGGGACAGGAGGGTTCCTCTAGCCTGCAGCCCAAACACTGCTTACAGCAGAGCCAGGGAAGGGGGTCAAAGGCAGGGGGAGGATGTTTTGCAGGAACTGCAGAAGAGGAGGGGCCACTTGTTGCTTGGAGACCCCCACTGCCCAGAGACCCCTGGAGCACAGAAGCGGACACCAGTACCAGGGGGCATCCACAGACCATGTGCAGGGACACAGACAGTCCTGCTCCCTGAGATACCCTGCCAGGGGCAGTGTACACAGGATCACCAGTACACCGTGTGCAAGTGAGAGACTGTGTAAATAAGTTCTTGAGGGTTTATTAGTCGGTATATCCATGTGCTTATTTAATGATATTTGTTATGTTGTAAATCATTAAATCTTGTAAATAGTTTGAGAATTGTCTGAGAGGGTGCTTGATTGTAAGGGGAGGCTCTCCGCTCAGGGGCCCTGCAACAGCTTCCTAGGGGGGCTGGGCAGGGCTACTGGCTACCAGGTACCCCAGGATCCCACTATTCAGGTGAGTGTGCATGTAGTGTCATGCCCAGGGTTGCACAAGACCTTCCTAGTGTTGTCTTGGCCTTAGAGAGATAAAGGGGCTAGATAAGTGGTTTACAGGAAATCACAATGACACATGGAAGAAAAAGAATACGGTGAACAATTTGGTTAAGGAAGGACAACTTAACTCTGGCATTTCCTATTTTTTCATAATCTATGTGCTTATGTGAAGCCATTTAATGCTCTAAGCGGAGTATGCAACTTTGTTATAGTTGTGCTTTTGTTTTGTGATCTGGAAGCTGAGCAGATTATTCATTGCCAAAAGAAAAAATATCAAATAAACTGAAAAACCACAATCAAATGCAGACTTGATTTCTTCTGACATACTTTACTGCACTCAAAATATAATTGCATTGTAGGGTTCCAGCCATGAAAATCCAGTTTTACCTAAAATAAACAGATTGGGGTACCTCGAAACCTTCATTATTTGTTTGTATTTTCCCATTCTTTAGGAAATATCTAATACCAAGTGTGACAAACTGATTAGGACAAAAATGTGTGGAAAGCAGGATTGCACTATGGGAAGCCATCTATGACTTTTTTATCCTGGGTTTTTATAGTGCCTAACACTTTCTGATTCATGACTAGGGCTCCTAGGCACTATATTACAAAAAAAATAAACATTTTAAAAGTTAGGCCTTGTTTGCATTTGCCCATCACCACATACCAACAAAGCTCCACCTATTACTTTACTGAATTAGTTTCTCATGAAGGAGAGTACTTTGGGTACTAATCCAAGTTAAGCATCTGCAGTTCTATGTTCACCTTCTAGTCCTATTACATATTTATATGGAGCCATTATCATTTTTCTACTACCAACACTCTAGCCATCTCTCTTTTGTTTTATGTATTCTAAATCATCATTAGAAAATGATTGGTTTATGGTGAGGCTTCCATTTTTCCATTTTTCTCCTCCTTTTTCTAACAGAGGTAGGTCCAGGAGGGGTACACTGATGCACTTGTACCTCACTTTGCTTTCTAGTCCACCCAAAGTTTAAAACCAACTGCCTGTCAATGGTAGCAGCATGTCTAGTCAGGCAGTGCTAAGGGAGTCATTTGACTTCATGGCTCATTATAATTTACCTGTTTCCTTCTAAATTCCCTGTTCTACAGGTGTTAATGACCCTCTCTTCTTTTTAATTGTCTAGATGTTCCGTTAATTAATCTATCCATTGTTCTGCAATTCTGCAGTTTGTTAGCTGCTCTTGGTAGTGAAGCTCCTACTTCACAACCCTGCAGATTGTTTTTAGCACATTTCAGTGAAGTAATATTTTATTTTGCTTCAACTTTAAACTGAATAATACAGCCCTTGGCCTCTACCATATTAGTAAAACTTTTAGTTATTTTTAACTGGAGAAAAATGTTTTATATGTGATAATGCACCTAACCATCTGCACTCTCTTTTTCAGAATACTGATCTACCCATGTTACTTAGTCTCAGGTTCTACTTCTAACTTAGAATCCAGGGCCTGGACCAGTGTGTAAGTAAAATTAACATTGTGGACTCTCGCATGCTTTTCTTGGCACTAGTTTCTGGACAGAACTAGGGCAGGGCATGGGGACTGAGGGGGGTCAATTTTGGGTACCAGTTTGGAGGGGTTGCCAGAATGGCAGCCTCTAGAGAGACCACAGTCCAGCAGATACTGTAGAGTCAGATACTGTAAAATGAACAAGACCACAGAAACTGGACATCATTCAAAGGAAGTCTCAAGCTAATGACATTGTAATATTTGTGACACTGAAACTTATAATGACTCCTGATTTTTCTGATCAGTCTTACATACAAATCAAACAAAATAAAGTATGCATAATGTTATCCTATCTTGACGATGCAGTGGTAATCAAGAGGCCTGTTTTTTACTCTGTGACCAGATCCAGTTTGGTCAAGTAGACACTCATACAACACTTAGCGTTGCAGATGACACCAAGCTGTGAGGAAATGTAGGCACATCTGAGGGCAGGGCAAATATCTAAGATGACCTTGACAGGGTGGTCCTACAGGCAGAACACAATCAGATGAAATTCAATATGGACAAGTGCTGGGTCCTTAGTCTGAGTGGGAAGAACCTTCACCATAACTATACGATGTGTGGTGAAATACTGACTGGTACTGTATTTGAAAGGGACCTGGGGGGTGACAATCAAACAAAGGATGAATATGAATCATCAGTGTGATGAAGTCACCGATAGGGCAAATAGAACTCTGGAGTGCATTAGCCGATACATTGCCAATAGATCCAGAGAGGAGCTCTTCCCCCTCTATTCAGAGTTGATAAGGCCATAGCTGGAGTACTGTGCCCAGTTCTAGGCACTGCACTTCAAGAAGGATGTGGACAAACTTGAAAGAGTACAGAGAAGGGCCACCTGCATGATCAGGGCTTGGGAAATAGGCCCTATGAGGAGAAACTCCAGGAAGTGGGCCTGTTCATTCTGAGTATGTCAGGGGTGAACACCAAGATCTAGGGGAGCAGCTTTTCAGAAAGGCACCTCTTGGGAGGATGTGGTCCAATGGGTACAAGCTACTTGAGGAAAAATTTAGGCTAGATATAAGGAATAATTTATTTTCTGTAAGGGTAACTAGAATCTGGAACACACTCCCAGCAGAGGTGGTGCAGTTGCTATCCCTGGAGGTGTTTGAAAGGAGGCTGGACAAGCACCTTGTGGAGTTCATTTAAATCCAATTACTTCCTGCCCAGGGCAGGAGACCAGGTTCAATGATCTTACAGGTCCTTGTGGTCCTTATATTCTATGATTCTATGATAAGGGCATTTTTACACATGCTGCAGGATGCGGCACCAGGTGGTTTATTTAGTGAGCTGCACTAATTAATATCGCTTATGTATCAGCATCTCTGTGTCCCTGCACTATTAGCCTTGGATGGTTCATCTGTGGCCTGACTGCATAGTTTTACTAAGTGTTTATGTTTTTTGAGTAAGGGTTAAGTGAACAGAGTAGTTTTGCACATGCTCCGTGAAAGTGATTCTAGGAAGCTTTTGAAAAGAGCTCACCTTTTGACCTCAATGAGGTGTTGACCTAATTAGAGTGGAGGAGCATTACCAGTTTAAACATTAGTTATATAATAGTTTTCCCACCAAAGTCAATGTGAGGCTATCAGTATGGATACATTAGTTCTGAGGTATGAAGAATTGTGATTGGTACACCTGATGATTGACAAATGATTAATAAGTCTAGGGAAAGAATGATTGGTTGATAAAGGATTGATAGTAGTAGAGTGATTAGGGAAGTTAAAAGGAGCTCGCACCTGAGAGACCCATGGCTCATCCCTCTCCCTAAGCTGGACCCTGTGCCCACATATTTCCACCCCAGCTCCAGGCTCCCTGCACCACCCCAGCTGGGAAGCACCTGAAGCCCCAGCTGCCAAACCCTGACCATGGGGGCCTCAGTCTTCCTCCTCCATAGACTTACTTGGAGGCAGCTGGGGGATCTGCTCTCCACCACTGCCTGGTTGTATTGCTGGCCATGTGCATGTGTGCATGTGTGCAAGGTGTCCCACTCTCCCCAGCCCCAAGCAGCCCTTTGCAAGCTGGAGTTCTGCCAACTTGTTAGGGGGAACTTGTGGTTTCCCATGTTTTTCTCTGTTTAAGGAGAAAAATCTGTGTTTTTCTGCAATGAACAAAAAACCCAGATCTCTGCAAATAAAGTAGTGATGGCGCTTCTTGTTAGCCCAATAGCCTAATGGTTGGTACACTTGCCCAGGAAGTAGAAGACCTTCATAAAGCTTTCTGAGCTCTAGAGAAGAAAAAAGGCTTATTGTAGTGAAGGAAATGCATGGAATGCTTTTATTTTATATATCACCAAATGATGCTAAGTTTCTTACTAGTAACGAACATAAAATAGCAAACAGCCCCTTTAAAGGATCTATAGTTAAAGGCCCCAGTTTTTCAGAAAGAATCCATTTGGCCATAAGGGCTTACCTGGATGATTTCTTCACCAGACTAGCTTCTAATGAATGAGCAAATAGGGGGGAATGGAATAAAACATGGCAAGAAGAAAAATAAAGGACAATACAAATATTTCCAGGAAATGTAGTGTTAAAACAAAGGCACTCTGACATTTTATCATCATACAGAAAAGCATAAAGATTGTAGTTCCACAGGTCTACTTTTCCTTATAGCAAATAATAGAGGATAAGAGTTGCGTGATCTGCAAATATATATGTTTAACGTTTTTTTAGAAACAAATCCATCCCCCAAATATGCAAAATTTATGAATATGGTATTCTGTAGTATTCCAATGCTTTGGTCCACTGTATGCTGTCCGTGCTACAAAGAAATACACATAAAGAAAACAAAATCAGTTTTGGTCTAACACTGGAGAAAACTAATAAAAAACCCAAGAATTTCTGGCTTTTCCAATATTCTGTTTTTATAATTAATAGCTAAATATTTGGAATTTTACTTTTCTGGCTAGATATCTTTATATAGTGAAAACCTGTTCTAAGGGAATGGCTTTAGCAACTTAAAAAAGATGAAACCTCTCTGTTGCTGTGGGGTGAGGGGAAGGAGTGATTCAGGAAGTGAGGAGCGCTGCCTGAAAAAAAAACAAAACAATACAGTGTGATTTTTGGTGGCTATAGCTAAGCAACTATAGGATTAAACAATTTAGTTAATCTTTGCTGGAAAATCTTTGTGAATGCTGCTTACATGGAAGCCTTGGTAGAGATTAAAACTACCGTGTGCTTGTGTGAATCCAAAGTAACATCATCTTTAGTGGGTAAATCCCTTCTACATTTGTAGCCAACTCTAAAGGAGTTTGCCAGATCTGGAGGCCAATCCACTTCAAAGCACTGAGTTGATAACTAAAAGAGTTAACCATTTAACACTGAAGATATTTGTCTCAAACCATTCTAATTCAAATGGTCTTTGTTAAAATTGTTAATATCTATAACTATTCCTCCCTAAACTGCACTATTAATTATTCCTGCAGACAAGCTAAAGAAGTATGGATTGGATGAATGGACTGTAAGGTGGATAGAAAATTGGCTTGAGCATCAGACTGAGAGGGTAATAATCAATGGCTTGATGTCTAGTTGGCAGCCAGTATCCATTGCAGTGCTTCAAGGGTCGGTCCTGGGGATGGTTTTTTCAATTTCTTCATCAACGACCTGAAAGATGGCATAAACTGCACCCTTAAAGTTTGCAGATGACACCAAGCTGGGGGGAATAGTAGATACAATGGAGGGCAGGGCTAGGATTTAGATTGACCTAGACAAATTGGAGGATTGAGCCAAACGGAATCTCCTGAGGTTCAACAAGGACAAGTGCAAAATCCTGCTCTGAGGATGGAATATCCCATGCCAGTACAGGCTGGGGGCTGACTGCTTTAGCAACAGCTCTGCAAAAAAGGACCTGAAGGACCTGGGGGGTTACATGAGTCAGCAGTGTGCCCTTATTGCCAAAAAAGTCTAATAGCATACTGGGCTGCATAGTAGAAGTGTTATCAGTAGGTCCAGGAAGTGACTATTCCCCTCTATTCAGCATTGGCGAGGCCACCCCTGGAGTACTGTGTTCAGTTTTGGGCCCCCCACTACAGAAAGGATGTGGAGAAACTGGAGAGAGTGCAGTGGAGGTAAGCAAAAATGATACATGACTTCTTACAAGAGGCTGAGGGAACTGGGCTTATTTAGTCTAGAGAAGAGGAGCCTGAGAGGGGATTTACTAATAGCCTTCAATGACCTGAAGTGGGGTTCGAAAGAGGATGGAGCTAAATACTTCTCAGGGTGGAAGATGATAGAACAAGGAGCAATGGTCTCAAGTTGCAGCAAGGGAAGTTTAAATTAGCTATTAGGAAGAATTTTCTCACTTGGAAGGTAGTAAAACACTGGAACATGTTACCCAGCATGGTGGTAGAATCTCTGTCCTTGGAGATTTTTAAGACTGAGCTAGACAGAGCTCTGGCTGGGATGATCTGGCTGGGGATGGTCCTGCACTGAGCAGGGGCTTGGATTAGATCAGGGGTTTTCAACCTTTTTGGATCAGTGTACCTCTGGCAGCTGAACATAGAGCAGGGGTGGTGCGTAGCTGGATGCAGAGTGGCAGCAGCCACAACATGCAAGCTTCCCCTGCCCCCCACATCCAGCTGAGTGAGCAACACCTACGCAGCAGCTCAGGATGGTGTGTGGCAGTGTCTGATCCCTGCTCATCTGTGTATACCCCCTAGAGGCTTCTCAAGTAGCTCCAGAGCTAAGAGTATCCCCGATTGACAACCCCTGGACTAGATGACCTCCTGAAGCCTCTTCCAACCCTAATTTTCTATGATTCTATGATTCAAAGGTCAGATTCTTTGGGCTGTTACTGTGGTGCAAAGGATACAGAAAACCCAGATGGAGCCCCTGGGAAGGTTGGCAGCACCGTAGCCCCTCATCTGCAGGGGCTGCCTGGATAGGGCCCCTGGAGGTGAGGGGTGGGAAAGGACCTCACCTGTCCCACGTGTGCCTAGGTTGAGGCCATGGAGGGGTAGGTGAGGGGAATCCAGGAAGAGGTTAGCAAGCTCAGAGCTGCAGAGGATGAGATTGATGGGTACTTTCATTCTTTGCAGGCCTGGTCACCTAAAGGTGAAACAACATGAGAGGGACCCGATGCAGATGTATGGAAGATGGTCACCTCCAGAGCTAGGCATCATACTGCTGAGACAACCCCCACAGTGAAACTGGGGAACAGATATGAGACCCTGACATCACTGGAGGGAAGGGCAGTAAAGGAAGCCACACCCACATCCACCACCACACAGACTGAGGGACAACTAGACAATCAGAGGAAGAGATGCGAGTCATTGTGGTGGGTCACTCCCCCCTGAGAGGAACAGAGGGAGCCACCTGTTATCTGGATCCCATGGCAAGGGAAGTGTGCTGCTTACCAGGAGCCTGGATCTGGGACATCACTACGAGGATTCCTGACCTCATCCAGACCACTAATTACTATCCCATGGTCTTCATGGGCACAAATGATACAGCCTGTAGTCCAGACCATATTGTGAGTGACTACAGGGACCTGGGGGCCAGGCCTAGGAAGTCGGGGGCACAGGTGGTCTTCTTGTCAGTCCTCCCAGTCAATGGTCACAGTCAGCACCAAGATACCTGCATCAGAGAAGTCAAATTGTGGCTCCATAGTTGGTGTCATCTCACAGGTTTTGGCTTCTTAGACCATGATCTGTACTTCCACAAAAAGGGCATCCTGGGACGTGATGGTCTTCATCTCACTTCAGAAGGTAAGAGTCTGTTCTCTTACAGGTTGGCTGATCTCTTACACAGGGAAAAGGACAGAGAGAACCTAGGATCCATGAACCGTGAGCCATGTGCTGGAACAGCCCACATAAGTACTAAGGGGCCCAATAAGCATCAGGACAGGGGGGCAGGAAGGGCACCCATTAGGGATCTTACATGTCTCTATACCAATGCTAAGAGCATGGGGAACAAGCAGGAGGAATTTGCACTCCTGCTTGCAAAAAAACCTTTGACCTGATTGTCTAACTAAAGCCTGGTAGGACCCTACCCATGATTAGGCAGTAAGCATTGACGCTGTACAGATGGGATAGAGTAGGGAAAAAAAAGTGGGGGAGGGTGTTGCTCTCTATGTTAAGGAGCAATATACCCCTTCTATAATCAAGATGGAACTAGAGGACGGGCAAATTGAGATACTGTGATTCAGAATACAAGAGGCCTGGGGGAAAAGGGGTAGTGGAGATCTATTACAGGACATGGTTGTCATGCGCGACCTTAGCTACCGTGACATCTGCAGTCAGCCAGGTCTAACCATTCACATAGGTTTTTAACCTGCATATAAGACCTTCACCTAACACAGGAGGTATACGGTCCCACTAAGGCAAATGCCTTATTGGAATTGGTGTTGGCTACAGGGGATGACCTGGTGGGAGATCTGCAGATACAAGGTACCTAGGGGATAGTGACCATGAATTGATTGAATTTACTATCCAGGGAAGGGTAGGGAAGATAACCAGTAGGGCAGAAGTGCTAGACTTCAGAAAGACCAACTTCAATATGTTCAGGAGATTAGTTACTGAGGCACTGATGACCAGGAGCATTGGTGAGATTTAAGTCCAGGAAGTATGGTTGTTCCTAAAGGGAGCGATCTTTTGGGTACAGAAAGAAACAATCCCATTGCACATGAAAGGGAGAAAAGGGACAAGAAACCCTCTTGGCTGAACATTGAAATCCAGGAAAGCCTAGGGGAGAAAAAAGAGCCATACAGACTGTGGAAGCAGGGGGTGGCTACCAAGAAGGAGTATACCTACTTGGCTTGCATTAACAGGGAGTCAGTTAGAAAGGCCAAAGCTGCAATGGAACTTAGGCTGGCGATGAAAATTAAAGACAGCAAAGCTTATTTCTACAGGTATATATGGAGCAAAAAGACACAGGGTAACATACAGCCCCTACAGGGCAATTGGTGACAGATAGGAGGAACAAAGCTGAGCTCTTTAATGAGTTTTTTGCTTCCATATTCCTGAACATGGATCAGGACAAATCTCCCAATTGGATTATAAACGAGTGCAGGAGGGAAACCAGCTCACTGGTTAGTGAAGGGACACTTGGAGGGGCTGGATGTGTTTAAGTCAACAAGCCCAGATGATCTTCATCCAAGGACACTGAAGGAATTGGCCAGTGTTATGGTAGAACTGCTGGCAAGGTTGTTTGAGCATTCATGGTGCCCAGGTCAGGTCCCAGAGGATTGGAAAAGGGGCAATGTGGTCCCTATTTGCAAGAAGGGGAGGAAGGAAGATCCAGGTAACTATAGGCCAGTTAGCCTCATCTCTATCCTTGGGAAAACCTTTGAAAAAATTATTAAGGATCACATTTGTGGGAGTCTAGCAAGTAAAATAATGCTGAAGGACAACCAGTATAGGTTCATAGCAGGTAGATTCTGCCTGACTAACTTTGTGTTATTTCATGACCAGGTCACAACATGCTTAGGTGCAGGGGATGAGATAGGTGTCATTTACCTGGATTTTCAGATGGCTTTTAATACAGTATCTCATCCTATTCTCATAAATAAACTGAGAAGCTATGATGTAGATAATTACACAGTCAGGTGGCTGGCAAGTTGGCTAGTGGAATGCACCCAGAGAATGGTGGTGGATGGATCAGAATCGACATGGAAAGATGTGGGCAGTGGAGTTTCCTAAGATTCGGTCGTTGGACCAGTGCTGTTCAATGTCTTCATCAGTGACTTGGATGAGGGCTTGGAGAGCACTCTGTCCAAATTCATGGATGACACCAAATTATGGGGTAAAGTAAACACACTAGTGGGCAGGCAACAAATCCAGCTGGATCTGGACAGGTTGGAGAAGTGGGAAGAGCAGAATAGGATGCAGTTCAACAAGGAAAAATGCAAAGTGCTGCACCTAGGGAGAAGGAATCACCAACACACTTACAGGCTGGGGGATGACCTTCTAAGCAGCACTGAAGCAGAAAAGGATCTTGGTGTCATAGTTGACTCAAAGATGAACATGAGTCGGCAATGTGATGAAGTGATCAGTAAAGCTACTTGCACTTTATCATGCATTAGCAGGTGCATCACAAACAGGTCCAGGGAGGTGATACTTCTCCTCTATGCAACACTGGTGAGGCCACAGGAGGAGTACTGCATCCAATTTTGGGCACCACACTACAAGAGGGATGTGGATAACCTTAAAAAGGTCCAGAGGAGGGCCACTCATATGGTTAGGGACCTGCAAATAAGGCCCTACAAGGAGAAATTGAGGGACCTGAATCTCTTCAGCTTCTGCAAGAGAAGACTGAGAGGGGATCTTGTGGCCATCTACAAATTCATCTGGGGGGTGGGGGACAGCAAGAGATAGGAGATACTCCAAGGGGTGCCCTGGTAAACAGAGTAACTAGAAATAAAAGCCACAAACTTACAGTAAGCAGATTCAGGTTAGACATCAGGAAGAATATCTCCTATGCTAGGTACAGAGGAGAACTTCATTGGTTATAAGGAGTAGGTTTGGAATAGGGTACAGGGTAGAGCAATATCAGAGAAATCCTTCGAGCAAACAGTGGCATGGTAGCCTTTGATTACTCATCTGTGTTACTGCAAGTTATATATCTAGTTTGATCTGAAGTAGGTTACTCACAAGAATCATCCTGAGGCATGTAGAAATTCCCTCTGGAGGCAAGCAGTTCATTGAACATGAGTTTCAAGAGAGAGAGAAAGTTTCAGATGGTCTAGCTTTTCTGAGAGTTTTCATCATTAGTGTCCTTTATTGCACAGTAAGTGTGTGCACATGTAGACGTGCACTTACTGCTCAGGAAAACTACGCTACTATGCAGTTAGGCATTTCATGTAGATGTGACCACAGATAACTGAAAAACAGCTGAACAATTTTTTAAAATATTCATAATAAAAATGTGTTCAAGACTGAGATTTTTGTATGCCAAGTTTCAGCCTAAAGTGATCTTTTATGGATGCATTATAAACCCCCTAAATATGGTTTTACAATGGAAATGCTGATACAACCTTTATAGACACCTTGCTATAATTCTAGGTGATGTAAAATACCATACATGGAAAGGCAAGAGAAGTGATTTTTTTGCTATAAAGAGCAAGCAGGAGATAAAAAGTAAACCTTTTAGCTAAGTATTTTATTCTTTGTTTTCATTTTGACTGAAGGATAAAGGATACTCCTGCAGTGATAAGTATTTAAAGTTGCATTGTATGTTTGTATAAGACTAAATTACACTTGTAATCTTTTTAGAAAGTTCAAATAACTCCTTTGGGAAGTCCACCGTTTTGAAAGCTAAAGTCAGTCTTAAAATTATTATAAGCAAACAGACTTTTTTGAACAATTTTTATAGGAAAATCTTCTGTATTTCACAGCAAACTAAACTTCTAAAACCACTATGTGCTACCATCAGAAAAAGGATTGGTATGAGTATTTGACTATGATTGAAATTGACCTCATAACATCTCCAATATATTTTGCTGGCTATGCTTGTCCAGGTCATTTCAGGACATCCAAATAGTTTTAAATATGCTTGGACCTAGGAGTAAACCTTGTGTGATTTGTAAGTTCAGTTTGGATAGAAAATCCAGAACTTTAGATAAATATGCAAAGATTATACATATTATTCATCTTATCCAAATCTTTTTGGGAAGCCTGAAAATCGTTCCCCCCACACCTGTTTCCAAGATTTTCATTAGTCCCTGCTTTTGTTCAGATCAGAAATACTCCAAGAATCATCTTTCTTGTAATGCTTTACGATTTCTTTTGCCTGACATTAGGAAGTGCAGAGGTAGGACCAATTGCTTTCAGAAAGAAAGAAAATTTGCCAAAATTTAGATGAAGTTTTTATTTGGAAATATATTGACAAATTGTCTTCATCAGGAAAGGCCTTACCATTTAAAGTGGTCTTGGGAAAGGACTGGTTTGTATGAATTTCCCTCTTATGAAAATGTTGAAACCTATTTTGCCATTATCTAAACAAAAAATAATAATCCAGAGCTCAGCTCAAAATGACTTTTCGTTTTGAAACCTTATGGTTAAGGAATAATGAAATGAAATATTTAAATATTATCAAAACAAAATGTTTTGATTAATCTTTTCTGAAAGGTGTTTTTTCAATACATTAAAAACATTTACGATCTTTCAGCTTTTTATCTCAGTCTTGGTTATGGAAAGATTCTGAAATGTTAACATTCCTTATGGTATGTGAAACCTAGCTATATGATTTATATCATTTTGATTATATACGGGACAGATTGCACCAGAGAAAAGGGCTGGATTTTAGTCTTAGTTTGGTTTAAGATATGTAAAATAGCTTCTGCTACCACCCCAACTACCTAGATTGGGGGCAGGAGGGGAGAAGACAGACTTATTGAAGTTGTTTTGGTTGCTTTTTTACCTTTCTGTAACAGGTGTTCATCTGCTATGGTAGATAGGTGTCCTTATAAGAACTAAGACAAATATTACCGAGAAAGGAAATGAAGGCACAGAGAAGTTATGTCATTTCTCTAAGAGTGTGCAGGAAGTCTGTGGTAGAACAAAGAGTAGAATCTAGGTTTCTGACTCAGAGTCTTAGTCTTGTGTCTTAACCACAGGATCATTTTTTCTTCTTTATAGTTTCTCTAATGAATATGTCTGTCATATTTTGCACTGTGTTAAAACTACAGTAATAACAGTAGACTTGACATCTAATATTTCTTTACAAATATGCAGCAGAACATTTTAAATGAAGTGGAGGCTGGATATGTTGATTACAAATATAAACAGTTCTTAAAATGAGGATACTTAAAAGAAAATATTTATTCAAATTAAAACAAAATAATTTCTTTTTTAAGTGAAGTTTCTGGGCTTTGTTTTTGAAGCAAACATGCTAATTTTGAAAGAAATGCTATATGATTTCTTTACATATAGTATCTTTTCAAATTGTTATTTCACTCTTTGGTTTCATGTTCATCATGAATAGGGCCTTACTAAATTCATGGTGGAAGTGGGCTGCGCTGCAACTCCTTTAATCTTGCAGGTTTTTCTGCGTGCCCCCTACTGCTGATTGGTGGAGGGGCTCCACTTGTGGCTTCCTCCTGATCAACTTGGAAATGAAAACTGTGGATTTAAACATGATGCCATTTTTGCCTCCCTGCCAGTCAGCAACCAGCGGCAGGGATGCCAGGGCCCCTCAGCCAGTCAGCAGCAGAAGGCACAAATGGCACCATATTTAAAACAACAGTTTTCACCTCCCCGCCAATCAGGAGCAAACTGCAAGTGGTACCCCTCCACTAGTCAGTGGTGGGAGGGGGGCAGTGTATGGGGGAACCTGCAAGATTAAAGGAGCCTGTTTCTGCCATGAATTCACTAGGGCCCTAATCATGAAATAGGATCTTCACACAAAGCAGAAATTTATCTTTAACAGGAAATAAGATGCCTTCAACTGAAGTATAACAATTACTGAGAACTCAGTCCTGTTCAATCCTGTATTAGGAGCAGTGTAGTCAGGGGTAAAAATCCACCAGGTGTTCTGATGTCCAGAAAGATAATTCGGGCCACATTAATCTTTAGGGTATGCCTGTGCCATCAAAGGATCGCTCTGGGGATTACTACTCTGGGGAGAGCTGCAGCATGCCTGCTCTGCACATGGCACAACCCAAAAAGTTGAACTGTAGCTACCTATCATGTTGTTGGGCACACACCAATAAGCATGCCCAAAAGAGAGAGCTTGGATCATGAGTCCAGTGATTTACTATGGGTGGCAACATTGCATCTTTTCTGGATACAGCATGCACAGAGCCTCACAGAGCTTATGGTTCACTGCAGCACTCCCAAGTATGATCCTTTGTCAAGGCAGTCATGTCCTTAGTGGGCTTTGGGCCTCTCTTTATGGCTTAAGCCTATGATGAAGAAAAAGTGAATTGCAGTGGTAATAATGTGAAAAACATTTAACTAACTGAAAAATGAGATGTTCTAAGAAACCTAGAAAATGAATGACAGGTTAGAAACCCAGATGATATTTACTGAGTCAGTGCATTAGGACTATTGTTAGCTAGAACAGTAGTAAATCTGGAGAACTTGGAAGTATAAAGAATTCTTGAGAAGCGACAGACTACTGAAGCAAGTAAACTACCAAAAGTATTAACTAAAAGACACAGAAGATCTGAACAATTCCTTGCTGCATTCTGCATACTTTATAACACCTATCTGAGTTCCTCTGGTGATGGAGAAAGCTGAGAATGTGGCATTTTCAGTTTTTGCTGCAACTAAGAAATGAGTTTTTGCTCAAGAAAGAAATGACTTTAATACAATTCAGGTGACATGGTGAAAAACAAAAAGTTGATTAATTTTCTGCTGGGCAATGGAACTTCCTCAAGAGTTCATGAAAGTCTTATAAATCTTTTATTCAGAAAAGACAGAGCAGAACTGGCATTTAAGTATGCATGGGGCATTAAAATTTAATTGTCAAGTAGGTTGCTATACAAAGATAGCCAAAGAAAACTTTTTTCTGTATGTCGCAAATATGGAGAACATTGAAAATTTGTATCCTGCTAGAAAAAAATGAGACTCTAGGCATTATGAAAATATATTTTTCTTACATTAAATATTATGCTAACAAAAATACATGGTTGACATAAATATATTTAGATGCTTTATCTAAAAAGAGGAAAAGATTCAGAATGCATCCTAGTCATGTGATAATGGTGCAGAATACACAGATGATAGACTGTAGTTATTCTTCATATACCTCAATTGCTTTTCTGTCGACAACCATCCCTTCACTGATACAGCCCGTGATAGCAGCTATCTGTTATTGCAACAGAATTTTTTTTCTTGTGAAGTTGTGCAGTCTGCTGATGCTAACAGTGATGAACATGTCACTGGCAAAATACTAAAACTATTCAACTCATCAGTTTGCAAAACTAACTTGTCACCACTTAAGAGTCACAGCAGGTATATAAAGTTAGGTTCCACTGAAGCTAAACTACTTACAACAGATTTCTCTGTTGTACATTACAAATAATGCTGACCAACAAAGGCAAACTTGATTTAAAAGTTTGTGTGTCTCTTGACAGAATATTGTGACTCATATAGAAGGAACAGCGAGATAGTTATATAGCTATTTAGTGCAAGATAATTTGTAATTTTTTTATTATAACATACACAGTACCACAACATGCAAACTATTCTACTAATGTGATCAATTACCCAGAATTTTCTGAGACAGTCCCAAATTTTGGAGCTGTCTGTACAAAGAGTCTCTTTAATGCAAGTTCTATCCTAGATTTGAAAAAATAATTTCAAACGTTTATCAGCAGTGCACAAAGCATCTAAGCCCTCTTTCTCAATAACTTATACTGTTTCTCTAATTATTTTATGTGAACTTAATGGTTTTGTTTCTGTATTGGGGAAATATATGAGAGAACAGAGAAAGGCTAAAGAACTGTATTGACACTCAGATTTGAGTTTGATTCTCAGTTCTAACATGAGCTTTCTGTGTGATTGCTGAGCTCCAAAGGCCATGTACAGACATTCAGTTTCTCCTGGGAGAGTCACTGCTCTCCCAGGAGAAACCAAAAGTATACAGCTGTTCAGGATTTTTCTCCCAGAACTAAAATGGCCATTCCAGAAGAAAAACTATCTAGGAACAGCCAGGATTAAATCACTTCCAGGTGAGTTTCTCCTGGGAGAGCAAATGTCTGTACAATTTACCATTCTGAGAAAAGTCAAAGCACAGTCCTCCAACATCCCAGGGTACTTTACTCATGCCTCCATGAAGGGAGACAGTGTGTCACTCAGGCCGGACTCTACTGTTCCAACTGAGCAGGGAGCAGAACCCCCCTTCACAATCCTACATTGTACTGCAGGGAGATATGGGCTGACCCTGAATAGTCTGGATCAGCCAATGAGGACTGCTGTATGCACTGCTACCATCTGTCAACAGGCACAGAGGGAGCCTGCAGAGCATACTGAGACATATACACAAGGACCCTCTGGCTATGTAGTCTTAGCACTATGAGATTTCTACTCCTCAGATGCTCAGCATTTGAATGTCTGTTCAGGTGTCTCTGGGTAAGGTTTTGTACCAGGAGAACAAACCTGGGAGAATTCTCCCAGGTCATTTGAACATAAGTACGCAGCCTTAATTTGTCAGTGACTCAGTTCCCCATTGGTAAAATGGGGATAATGCAATTTTTTGGCTGTTGTGTCTGTTTAGACTGTAAACAGGGGAAGTATAGTAGTATGTGTGTGTAAAGTGTAGGGGCCTCTAGGCACTCATGTAACATAAACCATTCAGCTACAGCTGAATGCATTATTTGTAGTGAATATATTCCTAGCAAGATAAACATGCAGACAGTCAGTTGACAAACAAAGAAATAGTTAAATATTATTCTCAAATTTATTATCTATTATTTTTTTCTGTGATTACTTTTTGTCCTGCCTTTTCCTGTGAAGGTTTTGATATTTAATTGCATGAAGTATATTAGTTAGTTTAAACCAGGAGTTGGCAACCTATGGCCCAGAGGGCATATTCAGTCCTCAAAGATATTGTATCATCCCACAAAGATCTGATCTGGCCTGTGACATAGGCCCCCACAGACAGTGGGGTAGGTGGGGGCTTGTGGATGTTGTCAGTACAAAACAGTTAAAGAGATGCCTCGGCATAGCTGTGTTAAGCACATTGCAAGCACGGGTGCAGGATTTCCCTTGCGACGCGGGAAAAAGTTTCGGTGCAAGATCAGAGCCTGCCAAAACCTTGCAGCTGCACCGCCAAGTGCATGCTTATGATTGGCTCACTGTAAATTATGCAAATGTGTCGGATGGCAATTGGCTTGCTGACTGCATAAAAGGCTTGGGCGATGCCTACCCAAATTGGAGGGGTGCTCGGATGCGCATGAGGAGAGCTCCCCGCGTGCATTTCCAAGCCACAAAGGCCTGATCAACCAACGACGACTCCCCGCCGGAATCATTCGACGCCCCATACCCTGAGAGAGTGTGAGCAACAGTGTGCCTGTGTTCCTGTTTAAGTTCTGTAACTTCAAGAGACGTGCCCACAGTGTATAGACTGTAAGTAAAGTTTTGTTTTGTTGCAACTGCTGCGTCTCCAGCACCTCAATTTCACTCCATCAGTGGCCCCATTCTGCCAGCATTTCTTGGCCCCCACGTGGTGTCACAAACAGGATCAGTACTCTGGGAAGACACGATGGAGCTGGAATTGGTTGAGGGTTGCCCCTGGTGCGGTGGAAAATGCCATGTGCTAGATGCCGCAGAGTTGGGAGTGCACATCGCTTACCATCAAGTGGGTGGAATGGGTGGAAGAGTTGTGAGCGATTGCCTTTCGTTTGAGGGAGAAGGGGAGCCTGCAAAAGAGTGGGAACTGAGCCTCCACACGAGAGCCTTTGGATGTGTAATGGGGAGTGAGCGGGTTCGGTTTAAACCCCGGGAGCAAGGGGCCAGCAAGTCCTCAGCTGGACAAAAGCCGAGCGAGGAAGATGCGGCTCTCTTCTGGGAGAGCCGGGAGCTCCCGGGAGTCGGGAGTTTGTTCTGTGTATGCACCATGTGTGGGAGAGTAAAGGACCAGCACTAACTGATTTAGATACACTGTTACCGGAGTTGGGACAGCCAGAGCTTTCGGAGCTCCATGGAGAAGCAGAGGAAAGCCGTTTCGTGGTTGAAGGGACTGGCGCGACATTTGGAAAGGATAAAATGCTGCGAGTAATGTTCAATACAGTCACGACCCTTATACGGGAAAGGACTGAGTTGGAAGCCCGATTGCGTGCTGTACACGTGGTCAAAAGGGTTGCAGCTAAAGAGGAGAGCCAAAGTCCCCCATCATTGCAAGATGGGCCACCATGGAAGGGTAGAGAAGGAGGGCTTAACCACGGCGGCGCAGAAGTAACAACTCCCCCCCAGAAATATTGCCACAGAAGGGTAGAGAAGGAGGGCGGAGCTAACGGCGGGGCGGAAGTAGTGACTCCACCCCAGGAAATCCCCACGGGCCTGCCTCTGGGCTGTAACCAAGAGGCAATGGAGAGCATTCTGCAGCTGTCTCTTTCGTCAGATGCAGCGACAGCTCGAGCAGCCAAGCACCCTGTGGCAGCAGAGAGTCAAGTGATGAGTGCGGGCTGCACTACTGCCAGCACCTATCACACCAGGACTTCGACTGAGATACAGGCCTTGTGTAAGAGATCTAAAATAAGAACAGTGGAGACCTTAGCTACGTGGATTGGATGCCTGATTATGGAGTTTGGATCCGACCTGGTGGACCAGAATGAGGCGAGTTCTTTAGTCAGACGAGCCTCATGGAGCGGAGGACATGCTGCTGACGTCAGCATGGTGAAGTATAATGTTTATTGGCTGATCTTGCTTCCAGCACTTGTTGCAGGTCAAGCCAGCCAGAGAGCCTATGCATGGCATGAAGGAGGACCATCGAGGGTCAGCGTGGAACAGATCTTACAAGCGATCATCGGGATTTTATATTGCACATGGAACCCAAGACGGCACTCACTGGGACTGTCACAAGCCCAGCAGCAGGAACTGTGGCCTCACCATTACCTGCAAGATCCAGGAGCTGTTCCAATCACGCTGACAAGTATCGATACTTGTGTCGAGGTGTACGGAGGAAGAGCTGCAGTTATCCTCCAAATCTTGTTGAATCCATTAGCCGGACAGCCTGCAAGTGATTTCTTGAGGCAAGTTCTGTGACTGCAAGCTCTCATGAAGCTGGGTCAAAGAGAGTTCAGTGACCCAGAGAAACATTGAGCGCACAAGTCGACCCTGCGACTAATTGATGTGTAGCTGTGTTCTGTTAGGCTATTGTTTGATTAGATCCTTGGAGAATGAACTTGCTTCGTTGTCCGCTCTTGTTTACGCTCATTTACAATGTGAACCTGTTAGACGGTGTGAGTGCGATGTAACCGATTTGAATGTGCTCTGGACACAGCTGTGCCTTCGGCAAGGGGGCATGTCAGTACAAAACAGTTAAAGAGATGCCTCGGCACAGTTGTGTTAAGCACATTGCAAGCATGGGTGCAGGGATTTCCCTTGCAACGTGGGAAAAAGTCTCAGTGCAAGATCAGAGCCTGCCAAAACCTTGCAGCTGCACCACCGAGTGCATGCTTATGATTGACTCACCATAAATTATGCAAACATGTTGGTTGGCAATTGGCTTGCTGACTGCATAAAAGGCTTGGGCGATGCCTGCCCAAATTGGAGGGGTGCTCGGATGCGCATGAGGAGAGCTCCCCGTGTGCATTTCCAAGCCACAAAGGAGGCCTGATCAACTGATGACGACTCCCCGCTGGAATCATTCGACGCCCCATACCCTGCGTGAGTGTGAGCAGCAGTGTGCCTGTGTTCCTGTTTAAGTTCTGTAACTTCAAGAGACGTGCCCACAGTGTATAGACTGTAAGTAAAGTTTTTTTGTTGCAACCTCTGCGTCTCTAGCACCTCAATTCCACACCATCAGCGGCCCCATTCCGCCAGTGTTTCTCGGCCCCCACAGATCTCATATCACAGTCAGCCTCACCCTTCTTCTCTACCATGAGACATTCAACTACTGTGAGGGGAAGTGTCAACACAGTCAGTAGCCAGGGTGTAAATGCAGTCACCTGACTGCCACAGCTGCCTTTGTAACTGCCAAATTTACCCCTGGTGATTGCTGATTGCTGCTGGCAATGGGAATCATCAGCACTTGGTAACAGGGGAAAACAGAGGTGGTAAGACCAAAAACATATTTTCAAAGTTATAAAAAATTACTGAAGATAAAAATAAATAATTGAATATTACATAATAAAGACAGCTTTGAGACTGCCTATGTAAAGAAAAGTTAAAAGATAGGGTAAGTAGAAAAGTTTCCATCTTCAACTGGTAGACTTGTGTGTTGGCGTTTCCCAAGAGTTTGTGCAATAGTTAAAAAAAAAAAAATTCTGCAGCTTGTAGGTCTATAGTTACACATCAAGAATATGTTTTATCTCTGGTACATTCTGATATTTCTCCAAAGGTGCTGGCAGTATTATGCAGCAGAATCACAATTTGACTGGCCCACTGATTGGTTGTGGTAAAATTATGTGGAATGAAGAGTGACTTAGGTTTCTTCTTTTGTAGCCAGTCTTAAAAGGGATATAATTATAAATAGAACTCTAATATGATGAAGTTGTCTTGGGTAGTAAATTTTTAATCCATAATCTTGAAAGCCTTTATTGGTTTCGCAGAAAGCATTCTTTGCCTTTAGTTGAGCTGTTACAAACCCGGATTTTTGAGTGAAAGTATAATTTTCAATTGAAGTCAAAATGTGCTAATCTTTTCTCATGCTGTTAATACTTAGTGTTGAAATTTTACTTCATTTCAAATACAAAACAACTTCTAAAAATCTAGGTTAATAGTTACATATATTTCCAATCAGCTGGAATGAACTTAAACTGTTCTTTGATGAAGTTCTTTTTCTAGTTCCATTCACATAATTTTTTTACTTCACTGCACTAAGCAGTAAATAATGCCTCCATCTTTTATATCCAAAATACTTTCAGTGAACTACCAAGCAGTGAAATATTAATTAAAGAAGTAGGGGAAAAAGTGAATTCAGAATGACAATCTTGGTATGAATTTGTAGAATTTTAAGAAGTATTTGTCAGCACAGGTTTTGCCTTTCTCTGTAGTATGTTGGCCCTCTTCCTTGGATCCTCTGAGCATATACACTATTAAGCAAAAAGAAATTCTGCCATTTCAATAGCACGGTATTGATTGGGCCCTCTGTTTTTTTTTT
>JAGPOW010000290.1:28225980-28251102 GCA_030014935.1 Caiman crocodilus | reverse complement strand
TGGAATTCCAGCATGCTGGCGTAGCCTCAGCACTCATGTATGTGCCCATATGATCCAAAAAATCCTCTCTACTCCTGTGCCCCAATGTGTTCCACATAGGCAAGCTGAGATTTAGATCAACACTTGACACCTGAAAATAGTTATGTCAGTTGAAAAGTCATGTGCAAGTTGCTCTAAAATAAAATAGAAGATGTCTTTTTTTCACTGGTTCTCAGTGTTAGTAATCTGCAAGAAAATACTTGTAATGCAATGATCATTTCAACTAGAATATTAAGCAACCTAAATTCTTAACAGAGAATTCTGGAAGACTAATAATCTCCTGTAAAGTTGTAATTCTATAGATGCAAGTACAAAAATATTGAATAAGCAATAGTAAATTGACCCTTTTATCATTGTAAATCTGTCAGTCTATAAACTGTTCTTCAAACAGAGCATTATGAGCTGTCAGGTAGTAGTTTGTTATTTGTCACTCAAGACTACCACAATTTGAGTGAAAATATCAGGTATATCACTGCTCACAATCTGAATCACAACCTGCTTCTTGAATTGATCCTGGGGCAGTGCAACAATGTGCTGGCCTTTACTTGGGGCAAATTGTAATGACCTAGCCTTTTGCTAGTGCATTCAAACTCTTATGCTGTTATATGATTCAGTGCTGGATAAAAAGACCTACTGATTTCTTGATTTCCAAGACTTAGGCACTTTGTAACAGTTGTGTTAGAGTTCTAAAGCTATATTCTCTGCAGAAGCCTCTATGCTTTCAAATACCCTATGCTTAAATTTTAAATTTTCAAGGCTGAATGTACCTTCTTTACAGTTGAACTTACTTGGAGTTCACATTCTGGTGTCCTATGTAATTTCAAAGATGTTGATGTGCAACTTCACACTAACAGAATAGCAAATCTATTGGAATCTTTATTAAAAATGAAACAAAATTCTGTTTTTTTTTAATTTGATTCTAGTGCCTTGACAGTGGTACTAAGATCTTCTGGCTGATGACTAACCAACAAATTTTACAAATAGAGACAGAAGATTTTTTTTCCTTCTGTTGGATCACTTGTACATTTCTTTTGCTGGAACACACACTGAAGTTATTTGAATGTGATTTTAGTGTGGGTATTTCAATGTGACGGGGTATTGTAAAATACAGTAAGAAAGTCTGCTACTGGTCATGTTTCCTAAAGGTTTCTACATAAGAATGATCTACTTGCTGTAGTGATATGACTGCATATGGATGTGGGCCTTTACATCCCATTCACATTCACTGGTTTCCCTCTACCAGGCTGGTGCCAGTCAACTCAAATGGATCAGTCTTCCCACAATTGTCTTGCCTGCCATGATTTTGATGACCTAATTAATGGAGGGAGGGGTGATGACTCCCCGACCCAGTGTTGGCCACCACTTGCCCAGTGCCAGACCAATATACACAACAAAACCAAAACTTCTTGGCATAAGGAGCAAAATGACAGGCAACTTGCCGTCCATCCAGTGGTGCCTGTCTTAGATGCAGAAGACTTAGATGCAGGCTCTCCCTCTCCCATACCTTAGTCCATAAAAGCTTGATCGCCAAAGCCACGATCAAACATCTCTTTATCCTTTTTTGCGTGTTTTTTGTTTTTGTTTTGGTAATTGATGCCATGCCAGCTTAATTGACCACACACAGCAGCCAATTAACACCGGAGCACTGGCTTGTCCTGAATATGTGAGCTCCTTGAAGCTCTCAAGACCATACAGGTCTTTTGCCCCATTCCCAGGGACTTCAGTTCTGGGCAGCAGACAGGCATTCATGCTGTCTGTGTACCCTGACTCTCTCTCTCCTCCCATCCCATGCCGTCTTTGCTCCCAGGATCAAAAATAACCTTGGGCTGTTTAATGATCCCAATCTGCTTCTGCTTCACCCAGTGAGGTGGTAAAACAGTGCAGGGGACAACTAGGAGCTCCAGTCAAAGTGTGGCTATGCCGCTGCCATTGGACAGACTCCCCTGACCTGGGGTCTGCTCAAGGTATGTAACCTTGTCCTTTTCACACTTTCATAGCTGTAATGATGAAAATGAATAGGCCCCTTCATTTCACAGAATAAAGACAAAGAAAAATAAGTATGCTATCCTATCGTTCTTTATATCATGAAAATATATGATCTAGGAAGATTTTATAAAGTTTATTTTTGTCAAGTATCTAAAGTATACCCTTTCACCTGATGTAAAATTGGATCCAGCATTAGATTCATAGATTGTTAGGGCTGGAAGGGAACTTGGTAGATCATTGGGTCCAGTCTCCCTGAACTAGGCAGGAAAAGACAACTGGGGTCAAGTGACCTCAGTTAGGTGACTGCCCAGTCTCCTTGAAGATTTTCAGGGTAGGTGGAAGTACAGACAGGCAGAAAGAACTGAGGCTGAATCGATTCAAATTTTATGGGTTAGTTTAGCTGTGTAGATTGAACAGACATTCACTTTTGATCCTGCAGATGCAGCCATATGCCTGCTGTGGCTCAGGCCAGAAGCCAGGGGCTAGAGCATGCCTCTTGACTCAGATGGAGCAGATAGGTTTGGCCAAGGCTAACCTACCCACCCTACGAGAGTGGGTTTTCAGGAGAGGTGCAAAGCATCCCAGGATGCTAGGGAACCATGAGTTAAATTGAAACTGAAGGGGATCTGGAACAGAAGTTCAATAAACTGATTTAACCTAAATCAATTAAGTCTGATACTACATCCATCCAGATTTATCTTAAACTGGTTTTGGCCATTTTGAAAGCAGTTCATGTACACTAAACTCCTGTTGTGTTACAGATTTGAACTAGTTTCTGATCATTTATATCAGTTTATGTGTAGTTTCTCTCCTTAGCCTAGGAGAATAATCTTTATTCAGAAACATTAATACATGCCAAGGATGCTATACTAATTGGAGCATAAATTACTTTCTTTTCTTCAGCAAAATCAGAGATTTTAACTGATAGAACTTCTGTTCTATAAAAGGAAGGAATATAATGACCAACTTGAAAAATGTTACTGATCTGGGAAGAGCAAACTGTTATAGTCACTATGTACTGAGAAATAAAATGACTCCATACAATGTATAGACTGAGATATCAATTTCTTTGTTTTTCTTTTCTTCCATTTTTCTTTCCAGCTATTTTCTTTACTTCCTAATGGAACAGTTTTCATCCACTAACATCTCAATAAATCCATGATGAATAATTTGTACCATGGCAGTGTATTTTTTTATTTGTTTTAATTATTTATTAATCAAGTCTGCTGAATTAATTGAGTCTGCTGGAGTACGGCAATTGTGCTACCATAACCTCCTGTGTCTCATGTGTCAGTGTCCCCATGCTTTAAAATGGTGGTGGGGGAACTTGCACTTTTGTATTGGTTTTAATTATCTCATCAGTTAAGTAGTTTAACAATGTTCTGCATATAACCTTCTGCATAACTATGTGCTATGGAAGTAAAATGGCCAACTAATTTCTTCTACCTTGCAAAAAAAAAGAAAAGAAAAAGCCATTATCCTCTGATTCATGTCTGTTTATGCACTCTAGCAAGAAGATGATTTGTTAGGCACAAGAGCAAATGCTGTCCAGAATATTTATCCACACTGACTGTCCAGGCCTCTGTAGATGAGAACTCCTGCTGATAGGTCGCAATTAGGTTTTAAACAAAGATATTTTGCAGACCATAGATTCCTGTAAACCTCTGTCATAATTCACATAAGCAAAATAAAGATAGAAGGTTATACAGATGGTTGAGTAGTGCATTGGTGCTCTACAGTTATAAAAATTCTCAGACGCTTAGAGAAGGCCAATTAAGACCTGAAGTTTCAATTTAAGATAGTATATTTCTCCATTACTACTTAAAAATATTAAATATAATACATTGTTCTCATTAGCTGCTAAAGGAAGGTTTTATTTTCCAATAGAACAACTCAGAAGTCATGAAATCTCAAAATTGTGTGGTACTCTTACCTCTCCACTGGTCATTGCAAAGTCATTTTTTCAGAAAACAATCCTTGAAAGAACGCTAAGCCATAAGCAGAGGAATGCCTTTAATACTTTGGTATTTACCACACACATGGTGTTTAGTTCTTGTTTACAATACAATAACCAGTACCTGCCACCCAGCCTTGAGCTTCTATCTTGAATCAATTTCACTCAGTCGCTCTGTTAGAAGATAAATGACCTCAATACTTACATGATAAGCCAGTGTTCAAGTCAGTCTTGTGACTATTACTGTGAAATCCTGCACCAGCTGGTTTAAGGAATGAAAATGTAGTTAGTTGCATTCTTTGCTAATAGCAGATATGGAGCTGGAGAACTGCTGTAGACCAGGGATGTCAAACATGTGGCCTGTGGGCTGTTTCTGCAGCCCACAGGGCTATCAGCAGGCCACCAGCAGTTGGACATGACTAATGGGAGTGGTCTGCCACAGAATTTGGGGCCTTCGGGTCTCATTATGTTTTGTGATTGGCAGCAGAAGGATGAGTAAGAGCCAATACATCCCTGTTGCCCTCCAGCTGCTTCACCTGTTGCCACTGAAGTAGCCTTACCTCCTCACCAAAGTCTTGACTGCCACCATGTACTGCATGTCTGAGCCAGAACCATGGCTGTTGTGTATGCTGTGTGTTGCTGCTGAGTCATGAAGCATGGTGGCAGCAGAAGCAGTGACAGCTCCAGCTTGAGCAACACTCAACAAGAGCCAGAGCTGCTAGTGCTGCCATCACCACCATCACTTTGCATGGGTGGGAGCCAGAGCTGTTGCTGCTGTGTGCACCAGGTGGGAACTGGAACTGCCATCACCATCATAGGAGCCACCCTGTATCCTTGGCTGGATCCAGCTTGCAAGGACTCCCAAAGTGCAGATCTAGCCCAGGACAAGAGGTGAATGTGATGCCTTTGCTGTAGAGAGTACGGTGTTACTTCCCTGAATTGGAGCTGCCTCTAAGTTTTCAGCTGACTTCAGCAGCACAGAATTTAACCAGTAGTTTTCAATGTATTATGGTTATATAGAGGATGGAGTTTTTAAACTAGTTTACATGGTAGTAGATAAAGCTTAGATAATTTGGCTATGTACTGGGTTTCTGAAGAAATTCAGCTTGTGTTCATATCCATAAAAAGACTTTGGGTCTAAAATAGGACTTTGGTGCAATTTAGGTACCAAAGTGCAAGGCTGTAGTTCTCAAAACCTGTATTTTTCTGTTGCCTAACCCCTACTCTACCTAGACTCCTTGGGTGCTTTACTTTTTTACTTTAGGTTTCTGAAGCTGGCTACACTTGTGCCTCTGCGCATTCCCCACAGTCGTCTTCTTGACAGTTTTGATCAACTGGGCATCTTGCTCATACCGAAGACCCAAATACAAGGTGTTCTTTCACGTAAGTCTCCTGAGAGACTTTATCCAGCAGGAGTCCTCTGAACACATGCTTAGTATATACTGGATGCATTTACATGTGCAATTAATGTGACACAATAAACTACAGATCAGCTTGAGCTGGAGTCAGCTGCTCCCAGGCACAGCATCTACAAGTTTGCCTACGACAGCAGCAATTTGAGCTGGGGTGGACCAAGCCCCTGGCTGGCTGGGCTGACTGGACACAATATACACCCATGGGCAGCACCCATACATGTGTTTTGGTGCGGTAAAGAACTCTACTGTAAAATAGTACTGGGCCTGACAGTACTATCCTATAGCAGAATAAGTTAGTTTTCTGTGCCCTAATACCAGCACACATGTAGACTGTGATGCTTTACTGCAGACCTAATTAGGAAACTCCACAGTAAAGTACATGCGTAGATGCACCCACTGTCATTTACAGCCATCACTCTTAAAACACGACAAAAGATGTTAAGAAAAGAGGAGCAGCACTGGCAGCAGGGACCAGAACCCAGGACTTCCCACATCCACTCAGACTGTGGGCATGTCTACACATGCCCCTATGGTGCCATTGTTACCGTGCTGTCATTTGGTACTTCCTTTTGGTTTCTTCCACAGGGAAGTACTACATGATGGTGCAGTAACAGCCTGTACTCACTGTGAACACCATGCAAGGTTATTTTAACTGCTACATTGCTGTAGCTACACACTATACTGAGGGAGTGCATTGCTATGAAGATGTAGCTGCAGCATTGCAGTTTTTGCCCAAGGATGCTAGGTCATTATAGCATCTTGCTATGGCAATGTAGCATCATGTATAGATGTGCCCTGTGTTAACCATTAGGATACACAATCACACTTTTTCTTGTGCTTTGTTTCAATTAATCTTGATTTTTTGTTGTTGTTGCTGCACAGTGGCACATGGGAGGGGTGAAGAGCTCTCTCACTTACCCAGAATCATTTTCAGCCTGGCCATCAAGGTGCTTTTCTAGGAGCTGGGAGATGGAAGTTTGCACAGTTCATACTGGGCAGAGAAATGTTGGTGAACACTTTAACCAATAGGCTTGGAGTTTTACTCTGGTCTTGACTGGGATTCTGGAGGGCTGGGGCCAATCAGAAGTTGCAGTGCTGCATGATTAGGAACTTAAACTTTTTGAGAGATTTAGTCCTGAGAGGTTAAGAGATGGAGGAAAGAAACTTCACTTCCTTTGAGAGGGAGCTAAAGAAAAGCTTATTCCTTACGAGTCTGCAAAGTCATGCAAAAATGCTCCTTTCCTGTTCTGTGCTTGAATAATTTAAGTAGAAGACTCTTAGACTCTCCCTATGCCTGAAGAAGGGTGTTTGTGTCTAAAAGCTTGGAAAGAACAATTTTTCCAACTATTTAGTTGATCTAATAAAAGATACCACATTTACCCAAAGAACCTTGTCTGAACAATTCAATGCATTCTCCTCCTCCACCTCAGTACCCTTTCTTCCTGTGCCTGGAGCTGCAGAGATTTTTGGAAGTAGCTGTAAGACTGTAGGATGTAATTACAGCATGGTGTTTGCCTGAGTGTCATATATATCTGTCTAATCATTTTGGAATATTAGGTGCATTTAGGATAAAAAAGGCCCTACTTACTGACAGACAGTAAGTTTCAGGTAATTCGCAAAAAATTACTATCTTAAACTTAATGTAAAGGTTTGTTAGTCCTGTAGAGTAGACAAAAATAAACAAACCTTACTTAAAAGCCTTCAAGGATTCATGGACAGCTGCTTTATGCTTCAAGGAGGCTAAAAGTGTCAATTCTGGGTTATCTAGATCCTCCTCCTTATCGAGGCAGATATCTTGAGTACTGGAAGGAGTCTAGATGTGGAAGCATAGACCGTCACACAACTCTATTTCTCTGCAGGTATACAGGTGAAATGCAAGAAGGTGTAAATAATATCTTGATAAGTGTTTTTGCATGAGTGTAATTTACATGATAAAAGGCAAAATAATTCAAATTCATTGGTTCGTATTCAGATCTCACTTTTACTGGGTAGCTCTGTTGAAGTGAAAGGAATGAAGTGAATGGGATACAAGATCCAAATGAAACCATAAGCTACCTCTTTGTATATAAAAACCTAGGCTGAAATCTAGATAGGTGTTTCAGCTGTCCAGTTAAGAGATTGTCCAGCTGCCCAGTTTAGACATTGCAATATCTAGAAATGAGATGTCCAGCATTGGCAATGCATAGGTGGTGTAGACAGGTGCATGTGCGCCCCCTGAGATTGGTGGTGCATCTCCTGAGACAAGCACTGCTGGTGCTGCCGGTAGCACCTGAGGGAGGTCGCTACTCAACAGCCCCCACCCCCACTGCCAACACTGCCAGTGGTGTCTGTTCTGTGGGCAGTCAACAATCGCCACTGGCTGCTGCTGCTGCTGCCAGTGGCATCTGCGGGTGGTCACCAATCGCCGGCTGGCACTCGCCAACCGCCCACCATCACTGCTAACACTGCCACAGCTGCCTGTGAGAGCTCCCCGCTCACTGCCACCATGCGCCCACCAGCATCAGCACCTGTGGGCGGTCACCATGCCCACCCAGCTTCTGGGGCCACACACCATTCATGATGTCCAGTACTAGGAGAGTAATTCAAAGAAGCAAAGTTAAACGCTTAGGTTCTCTAAACAATCAACAGAGAAAATTAAGCATATCTAAAAACCCACATACTGAACAGTGAGTTGCCTAGAGCTAGCCAGTAGGAGACACCAAGCTCAAGTGTCTGAACAAAAGAACATAAGTATTAGCATTTACTGGGTAAAACCATAGGTCAAGGGTTAGGGTGGTGTGGGTGTTAAGGTGCGCAGTTTACAGCCCAAAAGTCACAAGCTGGAGGCCATAGCAGAAGCACTCATGACATGGCCTGTGAGATTCCAGTGAATCTGTGAATTCTGTTAAATATCTTGTCGCACAAGTGTTGTGGCCAAAATTAGGGTCTGGGTCTATGTTTAAGGATGAAGACACTTTGGTACCACAGCACAAGTGGAAAGTGGATCACCAAGTGAACTGTGAGTGTCCTTGCCTCATGAAAGATGATGCAAGACCCCTGAAAGAGGTGTTATGTGAAGATTTGGGGACCGAGTGCAAAGCTGCCTAGGTAATGTGTGCACATAGTCTGTAAAGGATGCATGTGGATGGAGCTCAGCACGTTTTTGGCTGGGTGTCTGGGGCTGTGTGGTTTGGAGCGTGTCTGTGGATGGATATGTGGTTGTGAGGTTTGGTATCTGTGTGTCTGAGGGCACATAAGTATAGTGTGGTCAAGGGAGTGAGATTGATTGAGGCCTGTCTTAGAGATTGCCTGGGGTGTGAGAACATAGGGAGAGAATGACTGAAGGAGAGGATAGGCACTCCATGGAGGCTGTGCTGTGCATACTCCAGAGGCTTGAAGATCTCCTTGTGGTTGCTCCCCTCCGGACTGCTACACCAAAGAAAACTGAGTCAGCTCCCCAGACTTTTTCTCCTTGGGTGTATGTGTCTTTGACGCAGAGCAGCCCTTTTACTTTATTAGTAAGTATCACCTCAATCCCTCCCCTCCTTCTTCTGTCTTTTTATTAGTTAAGCACCCTTGTTAGAAAGGCAGCAAGGTGGGAGGTAAGCCACCGCTGACCTGTACTGGAGGATGGATGAGTGGTAAGCAATCAAACAGTGGCAGAAATAAATAAAACTATTCTCGCCCCTCTGTAATATATTCCACTCCTTCCTCCCTGTTAAAGTTAATTGATTAATATTTCTTGATTAGTTGTGGTTAATACTGCTTGTTAAATGTTGTTAGTTGCTCTTGTTATTAATAAACCATGTTATTCATTTCAGTGCTAATTAAGTGTGTGTGGTAGGTAACCCAATTTCATCTAATTACCTGGTAAATTGGGTAGTGATATATATATCCTGGTTTACCAGCTAACTGTCTCAGGGCCAAGAAACACCTCCCTTTATGTGAGTGGACAGTATAAGGTACAACCCATTGAGCAACTGTATTTAATTAGGCACTTAATTAAGTCCCCGCATAACACAAGGACATGAAAAAGGAAAGGAAAGACAATAGGTCCATCTTGACAAAAATCCTGTGCCACACAGTGGCAGAGAATAAATGCCAAAGGGGAGAACAAACAAGGTATGACCAGGATTTTTTTCCATTGTTCCTCTCCCACTCACAGTCTCCAGCTTTTAAGGTTGAGGAAATTCTGATTCAGAGGCTGTACCCATAACTCCCATGCTCAATAGCTATCAATGCTTCTTTTCTCTAAGAATTTGTCCAATTCCTTTTTGAATCTAGCTAAAATTCCTACTCCTCTCTTGTTGTAACAAGCCTGAGTTAAGGGTAAACTTTAGGCTGTTCTGTTCATAACAGATCTAGAGCACTGGAAGCTCTTCCAGGAGCAGCTATCTAACTAGTGCTGCCATTATCCACATTTTTCATAAAAGCCTAGTTGTTATAACACTGCAAAGTGGACAAGCTATGTTCTAAGCACTTTTCAGGAGATTCAAACTCATAATTTTAAAATTTTCTCAAGATTATCTAAATTTTCCTGTATAATAATCTGGTACAATTCCATGGAGCCTGGAGGTAGGGCCAGTCTCCTGGAAGGTGTCAAACTGAGAAGGGCCATCCTGACGGGAGTACTCTTACCACTAAGCTATTATTCAAAAGGTAAACATCACCTCAACTTTTGATTGTATTTTGAATAAAAGTGATAGTGGCTGCTGTGCCTTGAACTGAAATCAATGTTGACATTTTGTATCAGGTGTGGTCTAAGTCTTCCTAACGTATCAGGATCCCTCTCGGACTGGGACATAGTTTGAACAAAGATTTGAACAGGGCTTAGTTAGGAATTAAGTGTGCATGAAAAGAAACTTAAGGACATGGACACAGGTATGTTTTGAAACCCCTTCAAAAGTGGAAGGTTTGAAAAGACTAGTAGCTGCTATGTTCCAATTGTAACATATTAGTAAGTTGACAATGATTCAAATATAGCAAGACCATTCCAACTTTAACACTGCTTCTTCCAGGTTTTAAGTTGTAGCAAATGTTTTGCTATATTTGAATCCCTCTGAGTTCATTCACACATCATAACAATTAGAACCTATCAGCTGCTGTCCTTTTGAAGCCTTTCTCTTTTGAAAGTATTTCAAATGTACTGTGTCCACCCCCTAAATTGCTTATTTGGATTTAAGGGCCTAGAATCTGCCTAAGCGCTATTTTAAATGGCTTCAGTCCTCTGAATCGCCCTCTTCCTCCATATTGCAATTAATACTTTTTTTTTAGTGGTTTTAGTGGACAAAATCATTATAGTTTAAAAATTACTTATAAAATCATAATAATAGATATGTAGAGGTGACTTGAATTCAAGCATATGTATCAGCAGGTATTAAATGTGTAGGGCAAATTTATTATGGATCTCATCGCATTGATTATTTATTTCATTACTATCACAAGCCAGCTAGATCCATAAAGCAAAAATAATGCAAAACCAATAGAAAAAAACAACTGCTTTTAAAATGCTAGTAAATATTAATGGTTAAACGATTATGTAAAGAATATAGTAATATAATGGAAGATGAGAAATTATACAAAACTTGGTTTTAATTATTATATTTCAGGTATCTTGAAATCTTGGTTGGAATATTTAAAAAATTCAAAACAAAAAATTATTCAATGATGTCATGAGAATGTTAAGTAGAAATCAGTATGCATGGAATAATTATCCCTTAACTACTGCTCTTTGAATGTGTCATATGTCTGAATGTTTCCCTCAAGAAATATAGCAGGCCACTTCCTTCCAGAAAAGTAATAAATTACATTTCTAAGCCATATAGTATGCTAATGTCTCTTCTTTAATTTTTTGTTTGTAATTTGTTCAGACAGACTGTAATACACCGCAGAGTCAGCCAGAAGAAGTGTTATATACCTTTTAAGTTTAAAGGCCTAAAGAGGTTTGAGGTCAAGATTTTTAAGAGTAATTAATGTTTTAAGCTGTTTCAAGTGTTCAATGCTCAATTAGATCCATAATAAAGGGAACTGATTTTCAGAGCTTCCTGAAAATTGAGTTTCTATAAAGTGTTGAGTTGTACATACAAAATCACTACTAGGACCAAAAGGCCAGATTGAACCAGTTTTAAGCCATAAGTAGAACTATATATTACAGGCATGAGAATCGGGCCCTATTTGATTCGGGTTTGGATTAGGCCCAAATCAGGGACAGTGGTTCAATTTGTTGATTTAGATCACTGTCCCCAATTCAATTCAGCTGAATCAGAATCTGAAGATTCAATGCTGATTCAGAGAACCAGGTATTCAGATATAGACACAGCTTTAAAAGTTTTTTCTATATACCTCGAGGTACCAGTGCAGCTCATGATTGCTGTGAGGCTGGGATGCATGGAGTGTCCCACAGGAGTGCAGGGGAGGCCCTCCATGTATCTGGTGATGAATCCAGAAGCAGACTGGAAGTACTTCAGGTCCACTTCTGGGTCTGCCAAGGAGCACACAGGGCCCCCCTGTTCCCTTGGCTCACCCCCTGTGTTCCCTTGGCTCAGCGATTGGCTACAGGGAGACTCTGGGTTCCCCTCCCAGACCCAGGAAGCACCAGTCACCAAACTAGGGAGGTGCAGGGGGGGTCCTGTGCACTCCTTGGTGGACCTGGAAGTGGACTGGAAGTGCTTCTGGTCCACTTCTGGGTCTGCCACCAAGCGAGCTGGGGAACCCGCCATGCTCCTGTGAGACACTCCATGCACCCCAGCATGGCAGCACTCATAAGCCCCTGCTACCTAGAGGTATGTAGAAAAAATATTTAAAGCTGTGTCTACGTTTCAATCTCTGAATCTTTTTGAAAAGTTTCGAAGGGTTCTAATTCGATTCAGAAAGATTCAAGGGTCCTCTGATTTGATTCAGATTCAGAGATTCAGACACCGAATTGGACTGAATCTACACATCTTTGTTTAGATTAGCTCATAGAAGTATTATTTTTTAGAGTTCACAGGCCCATTATCCCATGCAGAATATTTTGGTCAAGGTCCTAGTCTTAATAAATAAATCCCTGAAGAATATGACCACTTGATGGACAATTTATTTACATACTATACTTAGATGTCAAATACATAGGATATTAAGGTCACCAGTGTTCATCATGACATGCTCAGATGTGGGACCAGAGGATTTCCAGTAAAGGGCTCCCAACCACAAAGACTCCCATTTCTTTTTGGGTGCCATAGAAGATACAAATACTACTATTTGCCTCTCACCAAGAGACTGTCCTCCAAAGAACGTATTGAATACAACCAAACTGAGGCAGGAAAAATAAAATACCCTGTTTTAGACTTCAAATTATGCTTTGAAATATGGTCTTCAGACACTATTATGTAGGATGCATTATACTTACAGGGCACATATGAATCATTAAAGCAAGTCAGTGGCAGAGTACTTATTTGAACTTACATGTAGAGCTGTTTGGAAATTTCCCAACTAAATACTTTTAGTACAGGCTAATTCATCCAAAGTGAAATATTTTGCAGAAACTTTCATTAGGAAAGATACTTCAACTTTCTAAGATAGAACTTCTGGGCACAGAGAGAGAAGGGTGTTCTACAATAGCAAATAGCCCAGAGGTTAAAGCAGTTCCTTGAAATGTGTAAAACTTATTAGGTTCCTGGCAGACACTCAGTTAAAGGCTCAGTGGGATTTGATGTGCGAGCCCAACAACTGCATCTCCTGCCATGCTACATATGCATAGCAGGAGGTGTGATTGTGGGCTGAGGGATTAGATCCCACTCTAACCATGCTGCTGGTGCAAGGGGAGCTTGGTATCATGATCCCAGGCTTCTCCTACACCAGCAAGTAGCAAGCCAGTTAGCTAATTGGTGCTCCCAGTCTTGGGGGTACACTGAAGCCCTTGACTCCAATGTACCCCTGAGGCTACGGGAACTAGCCAAAATGTTATTACATATATTTTGTATAATAAACTTGGGCATCTTTACATGTGTTCCAGGGTGCAAGGGGAGAGGGAGGAGAAGGAGCCACTCTAATTAAAACACCCACAGTGTCTTGTGTATTTAGTGCCCTGTGCTTCAAAATGGCACTTTATCTAAAGTTTGTTTGATGAACTTTATTTAAAGCACCTCCACCACCATTTTGAAGCACAGGGACACTGAATACATGAGATGTTGAGACTACTGGAGCACGGCCATTAGCATGCTCTAGCAGACTCAATTAATCAGATCAGATCATGAGTCAGAGCTGGCATTAGGCATATGTATAGGTACCCTTTGTGGCTTAATCCATATTTTACTGCACTATTTATTGAATGAATGTGTGGCCAGTTACTACTTAAGATATGATTAACCAGTTAACTTCCTAATCATGTCTTAAGTGTAACATCTGCTAGGGGCCTTTGGCTCAAGGATCTGCTTTGCCAGATTCAGCAATTTGAACCCTGAGGTCTTTTCAGTGAATGTCCTAATAATCAGGCTATCTCAGTCTCAACTGTTCTCTATTCATACAGATTTACAAGAGCAAAAAGTTAAACCTCAGGCTGCCTATATACTTGTTTGGAGGTTGGGGGGAGGTGTTTTAATAAGACCGGTTCCCCGGAAGCCGCTCTAATCAGAACACCTCAGTGTCACATGTATTAAGCCCCTGTATGTTCAAAAATGGCTGTGGGAGGTTTTATCAAAACCTCATTTGATGAAGTTTAGCTAAAGTACCTTGTGGCCATTTTAAAACACTTGTGAGCTTAATGCACATGACACTGTGGGGAAGCTGCAGCATTGTAATTAGAATAACAGGGAGCATGTGAATAGGCACCTCCTACAATCCAGGTGAATACCCTAACTGCTACATTATAGTCTCTCTGTCTAGCCAAAGAATATGTGAGACTAAGGTCTGTGGTCAAAATCAGACAAATCAGTTTTATCTTGTGGTCTTCTGATCCCAGGGGGAGGGAGGGGTGTCTTTCTTGTTGTGCAATGGGTAAATTTTTGAAATAATAAGAATTTTCATAAAAAAAGAAAAGAGTTTCTTGTTCTGTTCTCTTCAAATGCTATACATTTGCAGTTATTTTAACCAGTAAATCATACTTTGCTGTAAAATTCTTAGGATCCCACAAAAACAAGGGTGAAAGGGTAGAGATGATCTACTAAAATGCTATTGTATCCAATATTGTAATATAATTTATTTTTCTTTGTTAAACCCATGTTAAATGAAATTCATACAACAGAGCATACATGACACAATAAAATAAAATTGTGAATGGAGCTGCACACACATTTCTCATTTATATTTTCCTTGTGTGGCTACCACCATCCTTAATATCAACTGTGTATAGCAATTTTTCTTTCTCTGTCAGTATTGTGTGCATCAATTCCATGTGACAGTATTCCATACCAAATGGGAAATCATAAATAGTTTCTTTAGTATTCACTGAAATAAAATTAATCATGATTAATTGTACTAGTACTTATGTTAATGTAATAAGTGATTTCATAAGAATTCTAGTGTAATTTAGCAATAATTGAAGTCCATTTATTACAGAACTATTGTGAAAGCTTTAAAAAGAGGTTTCAAAGGTTAGTTGTATTGTACTATATAATTGGGCTGATCTTTAAATGAAAATCAATGACTCCATTCTTCATAGGCTATATATGAAATAATTGGGAACTCAGTTTAGAAGTTAGGAAGTTCAAAGTCCTTTCCTACATTTTATAATTTAAACACTCTTGTTTAGTAACAGTTAAGTTTACAACAGGAGATAGTCATCTCACTCAAAGCCTAAAAAGCATTAAAATAAACTTCTTGCCACTTTCTGGTCTGTGTGTCCCCAGAGCTGTAGAAGCTGGGATCCAAATTACTAATTGTATCTGGTGAAAATGGAAGTAAAGACATTCTGGAGTCTTTTTGAGTGTGTTACCAAGAGCATGATAAATAATATGAAGATGCCAAGAAATGCTAGAGACTTTTTTCATAACTTATTTTCATGCTTTCAATGGTTTGGGTGCGGGACACGTGACGTGATGTAACTGTAGCAGCCACCAAATAAGGCTCCATTTATTAGTTTCCTATGTTTTATATAGGCTTGACATGCCTCACTGGATAACTTCCTAGGATCAAGGAAGGGAAATTAGGGATGGTGGAGTCATACCTGCCTGGAAATGTGGAAGAAAACTGATTTATTAGAAACTGGATATGCAAGCATGAGAGACTGCAATATACCTCAGAAAAGTTTGTAGCTCTAATATTTTAGTGCTGCTGAAAAGTACTGAAATTAAGTTCAACAAGAATTACCTGTCATATTTATCAGTTTCTCATATTTATTGTTCGACACATGGCTGGAGAGACCTTCCATGAAGGACTGTGCTCCATTGCTTCTTGAATCACATTGTAGCTTCACACTTCTGGAAGGAAACTACAACCTGTAGGGGATGTAGCAGAAGGCTAGACCCCCTCTGCTAGAGGGTCAACCCCATTTGTCTTTGAACCTCCTGTTTTTGTGAGTATTTTTCTCCATATGCAAATCTTTATGCATATGATACTCATATGCAAAATGCGTGCCACATAGATAACACAGTAATAGATTTTTTTTTGGCCTATGTCATTTTGTGTGGATTAAAGACAGCGTTTCTCATGGGGGAAAGTCCTGATTTATGTGTATGCACACAGCACAAATAGAATATTTCTGCTAGCATCCTTCTTTTAGCTTGCTGACACATCTTATGGGCCAGGTGAGGCTTGGCAACCAGCTGAAGGAAGTAGGGGTCTTGTTGAAAGGTGATGGAATCAGGTCATATGGAAGTGTTACCTGGGGAAAAACCACCAAGGGGAGACCTAACAAGGGAGAATGAATACCCTACAGGTATTCACAGCCATCTGTGAATGATAGCAACAGTGTTGAACATGTAACTAATACAATGTCAACATGTGATACACTGGAATCTATTTAGTGAGGCAAGGTACCATTAGGCTCCTTACTAGTGTCCTTAGTGTAGGACATCCTGTTTATCCCAAAGTGTTCTGAACCTTTTCCTCTGCTGGAAGTGTTGTGTCCCACATGCTAACTGCTCCATTTTTCTGTCACCAGTCAGGGATGTATACCACATATGCCAATTCATAAATTTTATATTTCCTTTGAAACAGTGGTACCTACCCTATGACTCGCATGCAACACGCTGCCTGCAAGGCATTCAACTTCTCTCACAGTAACAGGACATTAAACAATGTTAAAACCCAAAGCTGACGTAAAGCAGAGCATGATGTTGCCTGCAGTGTGTGACCTACAAAGCATGGTCAAGCAAGGGCCCTTAAAAGATTGGGAACCCTGGCTTTCATCAAACAGACCTGACTCTTTACCTCAAGCAATAGTAAAGCTTACTTTTACATGCAGAGGAATTTGGTTCAACCTCAGAGATGATCAGGAGTATCAATACAAGAGGTCTAGCCACTAAATTGGGAACAAAAGCCCCACAGGGGTAATATGGAATATATGCTCCCCTCAGCTAGGGCAGTTTGTTTTGAGCTTCTAAGGTCAAGATTAATAGTGGTTTAAACTTTCATAGGTGCCCCCCGATTGCATTTGGAACTTATAAATTTAAAATGAGCAATTCTCCACTATTTGAACTGTAGGACCAGTTAGCAATGAATACTTAACGTCTTTAGTTGGGTCAACTCCTGCTATCTGTACTTCACTCCCAAAAGCTGTAGGATTTGGTTCATATGATATACTATCCTACACAATGACTGTCAGTGCACACTGGAGAATAGAGTTTCCAGCTCATATTTTTAGTGACCATAAACAAGTGGTGTCATCCTTCCCTAGTCATCAGGCTCTATAGAAATATTTCAGAATAACACCATCCATACCAGTAGGCATACAGTATTCGGCCTGATTCTTTAAGGCATTGCCAGCATCTCTTTTTCTAATATTCTAGTAGATTTCTAACATTTTGTTTCTTTTTAAAAAATGCATTTAGTCAATGAACTGGTTGAGCTGCCATCAGAACTGAGATATGTATAAGCCCTGCTCTGGCCCATTATCCTCTTATCCATGTTGATACTCAAGGTGATTTGTGATTTGTGCTACTTGTTCAGCCATTTGTTTTATGGTATCTAATTGTGATTCCTGTCATTGCTTACTCCATACTTTTTTCGCTCTACCTGCTATTGTAGCTTGGTGTATCTGATCAGCAACATAAATGAACCAAATTCGGTCCTGGCATATGCAAGCACAGCTTGACTGATGTCATAGCCAGAACCACTAATGACAGTGATGAAGTCGGCACTGTGGGTGAAATCCTGGCCTTGGTGAAGTCAAAGCAAAATTCCCGTTAACTTCAGTGCACCAATAATTTCGAGGCATGCTCTAGGCCATGTATGGGTGCCTCTGCAGGGTGTGTACAACTGGTGGTACATCAAATCCTAGTGCCTTGTTCCTTGGCTTGCTTATTGGCCACAGCCTGTTGTTGGGCCGACAAGTGTAGCACCTCCTCCGTTTTCCTTCACTCAATTGCCAGAGCAGTGTTTGCCCACCCCAAGAGTCCTTTGTGCCAGGGACAGTATCCCTTTACAATTTCCTGGCCATGCATCCAAATCTGTAGGCCACTTATGGGTGCTGCTACAGGGTACCCACCTTTAGAGGTCTTGTAGCACCTGTACCCTCAGGTCTCTCTTCCTTGTTCTGTATTCTTGCCTTCTACATCTTGATGTAAAAACTATTGGGGGAGGCTTCCTAGAGGGCAAAGCATGCTTTGAAGAAGTGGGCCCTCATTGGTCCATAGCACCCACTGGCCTTATCCTTTTTAGTTTAGCTGAGCCCTCTGGCTGGAGGCCCACTCTTCAGGGCCACAAGCTCCTGGTTCAGCTTTGGTCACACCCTGTGACCTCAGGTTCTAGCCCCTGCAATATCCACTATGTAGCTACGGGTTATATTTTCCTCTGCCACCCTCCTGTCTTACAGTCTGGGAAGGCTCGGCCTCATTCAGCCACAGAACATACTCTAGTCCTTATACCCAGTCCACTCAGCTGAATTTCAAGTTCAGGGTATCCCCAGTCACCCTGAACCTTTCAGTGGTCTCCATGTTCCTTTTATCTACCATCCAGTCCTCTGGGGAAAAATGACAAACACAAAATACTAGTGTCAGAAATGTCCTGAATGGGGTTCACTATGCCCTCCTGGTGGCAGGCTCCAAGTAGAAAGAAAACAAAACAGCAAGTGGTTAGGGTATTTAATTTGCATCTTGTCAAGATCCTTAGCTTCCCTTCACTCAGGGCTCCCTCCTAAGTCCTCTCGCCACAGTCTGGGCTCTGGTCCTTGCACTTCTCAGGGAAGATCCTGTCCCTGGTGGCTTCCACAGTCAGACTGCCCTTTCCTGGCTAGAGGCTTGAGCTTATGCAGGGTGCTCTAGGTACATGGCCCCTTCACTTCTGCCCCCTGGGTCATCAGGCTCTGGTGGCACCTGTCTTGCTTCAGGTTCTTTTGCCTGAGAATTTGTCTCTAGTGTCACTCAAAGGGACATAGGTAGAAGGCACCGGGAAGCAAAATGGAAGGAAGCAGGGGGAGGGAACTAGGAAACCAGGGGAAAGGATCCAAATACAGCGAAGTAATAAACCAGCAGACATGCAAAGGTAGGAGAGGGGAAAGGAAGGGTGTGAGTGAAGGAGGAGAAAAGGACCAGGAACCCCTGAATCCCCTTCCCATTCTAGTAACAGGGTAGGGGCTCCATTACAGGTGCCTTCATTATAACCTTGTCTGCTTTCTCACAGTAGATGTCTCTAAATGCAGGAATTGATCTCTTGGTTTTGAAAACTTCTTATGAATTTGTTCCATGTTGCTTTGCCAGCTTCTGGGTTGCCAGCTTCCTCCTACTATACTTTCCTCCTATTTTTATACTCCTTCTTGGCCTCCTCATCTGGCCTCAAGTCCTGCTGCCTAAGCCTCTTCTTTTAATTCTCTAGACTAGGGAGTCCAGTCCTATCTAACTGGAACTTTTTATTTCCTTCCAGTTAGTAGCTATTATGAAAAAAAAACCCAACAAGGATCAACAGGAGTAGAAATTCCAAAATATTTCTGGCATTTATTGATTTCCCATTACTTACTGTCTTTTATCTGATAAAGTGTATTGTCCTTTGAGCTGAAAAGATGCCCATTATAATATGCTGTTCATTTTGAGTCGATAGGGAATCTGAAGCAAATGCACTGCAAGAAATTGCCCCTTTAAATCTGGGAGGCAGAAGCATTTTTAGTCCACTTTCTGCTTAACTATTTTGTATGTCTTTCACTGCTGATTCATGCACAAGAAACACGAGGGGAACACACTTGTCTGAGGTGCCTGGATATATTTGTTGCCTCTTGATATTGATGCCTCCTTTCAAATGAAAAAGCTATCAATAGGCTACCAGACTTGAATTTGCAAAGTACTAAATATTTTGCTTGTTATTTGCTAGCACTTTTCAGATTTAGATTTAATAGGGTCATCACATAAGAAGTGCAAAGTTGTCAGATGTGGTTTGTATGATTTTGTGTGTTTTTTGTAAGCTTGATGCAGCAGCAAGGGCAGTTAGTTGAGACTAACAAGTAAGCCGTGATATTAAATATCTATTTTGGAATGGCACTATTGGTATCAAGTCTTGCGTCTTTCTAGTGTTGCTGGTGTTTAAATACAAAAGCAGATGTGGACAGAGTAAAATGCAGAGAAAAAACTGCAGATCCTTTTTTGGAAGGTGTGAAGCTGGAGAGGGGAGCTGGAAACCTCTACAGATTTTTATCCCAATTACACATGGATCTTTTGGTACCATAGATTCCTTTTCTCTGTGCTCTCTTGTCTGACTCTCCCTATAAAGTAGTTTATGAATGGTATTGAGTATTCTATATAAAAAATAAATTGTATTGCATTGCATTGTAGGTCAGGTCAGGAAGGACATATTGGCTGAATAGCTAGTTAATCTCTTTCATCTTCCTCATGCTGTAGTTAATGCTTATCTGCTCCCATAGGTATTGCAATGTCATCTGTTTTCTCCAGTGGGATAGTACAATAATGAAACCTTTCGATTTGACATGCTGGTTGTTTGCGATGCTGGTTTTCTTCATGTTCATTCTGAGATCAGAATTTGGGCTTTCTTGTTTATAATGTTTTTGTTGCATTTTCTAGCTTTTCTTTTATGGGAATTCAGAAACTTATTTGGCTTCCCATTTGCGTCACCTCCTTATGTTGAAGAGGTTTGATGCTGATCAATATGCTGTACTAGTACTATCCTCAGACTACACTGCTTAAAGATTACTGTAATTAATTGCTTGATCTTTGCCATGCTTGTCATTCCAGCAGTGTTCTGACAGTCTGACATTCATATTCACAAACTATCCATATAGTGTCTCAGTTTACTGCATTGAAGCATTGGGCAAACAAATGCCCTCTTTACAGTGAGGTCATATGAAATCTTACTTAATTCATAAAAATGCCATGACTGTTCCTATCCATTTAAAATCTTGTACATGGAATGTGTTGTGTTAGTAGCAGCATGCACTTTATTTAAGTGGTTTGCTTAATAAAATTGTAAAGATTTGTAGCAACCACTCTTCCTTAGTGTACCTCTGAAGTACCTCTCAGTTTAAAGGACCTTATTATTTGGGAACCAAAATTTCCAAAGTTTTGTAAATATGTATTTTTCTTTATTTTTAATAAATATTTCTGATCTTGTTTGTTAAAAATAAATATCAAACAGAGGTTATAGATGTATTTTATACTAGAAGAAAATAATTTGCATGTTTTTAAATTTCCTGTATTAATTTTTATTTCATTGCCTAATTTAAGTCACTGTGTTATGTTGCATCTCATGTTTGCATCAATCTATAATCTACTCATTGCCAGTAGTTTTTCATAGATACAGATATTTCAGAGCTGAAAGTGAATGTATCTATATGCCCGTCTAGAAGAGGGAGGAGGATGTGCAAAGATAGCATAGTGACTCCCGCCAGATTGTCAACCTTACAGGATAATAAGTTAAAGATATTGTGATTGTTATGTTTTACATTTACAAGTTAAGTGATAAGACCAAGGTCAGAGCAATGAAGTAGCAGAGGATACCTGCACATCATCATCATTGCACTTTAGGGGTTAAAAGAGCCTGACCTACATAAATGATTGACAAGTTTCTAGAAGGATCGACCAAACTAGCACCCCGATTGGTGGGAGAATCTATATTAGGGTCTGCGCCCTAGCGAGGGTGTGGGCGTTAGGAGTTGGGAGCATTGGTGTTGGTCGTTTGTGAGAGTTTGTGAGGTATAGGAGCTCGAGGCCTACTCTGAGAGCTGTGGCCTTCAGATAGGGTGGTGCCACCCCGGTTCTCAGAGGCTTCCCCTTTCGAGATTTGGGCATTGCTAATTTTGAAGATAAGAACTGCAGTTTGCTGCTATCCGGCTGCAGCCATCGCGTCTGTATTGCGCCTTGTACCTGTACCTGTCAACCCTGTACCGATCGATTACCTCGTCTCGCACCTCATCTGTGTATATAAGTTTCTCCAAAGTTTCAGTAAGTAAAGTTTTCTGCATTTACCTTTGCTCCCGTCTCCGGAGTTATCTACTCTCCTTGCGCGGCTCCACCTACCCAGGACCCCGAGCACACCTGGGTTGGTGCTACCACCCAGTTACCTCACCTGGTGTGCATTCGGCACAAGGACCTCCGCTGCCACCCGGAGCCTGCCTCTTGTGTCACAGAGGAGACATGCAAATCGTAACTATTTTATATGTTTGAAAGGCATGACCAAACAGGAACTACACAATACATTCTAGCAAGTATTAACAGTAGAGAGAGACTCATCATGAAGAACAAAGTAGAACACCACTTCTCAAAGCTAAAACACATCTGAAGGTCCAGTGATGTGAAGACACTTCTTTCTTAATTTATGGTTTACAGATTGTATAAAAACTATTTTATTTCTCACCGATTTAAACATACTTTTGATTATTGGGTCCTGAGGTTTGGATTTGGACTATTGGTAGAAAGGTTGTGGCAGAGCAGGTATGGTAAAAGGCCCTGAAGTCAGACAACATGAAATTTATTTTAAAAGGAAAGATATGGTTTTGCAAGGTGTCATAAGTAAATAACAAAGATTTTGTTGTTCAAGAAATAGGGTCCTATTGTTACATGGAGTGATATTAATAAAGTGTTAAAATCAAAAGAGACTCACGTTTCTATGAAAAGGATTTCAGGCCTATTTTGAGGTTTATAAATCTGGACATGCTGAGCAAAAAAGGCAAAAGAAAGTAAAGGAAAGGTACTTTCACACTAAAGAACACATGCCAGAATAAGAATTTACACGTCTTGTTTGTTGGTTTGGATAAGAAGTTAAATACTTGTAATATGTGTCAGTGAAAGGTATTAATATGATTATTTTACACTGTTCAGAATTTTAAGGAGCCAAAGCACTTATTTAGTTAATCTAAGACTTTGATTCTTTATTTTTCTATGACTAATTAAACCTTGATTCCATCTTGGATTACAGAATATATATTCATTAAGATCATATAATATTATCCTGAAACCTAAGCATACTGTTCTCCAAGTATTTTGAGATGGACAATTTATATTAGTGCCTCAAGTACATGGCTGAACTTTTTTAAATGTGTTTATCTCGTTCTTCTTTGTTTCCATTTACATTTTTTAAACACTGTAGAACTGAATATTATTTTTTTCTTTGATGAGATTTTTGGTTGATGAGGTTTAATACATGATAAAAAATGTAGTTATGGGCAGGGCCAACCTTAGAGAAAATGGCACCCTAGGTGAATTTATATTTTGGTAGTGTTTCTTTTGAGTTTAAGTATGTAGTAGTATTAGTGAATGTTTCAGAAATAAAGCCCTGGGGGGAGATATCAGGAGACTTGCTTTCCTGTGGTGGCCAATCTCTTAGCAGCTCTCAGGTGAAGATCGCAAGCAGTGCCAGGCAGGCACCCATGACAATAAGCATCAGGAACACAAGGAATGGGTGTTGCTGGCTCATGCAGTTGTAGGACTTGTAGAGCCAGTCATGGGCTCAGGGCAGTGGGCCCTGCCTGCAGCCTGCCTATTCCACCCTGTGCAGCAAGTATTGGTACCTTCTCATCATTGCCGAACCCCACAGCCAGTCATCTTCCATCACCCCCAACCCAAGTCAGTGTGCTGCTGCAGGCAGAGGCAAACAGATAGGGGTGTGGGGGACAGTCTGGCAGGGAGGTGGAGGCTTTGTGTGTGTGTGTGTGTGTGTGTGTGATGCCTCCCGACCATGGAGCGATTGCTCATGCCTCCCGACCATGGGTGATTGCTCATGTTGCCCACCTGTAAGGCTGGCCCTGGTAATTGAACAGATTTCTCTTTTATGTAAGAGTAATCGTGGGAAAACTCGAGCACAGCACATAAAAAAAGAGAATCAGAATAACATTTACCACTTTTGTTAGGCTTTTACATAGTAGGGTTTTTTTAAGTGACTAAGTGTGTAAATGGAGAAGGAGATACTGCCTGAAGTGCCAGGAAAATGTGAGTTTATGATGTAACTTTTAGAAATGAGGCAAAATTATGCAATGTTCAAGTCAATCAGAACACTACCAGTGTTGTTTAATGTACTGTTTAATGGCCTATTTGTTATATGTAGGACAACATTTTCAGGATTGCATTCAAGCAAACTAAATCCAGATGCGTAAGTGCGTGCCCCAAATTGAAAGCAGGCATGCGCATAATATTCAGAATAGGAGTTCAGGCTCATCTAGGGGCTGAATTGTGGAAGTAGATTTGAAGATACAAGCTTGTAATTTTTTCATAGTTTCATAATTATTTTTATATCACAATTTTCATAATTTCTTGCCTGTGACTTGGATGCATGCAGTTCAACCCTGAGTTTTTTAATGCATATAAGGTGTAGCCAACTTTGGTATTAGTTTTACTTACAGCCACTTGAAGACATTTTTGGTTAGCTGCTATCTACTAGAAGCTACAGATGTTTGGAAACAACCAGGAAGTTGGGAGAGGAGGTGGAAGTCAGTAGAGTTGAGCAAAATTGTTGATCCTGTTTATATGGCAACCGATGAGGGAGAGCCGCACATACACTGTGAATAGCATTTACAAAATACATGTTAGCTCCCACGACATCTCAAAACATCTAAAAGAATCAGGTATTCCAGAAGCTGATACTAGATCAATATCCCTTCTCAGCCTTTCGGGCTCAAATCAAGTGTAAATTTCATGAGGAACTGGAAGAAGGACAGAAGAACTGTGGTCATGCTTTGCTCAAGGAGATCAAGGTAATCGTGGTGTCAGTCTGGACAACTGTTGGTAAAGTAGCAATTTACAGAAGCATATACTAATTCTTGCACAAATTGCTTAGACCCAAGCACCGTATTAACTAACCTGGGAAGAGTTTTTAGCCTGATGTCCTGGACCAGTCTTCCCTTGGTTAGAGTTGAATGAATGCTGATTTCTTTTAGATTCTTCACGGTGTCTCTCTGTTCCCTTCCACTCCTACTTCCATGGAGGCAATAGTGGAATTCCTGAAAGTCTGATAAATGTAGCCAACTTATCTTATGCAGGGTGCACTTACTGACCATTAACAATCAATAATCATAGTATCATAGTTTCATAGTATCTAGGGTCAGAAGGGGCCTAGAGCAGGCCATCTACTCTGACCCCCCGTCAATGGCAGGAACAAGTGCCAGGGTCACAGGACCCCAGCCAAGTATCTATCCAATCTACTCTTAAAGATGCCCAAGGTAGGAGCAAGAACAACTTCCCT
>JAGPOW010000290.1:28167858-28225880 GCA_030014935.1 Caiman crocodilus | reverse complement strand
CTCCTCCTGCTTACCTCCCATGCTGCGTGCATTTGTATAGAAGCATTTAAGGCTACGCACTGCTGCCTCCCCCTCTCCACATGTATCCCCCAAGCTACAACCACCTTTGCTCGTCCGACTTACCTGACTTAGCGGCAGAGCATCCTGTCCTCTTCTGGCAGGCCCGTACCCCAGCGAAGCTAGTTTAAAGCCTGCCGCATGAGATCAGCCAACCTGGAAGAAAAGAAATGCTTACCTTTAGGTGATAGGTGAAGTCCATCCTCCGCCAGCATGCTCCGCATAGAAAAATGTGGGCTGTGATCGAAGAATCTGAAGCCCAATAGTATAATAGAATAATAGTAACAAGCAAGAGTGTCTAGTATAACTGTGGCTGAATAGTGCCTATGCCCCTAAGGCAATAGGCTCGTAGATGCTGAAAATCACCCTGTAAAGCACTCATGCAAATATAAGTGTAAACCTACACATTTGTGTGCTTGGGCTTATTTGCTTGGGCTTTAGAGCAGAGGTGGGCAAAGTGGTGGATCTGGCTGGTGGCTGGACTCCATTTCTCAGCAGCCCCTGCCCATGTGGCTGGGGCCAGTTTCCATGGAGACCGCAGCAGCAGGTGTGCTGTGATAGTGCAAGGCCAGGGTTTCTATGGAAACCAGTCCCAGCAGCTGTGGCAGGGCGCTTGGGGCACACAGGCTGCAGATAGCAGCTCTGCTCTGGAGTATGCTGTCATCGCTGCAAGATCCCAGGTGGGCCCTGGAGCAGCTCTGCACCCTGATGCATGGCCTGCTATCAGGGATGATGTTTTGGGGGGAACTATAGCCACCCCACAATTCCCTATAGCTTCCCATAGCCATCCCCCGCCAGTGGCGCTGATGCTGCCACTGCTGCTGCTCACCCTGTACAAGTGTCGGTAGCTGAGCCCACTCCACTCTTGCCTGTAGCACAGCCTCCCCTCAGCCCCACCACCAGGAAGAGGCTGGTACTGCTGCCGCCTGCCAGTGCTGCTGGGGCGGGGCTCCAATCTCAGCTTTGCACTATCACAGCATGACTGCTGCTTGTGTCTCCATGGAAACTGGCCCCAGCCATGTAGTCAGGGGCTGCTGGGAAATGGAGTCCACTGCCAACTGGATCCACCTTATGGACCGGACCTTGCCTGTTCTTGCTCTGAAGTAATATTGGAATCCTGTAAGTTGCTAGGCACTAAGCAATGTGCTATGTGCTTACAAGGAACATAGGTTAGGCTGCTTAAGTCATAGTAGACTGTTAGTGGTCTCTTCAGGCAATAGGTCATAGACTTGTGCAACAGGGTTGATTATGTAGTTTTAGGAAGAGGTGAGACAAAGACCTGTAGGGGATGGTTTGGATAGGGATGATTCTGCTTCAAGGAGGGAGTTGAACTAGATGAACTCTAGAGGTCTCTTCCAGTCATTTTCTAAGGTTCTATGATCCTGAAGCATATGACCCTAATTTAAGCATAAACCTTGTAGACATCTACCAAATAAGAGAGCTGCAAAAATCCAAGGAGTTTTACTTTGCTGCTCTACAGTTGTGGGGTGAAGCACTGGGCTCCGTGCAGGTCAGGGACTCTGCAGGAAGCCCATGCAGGCAGCCTGGCAGCCGCTCAGGAAGGCTTGCTCCACCCAAGAAAATAAAACAGATAGTAAGCCTGATCTTTTTTTTTTGTCTCTGGAGCCTGCCTGCCTGCCTGAGCTGTGCGGAGGCCCAGTGCTTCCCTCTGGGGTTGTGGGGCCACTCAGCTGGGTGCCTGTGGGTGGGTGCCACCAGGGGGGAGGCGAGCGCTGCTGCTGCAGAGGGAGACACCAGCCCCTCCACAGCCCAGAGACTGCTCTTCCCACTGGCAGCTCACTCTCACCTTCCTGCTCCCAGAGAGGCTGGTAGTACATGGGTATGTGCACAACACGGAGGTTTATTTGTCCCTAAACTGAAGCACTGCTTTCAAAAACCCACTGCTTCAATTTAACGCCACTGCTTCATCTACACACACACTAAGAAGTTAGCTTTGCAGTCTTAGGGTGGTGTCATATATTCAACTTGACACTAAGTGCAAGCAAAGACATGTGCAAGCAGTTTAGTATGTATGAAGTGCCATTGTGACATTGCAAAGTTGCTCTCATTCAGGCAAGAACTATCTAATATACTAACTTTAATGCATATACATTTTAATGGGTTACACCAGGGGTTTTCAACATTTTTAGATCATTATACCCCTGGCAGCTGGATATGGCTACTGAGTAGCAGGGAGTGGTGGTGGGGGGGGAAGTGGTACTCAGCGGGGCACTGAGTGGGGGGGTGGCACATGGCTGGACATGGAGCTTTGGTAGCTGCCATGTGCAAGCTTCCCCCCACCCCCTGAGTACAGCTGGGTGGGTAGCACCTGTGTGCCAGCGCAGGATGTTGCATGGTGGTGCTCTGTCCCTGTCCACTTGTGCGTACCCTCTTGGGCTGTCTCAAGTATCCCTAGGGGTACATGGAATCTGGGTTGACAACCCCTAGATTACATCATTCCAATGATTCACAAGTATTGCAAGTGAAAGTGTGACTTTATAACATACTAACTTCAATAAGTATTTAACTTGCCAGCATGTTCCAGTGATTGCAAGTGAACATGCGACTATATCAGCAATTTTCAAATAGGGTGCCAGGGTATCTTGAGGTGCTACAGGAGCCTTTGAAGGGTGCTGCAAGCTGTGAGAGGGTAAGCATGCTATAAGGAGATATACAGGTAAGTGCAGGCTCATACTTATTCCTGCCTGATAGTTTCCCCCACTCCCACTGCCTGGCCCTTCTGTAAGGAGGTAAGTACTGTAATAAGTTAGTTTTTGAAATGGGGTACCTCTCAATTCACAAAAGTTATGAAGCTATATAACTTGAATCTGTTGCACAGTACCTTGAGTCTAATGATGGGTGCCTTGAGTCTAAAAAGATTGAGAACCACTAGACTACGTCTTTAGTAAAGTCTCCAGTGAGTGTTCATTTGCATCTAAAAATTGCTCACAATTTATCTTAATTCTACCCAATTTTCACTGTCAGTTTAGAAGAAACCTACAACTTAAACAGAAAGGATATTAGAAAGAAAGACAGAGATACAGTAGCAAAGATGTGTACTTAAAGATTGCACAGTGACTGCCTGCAGCTACACTTTCCTGATTGCTTGTGCTGTTAACCTCTCACTTACACTTGCGATCGGTTATTAAATGAAAGTACTTTAAAAACCATTTATGTTGGACCAAGAATAGTTTGAAAATGAAGCAGGAAGATAAATCCAAAAGAAACTGATTGCTTTCCCCAACATAACATTTGAATACATTTTTTAAAATCAAGTCTGTTGTTTTACATATTTCTATATATTTCCGCTAGCACTTTATTACTTCCTTAGGTTATGGTATATGCAAATGTAGTTTTCATGATCACATTCTGACTCTTGTTTCCTTGTCAGCCTTCCTCTTTTTAGCTTTAATCTTGTGTTTAACTCTGATGCTTTTTTATGTTACAGGAGCACTCTTGCATGCATCTTTCTCTGTGTTCTGTTGGGATGCAATACTATAAGTTAGTATTTAGGGTAGAATATAAAGACTTATTAAGGACATACTGGAAGACATAAGTCCTGTTGGGAATCACTAAGGTGAGAACATGCTATTATCTTTAGTAGTTCTGCATGTTCTTTATATTTAGACATTGCAGTGAACTATTGTACTGTAAATAAGGCTGTTAAAGTAGTGTAAACAGAACAGTAAAAATGCATCACTTGATGAGTCAGTTTGTTTCAAGCAAGAGAGCAAGCACAAAGTTACAGGGCATACTGCAGAATTACAGCAGGTCAAAAAATACACAGCAGAGAAAGAAAATTGTATCAGAGGTGATATTACGCACAAACCTTTCATTAAGGCTATGACACCTGTCCCTCCCCCAAATCCTTGGATGGCCTCCTTTTTCTAAAGCTCAGAGAAAACATCCTGGATACACTGCAGTCCTTTCAGCCCATTTGATTTATTGCCTTGGATTTTCATGTGTTAATACTTTGCTCCAGTTCTTTTTGTATTGCAGTGAGTGTCCATTACAGATATTATATATCTGTTTCATTTCGTAGTTAAGCTGAACATGAACTTGGGGTTAGGAACAAATGAGTCATATGATGTGACTGAGGTATAACTGCTTTTTCCAGTTTTTTTCCACTGCATTGTCTGGGGCTTTGTGAGCACAACCTAACATACTGTGCAAAATGGAAGGTCACAGTTCAGGTGTCAATTATAAAATGGGCTCATGAGTTAGTTTCTTTAAGGAAGGCACAGTAAGAGAGCAACATGGCACAGGTCACACTTTTGAGGACATTGAGTCTTCTTTTTAAAGTTATATTGATTAAATCCATACCAGGTAGTCTTATGTCTTTGATGCACAGAGAGCCACATGATGTGGATATCCTGAGAGGGGGCTGGTGTGCTATTTTGATTGTTTCTTTGGTTGTTTTTTGTAAGTCAAGTCTCAGCATATGGAGAAAAATTATGCCAAAGATTTATAACTTCTGGAAGATCTGGAATACACAGAAAATGATGGACCAGTATCTTTAAAGATGAATAGTCTTTAAAACTATACTGCAGCATTAGACAATACTAGCTCTATTATTACTACTCACAATTGTAGTATTTACATTGTTTTGGACAAGTCTTATTTTACAATGCCATAGCACCTTCAACTCTTTATTATCCATTTGGCCACCATGTTCAGGAAGAATGAACCATATTTAGAAAATAAACAGAGGCATTACAGGTTTATAATAATGTAATGAAGTCTTTGTTGAAGGAGGAAAATCCAGGGACCAACTCGTATAAGAATGACTTTTAGGGCTTATGCAGAGGTTTTGCATTTGAAATAGGCAACCACTTCTAAGGTTTAGCTTTATAAATGTCATTGGCATATGTATGTACCTGTGTACAGATGGAATGTATATATGTCTTTCTGGATTTTTTAAAATCAGGGCTGTCCAACTTCCAAGTGGTAAGGGCCACATGTCCTGAGGGCTGCACCACTGAAGGCTGCATGCTATGCAGGCTACACCAGAGCAAGCCATGGACCCCCACATTGCATATGTGGATGTTTCACCACTTCACCACACATGCATGCAGTCCTGGACTCACACTCTGCTTTCTGGGCCATGCACCACACTGTCCCCAGGCAGCGGCTGGAAGTGGCAGCTGAAGGAAGGACGGGGTGCCCAGAGCACCCCAGCTGCTGCTGTTGTAACTGGAGTGATAAGGGGAGTGACAGTTGATCGGGAGTCTGGGGTCTTCAATATAACCTTTTGTGGGTCATATGTAGGCTGCAGGCTGCCAGTTGGATAGCAATGTTTTAAATTATCAGTTTGGTGTGTGGAACAACTGCTACACAATTGTCAAGGAGCAGTGGAAGACCTTAGTTAAACCCAGGTAAAGATATCCTTAAGCAGGAATGGCATGAATATATTGTTATAGTGATACATACCTCCAAACCATGCAGGTGGGCTGTTAATTAAGTATCCCTAATCAAATTCACATGACCTTGGTTAATATAAATTCTTTGTGAAGTAGAAATGGGAGGAACAGTGTTCTAAAACCAAAACAACGCATCATAAATTTCTTTGATGATATTGCACAATTTACAGAGGCTTCATAGTGCACCTCTGGAATGGAGGACATTGCTGAAGAATGAGTGATACTACATACAAAAGAAGGTAGAAGAACTCAAAGACAACCAGTTTTTGTCTGGTTGAGTTACCTGAGGGGGAAATATAGTCAGACTGTCCATCATGTACCATATCAGTCATGCAAGTGTTTATTTCTGGAAGCTTTAACTTACTGGATAACAATTTTTTTTAGGGTGAAATTCCCCTGCTGGGCAGAGTGCTTTGGAAGGCTTCTTCAGTCCCCCGTAAGCTATAGTTTAAAATTTAAGGTATTAGGGATTGTGCAGGTCTCTGTGCACAGGGATGAATTTAACCTTTACTGTTTTGTCATTTTAATTTCACAACATCATAAGATGAAATAATCTGACTCATATAAGACTATTGCAGAAACTAATCTGGGCTTGGTTTTACACAACCTAAATGAATCATCAGGGCTTTGTTCAAAATGTCCTACCCATGCACATTTTTGCTCATAGTAGACGTTATTTTGACCTATCAAGTTGTGGACATATATTACAAGCCAGATATTTGTCTGGCTTTGCAGGGTCACATCATGTAGGTTACATGTTCTGTGTTGTAGTTCCATGACTGACTAATCCTACTGGGCACAATTGTGATATTTGAAAGAAACCACCTTCAACTGCCATGCAGGTGAAAAGACTAAACTTATAAGCCTTATTACTTTGTTAACTATGCAAGTTATGACAATACAGGAAGTATTGTGATTACACTAGCATAGTCGTACTCGCACTAGGATCATTCTAGGTAACAGGTAACAATAGTTGTGAAGATATGGCAGTCTGACTACCTCTGCTGCAATCACTGCTTCTTTTGCTGCATAGGTATTTAGAAATGTAGGGGTTTTTTTAATCCAGTCTGAATAGCAACCAACATATAATGCATTTGTGTAAGTTTTTTACTCAGTCAGAATTTGACAGTCACAGATTCCTCCATAATTTCTTTCACATTGGAAGATAGCTGTTGTAGTTTTACTGTTTTGCAGCTCTGAAACACTGACTGAGACAATGCCGTTATCACAGGATGTGTCATAATTAAATTAAGTGTTCATGACAAGATCTATTGATTCATGTATAACCTCCTGCACAGAACAACACAACCCCATTATTTACAATTGGTCATCCCCAGTCCATGCTATTAGGGTGTGCCATGCCTCCGTATCCATTTCTGGAGCGTGTCACTGACTAGATCCCATCTTCTAACTATAAATCTACAAGTATTATAGTGTTTTGTCAATTTTCAAGTCATGCTGCTAGGATTGCTACAGCCAATGTCAAAACCACAGCAGCACACAGGGTCCAATAATATTTCTGTCTTTAGGGTATATTTGAAGGTTATTGTATTAATTTATTCTTACCATGCTTCAACCTCCCACCTTCCCCCAGCTAAAAGGGTAGTTTTAATAAAATGAAGAACATCGCTCTGTTATAAAAAATTGCACAGTTCCTTCCTGACCAATCCATTAAACTGAAGCAGTTTTATCAGTGAACTTTAGTTAACTCACTGTCAAGCAAGCACAACACAGCACAGCAAGTACAGGGAGCAACATCATGGTCCATATCCTCAAAACCTGTAAATCATATAAATCATGAACAGATTACTATATTCCTACTCTTACCCCATAGAAATGCTAAGAGTTTCTTATCCCTCCGTGAAAGGGCAAAAGCATAAGCAGGGACAGTTGCCATGGAGTAGCTGATAACCTGTAAGTTCACATACCAGTTTACCTCTTAGTAACTTGTTCTTAAGCCCAAACCCTTAGCCCAATGGACTTTTGTGAAGCTGCATCAGAGAATCTGGGCACTCACTTATTTTATTGTTTACCTCTATGTGAAACAGTTTTTGTACTGCTCCAAAATCTCAGAGATGGGCTGTCCATGACTGCAATGATACAGAACTCAGATAATGAATTCAATGAACTTATCAGTGAAGACTGTGATGAACTCTCCACCATAATGTATTAGCTAGTTTGTCTGCAGTTCAGCCAAGCCACTATTGTTAATAAGGCACTGAACCGCCCACAAACCAGTTGCCCTAATGAGAGTTCAGAAAGTATCCAAGATCAAGTCCTCCTTATCAGAAGTAAACAAATTATTAATTTCCATTTTATCTTCGATAATGGGGCCAGTTTAATCCATATAGTTTACAGAGGTGTTTTTTCCTGTGTCCTGCTTTGCACTCTGCATGACTTCTATGCAAGTTCCATTTTTGTTAACAAGTTGTTGGCTGGTATGCAGGGATGATTTGATCATCAGAGGGAAAAAGAAGAAAGGAAGGAAGAAATAATGTAGTATTTAGGGTCCTGTCAGTATTATCTTTATCTACAGCAAAAAGGGAGAAGAAAAGAGTCTTGGGTTCTGCTCTTAATGCTGTTTATGCACTTTGCATTAGTTTATTTTATAATATTCATAAAACAGAACTGGGAGATGGGGCCAGAATCCATGGTCCCCTTTCTTCAGGGGTAATGCCCACTTCCCTAGGCTAAAGGGTCCTGCTCCCTCTTGCTAGCTTTCCTTCTGATCCCATGACTCTTGAAGTCTTTACCAGCCAGTGGACCAATATCAGCAGGACTCGTAGGGTATGCCCATGCATGCCCATTCCATTACTTGGAGACTACAACACTTTCCTGGGATGTGGGTTTAACCCTCTACATCTAGGCTGAGTGAGGCATATAAACCAGCTTTCCTATTTTCTGCTCAAGTTTTCTAATCACTAGGCTACTGAGAAAAGGTAGTGGATGTTCTTCTCCCACATCCCCATACTTACATATTTAAGACTAAGAAGAAGCACTTAAAAAAGTAGGCATGTTAACAGTTTGTCAGGGACTCAAATGAGGTGGAATAGGACTGTGCTTAGAGACTTAAATGTCTAAAGGCCACCTGAGTTCACTAGATGCATAATAGGAGTAATAATATCTGGTCCAAAGTCTTTAAATCCCATCTCAATACATTTGTTCACATGTCTGGCAAATCCAGAGTCTCCAAGGGAAGTAGGCCCTAGCCTGTTCTGAACTCTTGCCAAATGGTATTTCTCTCTCCTTCTCCTCCTATCCTTGGAGATGTGGTACATCAACATGCACACCTCTTTCAATGTTACTACCTCTTCTTCTTCCTCTGAAATGCCCTTGGTCTTCCTTATGTAGCACTGATGATGTGTAAGTGTTGACAGTGGAGGGAGGTGCGGGGGTGGGGGAACCCTGCACCACCATCACTCTCACTGCTGCTGGGTGCTGGTTCTGAAGGGGGAGCAACCCCGTGCCCCACGGTTAGTGCAGAAATCAGACTGCTGCTGCTGCCCCTGCTGCTGCTGGGCCCTGGCTCTGGTTGGGCTGCAGCCCCACTCCCAGTGCCCTGTGCCTTCTTGGCACAGAAATCTTGGGGGAAGAGGGGAGAAAGGACACGTGCCTCCCATATCCCTCCAATGCATTACCAATGTATGTAGGTCATTGATCCCTCCAATTTCCAGTGACCACTGGGAAACTGTGGGTTAACTGGAGCTGACAATTAGTCCCATCACACTGGTAAAGAAGAATGCCAAAAAAAGTGGTCATTATAACCCAAAGGATTTGTGGCTGTTTTATCTTTATCACATCCTGATACAAAATTGATATTCTTGCTATTAGACAGTAAAAGCAAATCCAGATGTATTCAATGCAGCTACTCAGGTGGGGTTGCTCCCAGAGGTATACCAATGCAGCCAGGTGGCCAGGACAGCTGCCAGACATGGGTGCAGTGGTGACTTCTGGCTGTCTCTGCACCACTGGCAAGATCATGTGGCTGCAGTAAGAGCCATTTTTTAAGTCTCCTGCCCCTCCCTCTATTCCTCCAAGTCAAGCCAGCAACCAGAGCAATTGCCCCAGTCTCTCCACCGTAGCCATGCCACTGGTCCCTCCAGTCCATTCATCTGTTCAGTCCAAAGCTTATGATTAATCCTGCCTAATGTCTGTAATTTTATAAAAGAACAAATGTGGATGCCATGACAGGTTGGTGGGCAACCTGAGAGTAAAAGAGTCACAGTGGGTACATCTACACCTGCAAAAGCTGTGGGGTGGATTTACTTCAGAGTAAATTACTCTAGAGTAAACATACCCCTGGGCAGGCATCTACATGCATGGGTATTTGGGAGTAGATTTGCTGCTCTTGGCAACTATCTGCCCCCTCCACCATGCACCAGCCGCCTGCACCAGTGTGTAGATGTGCCCTTTGTGTGTTACATGTGTTGCAGCTACCCAGGAATTCTACATGTTGGCTAAGCTTGTATATTTTATCTTCCTGGCCCCTAATGGAGACTGTGTTGTATTTCAAATCCTAAAATGGGTTAACCCACAATCCCTTCATGTAGGAACAAATCTTAATATAGTAATTATGTGAAAAACTTGAAAAAATCAACTCAGTTGGGGGACAGGTTTCATCCCAATCATCCACCTAAGCTGTTTCAAACACTAAAGGCCTTTTCAAAGAATACCCTTACTCTGAAGTAATCAAATCTAGGCTCCAATATTTGAAGGGAGCTCCAGAGGCAAGGCTATCTCAATGTAAATGCTCTCCGAGCACTAGCCTCACTCTTCTTTAATATGCTGAGTGGGGAAATATTTGCATCAGTATTTTAGCTAATCAAAACTTCCATGTAATTGCACTGAAAGAGAAGTGGAATCTGTAGACTAGCCCTAAGATGCTTAATGGCAATTATGATATGGTGTTTGCTGCATTTGCTTGACCACAGCATATGTACGAGAAGACAAGTAAATAAGGCTGCAAGAAAGTGTCAAAGACTAAAACAACTTTAGAACATGTGAGGAAGACATATCAAAAGAAATAGGTAAAAGTTTGCTTAGAGTGTATTTAGTGGTTTTATGCCAGTTAGAGTTGTTTAAAGACAAGATGGGCATGTCTATACATGCAATTAATGCACATTTAGGTTACTGTGCATTACAATAAGGTGCAATAAAACTGCATCTGGGAATGCATCTACATGTGCATGGCGCCCCTGTTGGGAACAAATTTGCTCCCAATGGGAGCAGTTGTATCCAGGGCTGCTCTGTCCCCCTGCCCTGTTCTGCCCCTGCAGCCACCAGGGGGAACTCCAGGCTCCCTTGGTGTTACTCCCAGGCTGGCAGGGGACACAACAATCAGGCTTGGTCTCTGGGGAATGGGGAGAAGCTGTCCTGGAGCAGGGGACAGCTCCAGCTGCATCACATCCTAGCTCAGTGACACTGGCTTGAAGTGATGACCTGTGGCCAAGCAGCAGCAGTGCCCTGATCTCTCCACTCATTTTTCTTGCTGAGGAGACAGGGGAGCTCTCTGTCCCTTGGGAGCTGAACAGCACTGGGATGGAGAAGCTCTGTGCCCCCACAGCACTGGGTAAGAGACAGAGAGCTTCCACATCCCCTCAACCCTGCCACTGTCTATGCAATGCATGCCCCAGTTGGCTCCTACTCCCTGCCCATGCCTGTGGGGAGCTGGGAGCTAAGAAGTGCCAGGACCAGGAACAGAGAGCTCCTCCATCCCCATAGCAAGTAAAGCAAGGGGAGAGCTCAGGGAGCTGCTGCTGCTTGGCCACAGGTCATCACCCCAAGCCATCACTGTTGAGCCAGGTTACAATCCTTAGGTCTGCACCATAGCTGGGAGCAGCTCTTCCCCTCTCCTTCACCCTTGGTTTCCTAGACTTACTAGGAGAAAATTGCTCCCAGTCAGCATCTACACATGCACTACTGCACAGTAGCTAATGTGCCACTAATCCAGTTCCTGTATTTCTTGGTACTAGCACACTCCACATTAGCCTAAGTTACTGTGTACTGGGAGTATCAACATTGCCATAGTGGCAAGCTATGGGAATGTAGCTCATTGCTATGGTGGCATAGTGTCAGTGCACACAAACTGTGACGCTGGTACTACTGCACAGTAGGGTCGGAAACGACTCATGAACTGCCATGTATGGGGGTTACTGTGCAGTCATTTAGAACTTGTTAAAGTAAGCACTAAATGACTGTGCAGTAACAACTGCGCAGTCAGGCACACTTGTAGACATGTCCAGTAAGTCCCATGCATGTGTAGATGGTGATGCTTCTCTGTGCATTAGGTTAGTCTAGTGCTCAGTAAAGCATTTGTGTGTAGATATGCCTGATATAGCTTAAAATAAGAGGATAAAAATAAGTATATGAATATTAATTAGAGGAAAACCTATTAGGAACATTTTAAAACAATGTGGCCTTATTTTGTAAGCCTTTTGATAATTTAGCCAGGTAATAGAGTATATATAAAGATTCACCTCACTATCTTTGTTTTTCAGCCTTGAATTACAGTTCTTGCTGGACACCCCATCTGCAGATGAACCAAGATAAACACTCTTTTAATATTATATTTGAAGTGTAGGTGAATCCTTTTCCCTAACAGGCTGGCCATCTATTAGAGGCTTTTCAAGATTTTAGGACTTAAAGAATTCATTTGAAATTTTCTCAAATATTAATAAGATTGTTATTTCTTTAGATGAATGCACATTTTATTATTTTTAATCATTTTCTTGATATAACTTTTCTGTACTGTGGTCATTCATCTGTATTTTTTCATTATATTTATTACTAAAATGTAACTACACTTATGCTTGTGAGTATTTAATTTTGGTGGAACTGGCTCTTCAAATCTTCCTTGGGTCCCAGGATACCTCTGGGAGTCAACAAGTCTAAGGCAGGCAGGGCTATTTAGGGGCCCATAAGTTAGAACCAGCACTTTAAATTTCATTTGGATATCAAGTGCTACCAAACTGTTTTCATCATCCAAATGATGCATCTCATCTGGCTGCTGGAGAAAAAATAATTCTTTTTGCTCTCATTAGAAGCAAGTGGATGACAAGGTATCTGAACATGAAACGGACGCTATAGATAAATTCATTCATTGAGGTAACAGAATGTGTGCAGCATGATGTCCTGTTCACATTCTTGAACCTCTGCATAGGTGATACCATCTATGTTTACAACTTCTTGCCTGGAGGAGACACGAAAGACAACTTCTGAGTAATATAGTGACTCAGTGTACAGGGGATGGGCCTGTCCCACATACTAATCATCCTGAATGAGGACAACAGTAACAGTAGGATGAGGAGAATAACCTCAGTGCACCTGAAACATCCCATGACACATTAGATGATTATGCCTCTAAATAGTAGAGATTAGTGACAGCTAGATGATGGCAGATTATCTTCAAAATTATTGTAATATGTCGGCCTGAATATAGCCAGAATTTTATTGACAGGAGAAGCAGAAATTGCTGGCCATCGCTGTCAATTGTCTAAACTATCTGCTCTTCAGTATGTAAATAGGCTGCATGTTTACTGCAATGCTTGGGACAGAGCTGAACTTTTTATTAATAAGGAACATTGATAGGCTGATTGACCCATGGACTCTGTCATCGGTAAGAACAGCAATGAGTCCATGTTCATGAAGCCACGTTCACCAAAAAGGAAGATGAGAGTTATATAGACATAATTACAGATGTTTGAAACCATCCATGGATGGATGAAAGTTACCCTATTTATTGACTTTATTAACTTTTAGTTTATTGTCTGCCAGTTGGACCAAATTAAAAACACTGAGCAATGAATCAGTTCAAGAAAGGCAACATTGGTTGGAAAGAACTTGTATTATTTAACTTTAAGAGTTTATAACAGGCAGTAAAAATGAATAAAAAACTTCCAATAAAGTGCCAAAAGAATATTCCCCTTTTCTTTGTATTTGTTTGATTGAAAATATGCAAAATTCTACAGTATGTTTTTATGATCAATTTCCCAAAATAAGAACAATCAATAAATCACTGTATCACACATTATTCTATGGAATGTTTTGCTTTCATTTTCCATTTACAATATAAAACACAACCAAAACAAAAATACATTAAAAGAAAACAAAAACAAGCAATCCTTAAGTATCTTTTTCTCCTGATTAACATAACAACATGTTGCCAAGTTTGGACATTAATTTTCCAGTTTTGTAAACCATATCTGCTTATATCTTGGGAGCTTTGTAGGTAGAGTTTTCATTATAAGAAGTGTCATGCAGTATGTAAAAACACTTCCTTCTCCAGTGACCCTTTTAATTTCTTCGCCTATTACCACTGAAATGGTTTTCCCCATTTTTACATTTGGAACAACTGTTTTCTTTTTTTCATGTGTTTTTAGTGAACTGAAACATCTTGTCTGACTCATTTGTATGATGCTTGTAATGCTTCACAGGACCTAGGAATTAATCAAAAGAAAGAAGCTAGCACTAAAAAAAAAATAGGTTTAGGATTATAATTTGCAGAAAACCAATTTTGCTTCCATAATGTTGGTGGTAAAAAAAATTTAAGCAGAGCCTACTTAGTGTCATTTGAAGTATAGCTCACCATTGTACTCTTGGTATTGGGAACCTATATCTATTGAGTGGTTCATAACAGCCATCTTGTTTTGAAACCTGAAAATCTTATCACACAGGTTCTTTGTAGTTGCAAAGAGTTGCTACAATTTAAAGAAATCTAGTAAATAGTTGAGTGCATTCTCATTAAGTGTGGCAGCACATATGAGGCTTAATTCTGCAGAGTTCTGTGAGAGATTCAATTTCTTCAGAAGACCTACTACTTCTAGTAATAGTTTACAAGTTTGGCCCATTGCAGGTAACATTATTCATTCAACAGTGTGACTGCTTATCAGATCTTCAAGAGATACTGTCAATGCCAATTTTTTTGAAAGCTATATTTAAACTGATGATAGTTAAAATTAATACTTATCATGGTCATAACTGAAATAAAGTGGTGAAAAGTGGGGAAAAGAAAAACTGCTTCCTATATTTCAATTGTCTATTCTATGTACATTTCACTGCTTTCCATATCTGAAGTCATTTTAGTTGTTTCATATGTATAGTCAGGACCAAAGGCATTTGAATTAATGGAATTGTTTCCATTGACCACAAGCTTGGTCTCCTTAATTTTTAACTGCTTGAAAAGAATATCAAACAAACAAAATTAAATAAATCCATGGTATACTACTTAAAGGCTACTCTGTTGAAAATGGAATTTGTAACATGGACTATGTTTTTCATTTTCATTCAAACTGACTGTCTCTTCTTTTCAGAAACAGAAATAGATTGAATTCAGAACATTTTTTTCTTTTATGAGCTGAAGTCAAATCCTTAATGCTAACGGGGGATTTTTTCTTTTTGTATTTAACATACATTTTGTTATCACTTGGCCTAATGCCTTAAGAGTCTGAGCCAAAGCAGTTATACTGTAATATCCATGAGGTTCAGGTTTCTCTTTCACCTGCAGTACTGTACTCACAGTGTAATGCTAATGCATCTCCCACAGCATAACAAAGAACCCATAATGACAGCAGTGGAGGGCCCTGAATGTCATTTACACCTATTTGTTATATTCAAGGTCAGCAAGAATGCACCTGGAAAACACAGGCATTGTAGCCTAGACAGTCTACATGAAAATGGCTTTGTGCGATTAGTCTCTTTTGAATGAAAGATCTATTTAGGCTCCATGTGAAAGAAACTCTTAAAGGTTTTTGTACAAAAGTTATAATCAGATATTCATTTAAGGAAGAATGTATACTTGTGTTACAAGAACCAGGGAGATACAGTTGGAGGCAATTACAAAAAAATTAAGAAATTGGCTTTTAAAATGAATTGTATTTATCTGTAAACATATTGGCCAAAACATTGTCTTTTTATAGTAGGTTTCCAACTCTGCTTTGTATCGAAAGGAAGGAATTGTTGACTAAGTAATAAAAATAATCCAGAATTACTTTGGAACTGTTGCAGCAAATATGATTTGTAAAGAAATAGAAAGGTTATTTGTTGGTTATATTGCAAGGAGTGGATTTGTATCTTTAAAAAAATACATGAAAAGTAGCCTGTGTTATGTTCTATGCATTATGCTTTATTCATGTAAAATATCTTATATGTGTATGTTGTGTGCTTATTACAGTTCCCTCCTTTGTACCAGTCCATATACCTGGGTATAGTCCTTCCATTCAGCAGATGGAGACACAACAACTAAGTCTTTGATAATATCATCCACATTACATGTGGGTCTTATTTCCCAAGCCTTAGATGAGTTTTGGCATTGTTTTCCAAAAAGTTGCCATGCATTTTCAGTCTAAAAGTAAGGACAATACCGGTAAGGGAATAACAGTATAAATTCTCATGGGGATTTATACTTTCCTCTCTAACTGCTTGCGGTTCAAGTTCTTAAAAGTTTAAACATGTAATACACAGAAAGCATGTGTTGCACTATTAACTACCCACAGACTGCACACTTCCAGATGATCAGGAAAGTGGCTGGATGGATGGGACAGTCTGAAGAAATGAGAATAGAAAAGACTTCAGAGATTTAACACATCATCTTCACACATGCTACAGTTGTGCCTTTTCAGTAGCATGAGAAGTCCAACAATAAGGTGGCATCAATCACAAATGCAACAGTTAAGGCTAGTTAGGAACATACCAACAAAAATTCCTGCAGGATTTGCTAGGAGGGAGTGGATAGAAGAATGTGTGTGTGTGGAGGGGGTGGGGTGGGTTATGGAGCTGGGGGGGCAGGAGGAGCAGCAAACTGGTCATGTTTCCAGGCAAGTTGTTCTTAGCCTTTTTAAACTAAAGACACCTGTAACAGGTTAGGTGCTTGAGGGCCATTGTGATGCCCCCACAGGCCTCTTTACCCCTGTTAGGCTTTCTCTCTGCACTCTCTCTCAAGGTCTTGACTTGCCTTCTATCCTGCCATGTCTTCATGGAAACTTCATGAAAGGGAAGCTGCTCTCAAAGACTGGCAAATCTAAGGTGTTCTCTCTTATCCAATGGTCAACTCTTTTGACCTTGCTTGCCTTAAGGGCTTATTGTATGGCTCTGTCCACCCTACACCATACCCCATGCCTCACAGGCAATCACATGCTCCTAGGCCAATAATGGAGCTTCCCAACAACCACCCCTCACATTCCTCCCAAACCACTAGTGTATATCACATCACAAAGAGCCTTTTGGCTATGATGGAAAACTATCCCCTATGCTGGGTCTCAATATAAACATTTACTCCCAATCTGAACCACTAGCCTGTTTTTTATACCATGTTTTACTTCCTTGTAGGAATCTAGTGTGCAGGCCTTATGGGTTATCCCTTCAACCAGGCAGTCTGCTTTAGCCTCCCGACAGGGGAGACAGGGTAAGGGGAATTCCTTCCCCTGTGGATTGCACGGCAAGACTGATGGCCTTAGCTCTGGCCCTGGCTTATATTTCACTCAAGCCCTGCCCCCTTCTGGTCATGTGCCTCCCCTAGCAACTGATTTGACTACAGGGTTATTCCATAAGTCCTACTTTCTAGTTGCCTGTGTCTGTGCTGTGAAGACCCTGCCTTTAAAGGGGCCACACCACTTTCAAGTAACAGGGCAAGGGTTCCTTGTAATACCGCACCCCTCAATAGACTCAAAACACTCCTCAGAAAATCCCAGCTCTCTGTTTTTAGTCTTTTTTTCTTGACTACATAAAAATAATAGAGCAATTCTTGTGTTGCAAGGACCTGAGAAAGACCACAACATGTCAGAATATTTTTAACGCTATGGATTCCCATGTGAAAACTCTGGATTTATTTTGTGAACCATATTTGCACACCCAAGAAAGGACCTTGAGACATTTTGGGGTGCCACAGTGCCCTGCTTGAGAATCACTGTCTTTGACAGGGCTCCTTTTGTTTGAATTGTTAGGAGAACTGAATTCCATGGGAATTGTGAGGAAAAGAATTGTAATGGGAGAACAGTAAAGGTTCCTGTCTGCCAGTGTGGGGGACTGCCTTGAAAAAATACGCCAATATTTTTATAAAGCTAAAATAAACAGATGCTTATGCAAAAGTAGCCTGTAGGCAGAAGATACACTAAAGAAATAATTCATAGTCAGAGAGCTTTAGGTAGGAAAGATTCTTATTAGTGCTAGTTATAGTATGTGCAACTATTAAAAAGATCTATCCCAACAGCTCACAATAAGAATTTTCTTATTAAATGCAGATTTACAAAACTGACAGAACTATATTGCTGTCAATAACCTCCAATTCCACAAAGAGGAAAACAAAAACAACTTAACACTTCTAAAAGCAGTTCTTCAGCTGGTACAAATTTTTGTACCTTCCAGAATGAAGGTCTGCTTCAGAGAACAGACTCCCTGCCCCCTTATGTTTACACTTCAAAAAGATTTGAAATGCAGCTTTGTTAATATTCCAGAAAATCCTTATTAACTTTCAACAGAACCATTTAAATATTAACTTCAGAGTAAATATTTATAGATTCGTTCCTCCGGGTAATTTTACAATGCAGTCAACATAAAAGGTAACATAAATGCTATCTGTGTCTTTTGGTCACTTTATGGTCTCTGTCCACTTCAGATAAAGTAGGAGGCTTGTAAAGTTCTTCCAATGAATGAAACCTTGATCTGGTCTAAAAATCTATTTTTTTAATAAATCATAATATGAAACAAATTATTTTAAATTAACTTCTTGTGAAAAGCAAGAGATTTGGGACCAATTGCATGGTTGGAATGTATTTAGACAAAGTTTCAGGTATAGCAATATCCTTTCTTCAGTCTTAGAAAGAAGCAGATTCAGCAGAGCTAAACAGCATGTAGAACAAAGATTAATGAAAATTCCATATATAAATAAAAACAGGATATAACAAAAATTACCAGATAGCCAACAAACAAAAGGTGTGTAGTAGAAAATTTGATGAGTGGAGAGCTAGATTGTTTAGGAGGATTGTTATCATCTGTGAAGTGCAAAGATTAGTGAGTATCAGGTAGATCATAATGGACCATTAAATTATTGTCTGTGCTAAATCCCTGGTACTTAGTGTCCAATAGGCTAGTGATTTTTTGTTCCCTGGGTCACTTTTGAAGTTATTTTGTGCATTTCCCTTAAGTACAAGAACAGTGAGATAAATTATTCTGTGAAAAATTGTTCTTCTATGACTATTCTAATGCCTCTGTCCTTTGCCTTTTTTGGTGATTGCTAATTTTGATGTGTAGAATTTTGTTTGTTTTAAACTCATAGTTATGATGAGGGTATTTGGGATGAGGTATGCCAAATTCTGAGATAGACATATGTATGATCCATGGATTCAGATGTTTTTTTGGGGGTAAGTACCCTACCCTGCTCTAGTGGATATTGGGGTAAGTGGCTAGAAGCCCATAGGCTGGGAGTTTGAGACCAGAGCAGATGCACTCACAGCACAGCCATATCAGATTCTGATGGATCTTTGAATTTTGCTAAATACCTTGTCACAAGAACATGAGAAAGGAAGGATTGTGAGGAGTGCTACAGTGGTAGAGATGAGTCCAATCAAAGATATCACCCACAAAAACTCAAAACCATCCAGTTGGTCCAATGAGAGAGATCATCCACAAAAACTCTTGCCTCTTGTATATTTCCTGGGTTATTATGGCTACAACACCACATCAATGCTACCAATTAGCCTTTTACTGCTTGAGTAAATATGTACAGATAAGCATTTCTCTGTTGACAGTCCAAAACAGCCTTAGTAAGTCCATTTGAGCTATAAGAATGGTAGAATTCACTATGCCTAATCTAACCCAAGGTTCAAAATATGGGGGAGGGTTTGAGGAGGCTGAGCCCTCCCATAAGAGACAAGAGTCCCCCAAAAGCCCTCCTCCTCCATTAAGATGAGAGCCCCCAGCCTGCCCCCACAACTTTTTAAGCAGGTCAGGCAGTAGCAGCTCCTTCCGGCTTTCAGTTGCCATCACTGCAGACCACCCTCAAGAGTCCGAGAGTAATTCAAACCCATCTCTCACCTCTTTCAAGACATTGGGCAAGGATGTAATCTTCCTGATGTAATATATACATGAGCAAGCTTGTCCTTCAATTTGAGCATACACAGAATGTAAACGTAGTATGTTACTCATTGAGTGAATCTACATGTGAAAGTAAGATGAAGCAATAAACTCTGGAGCTTTCTGAGTTGGAGTAGAATGCTCCTGGCCACAGCATTTACATGTGTTCCTGGGACAGCAGCAATTTGAACTGGGGCAAAGCAGGCCTGGGCTGGCAAGGGACACCAGGGATCAGCCCCAGGCTCCAGGTGGTGGTGTTGGGCAGTAGAGGGGTGGCTGGAGCCTGCAGAACCATGTGGGTAGGCAGCAGGCAGGAATCTGGCCCCTGCCCAGTCATCATCTACATGTGTGTTTCAGTAACAGATAGTTACCTTGTTGTAAGATAGTATTGTCCCCAACAGTACTTACAGCAGAGTTAATTTACTGCACCTTAATACCGGCACAAGTGTAGACAGTGACACTTTAATGTAGAACTAATTAGTTTAGTCCGCAGTAAAGTGTACATGTAGATGCACCCACTATGAACTGATTTGGGTCATTTCTAATTTCAGTGATGATGAATTAACATAACTTTCTTCTTTGAAATTTAAATCATCCATCACTATTGTTGGATGTCAAGAACTATAGTTAATATTCAGGATGGTGTCCCTATTCAGGAAGAACATGTAAGCATGTGCTTAATTTATGTTGACTCCAATGACATTTAAACATATGTATAAAAGGGTCTTTCGAAGTAGGGATGGCATCAGTTTGAGTTGATGGGTTCCTGAGGTCCTGTGTCTGTCATTTGTGGGCAGAAATAAAATGATTTTGATCAACCTCCATAGACAATGTCCAGCAGCATAGATGTGATGATCTGGATGAACTACAACCTTGAGTTGTATCATATTCAACACTTGTCTCAAATCACTTCTCTGTATCTTCATACACTACTAAAAATAAGCAGAGTAAGGTGCCAGCAACTGGATTATCCTAACTTGATCTAGGTTTATCTGCAAATTGTATATCCTCAGACAGGATGTCATTATATGTAGACTTGGTGGTGCTGCCAGACCATGATTAATGGGCTTATATGCTGAACTCCATTGCAATTTTCTCTCATACATATATTGATGGAAGCACTTACAGCTAAACCATTCTGAGTATATTGTCCTTCTTGATTTGTGCATAGTATATTTTCATGGGAACGGGGGACCTAGTTGTATAAATTAAGGGATTCTCTTCTAAGAGTTACACAAGCCCATACTGTCACGTAACACATTTTTTGCCATCATTTCTTTCTTTATTTCATATAAAGTATTTGCACTGGCAACTTGCAACTTTACTTCAGTGAAAGCAGGAACTTGTTGGGCCTCCTGCATTTAACCTCTGAGTTTCATTTTGTTGTGCCAAAAGTTCTGTTAGATATAGTTTCAGTTGGAACAATAAATTATCAGGGAGAGACTTCAGCTTGTTTAGCTTATCAGTATCTTCTTGGGAAGAAAATTGTAAGTTCTAAAAGGCTTTTTGCTCAAAACAGGACTCAGCAACCTATAGTTCAGTCAGATCTGCCCCACAAAGAAGTTGAATCCAGCCTTCAAAGGGCATATTTGGCATAGGGCATTGGTGGCACAGAGTTGTGCCATGCTGCCCATACCCTATGCTGCATTTATGCTTCTGTAGCCTGTTGCTCTGCTTCGTTTATGCTTCCCTCACTGTAGAGGGGTTGGGAATCTGCAAAGAGAGAGGGTACAGGCAGCTGGCCACTCTGCAGGGCAATGACTTCTTGCCTACACCCACAGCTGGTTTGCAAGCTCTGTCCCACACTGGCAAAAGACTTCTGACTCCTCCTGTAGTGGATAAAACTTACCAAGAACCAATATGTGGAATTGGAAGCCAGACAATTTCAAAAAGGAAGTAAGGCTCAATTTTTTAACAATGTGTATAAGTAACCATTAGTCTCACAGGATCACAAATTGTCACAGGATGATTGTCCATATTTCAACATCTTCTAGACTGGATACTTTCCAGAAGCCATGTTTTATCCAAAGACAAATTATGTCTGAGTCAAACAAAACTTGTTGGGCTCAATACAGGGGAAAATGGTGAAATGTAATGGCCTGTAATGTAAAATTGATCTGACTAGATCAATACCCAGTGCTATCAGCCAGGGTACTGAACAACTGGGCATTAGCTAATTATTTGGGGCATCTTCAAATACAGGAACATAGTAATGCTCTTGTTTGATTGCCATTTTCATATTTTATAGATATAATTCACAGTATCTTATGAATGTTTTTTTTCATTCCCATTATGGAGTTTTTAGAAAATCTCAAAAAATTCTTAGTCAACCTGTCTCCTACTACGATGGGAACATTTCACAGAACAGATAATATAGGATTCTATTCAATCTTATATTCCCAGGGAAATTTCCTTGTTTCACGATGTGCATCTTTGTATGTTTTAATTAGGTCTTCTTGTTCAGTAAATGTTAGTCGCCCTGGAAATGGGATATTTCTCTAAGTCGTTATCAAATGTGATCAGTTTATGACTCATACATTTAGTGTAACTGAGTAGTATCAATACCTCTGTATTTACAATATAGAATTATAAATATTTCATTCCCCTTGTGCTTACATGTTATAATTTGAGAACATATGGGTACATCCAGTGACTTGGCTACAGAACCAAATAAATTTTAGGTCTTGGCTGGGACTTTGAGAATATTATGAATTCAAATAACTTGTGGGTATCAGATTAACTGGTTCATCAGTAATTGATTTACATGTGTGTTACTGACAACACTCTCTGTTTGTAACCTCTGCAGCCCCTGACTGGTTGGGTTGCAAGCTCTGTCTGTTTGTCTGATCTGTATTGTTACTGCTCACCTACCAGATTTTCTTTTATATTTGCATATCTGAGATTTCCCTTTCTATATATGCAACACATTTGTTTTTTTGGATGGTCATTTTGCTTTTGTGGTGTCCCACATTTCCCACAGTTCTTGCAGCGACTTATATGTTTGTTTTTTGTTTGCTTGATCATATCCCATTGTTTGTCTGTTTTTGGTCTCCAGAAAAGCCTGGTTAGACATTGCTACTACCTATACTCCTGCTACTCCTTCCTTTTTAGATATGGATTTTGATTAGGCTTATGCCATTTCATATATTCTAGCAATGACTACTAGTTTATTTAAATCAATTACATTTAAACCATGATTTATCAGCCGTTCATGAACTGCTTCTGCCTGGTTTTCAAGCATTTTGTATACATCGGAAAAAAACTCAGTCATTGTTTAGCAACTTTAACACTGTCACAAACTGTTTCAAGTGTTTACTTGGACTCTGTTATAGTATTTTTAGCATCCACACATTAAACACAGGTAAACTGCATCTGACTGAGGGGCTTGGTGGCAATATGCTGCAACCTTCAGAGTAAGATGAGTATAGAGCATCTGAAAAACCTGAGCCACCACTGCCTTATTGGTACTCTTTGGTTGGAGAAAGGCTAAGGGACATCACCCTGGCAGAAATGTGCTCTCGCTGAGGCATTAGGCAGTCAGCAAAAGTTCTTATGTGTTACTGAATGTCTGGACTCAGTCTGGCCTTTGGATTCTTTCTTAGTGGTTCAAAGAGAAGAAGGTAAGGCTTGGGCAACCTCCACCCCTTCATACTCTTGCCTAGCTGTATATGTCAAATGTCTTGGTGACTAGACCTCTTATGCATACACTATGAACTAGAAGATCGACACTTGTCTACAAGTAAAATTGGCATGCAAGCATTATCCAGGTTTTATTTTACTCTTCAGCTAAGATAAACCAGTAAGATCTTCTTTTTTCCTCTGTGGATTCTAAGGGACTCTTGAAAATTAATCATTAAAGCTTTTGAACTTCTCTTACTCCTTATGAAAATTGATGTTTTCCAAACTGATATCAGGCAAGTGAATTATAATTAATATCCTGGCTGGTGGTCTTCTTTTAGCCTACTTTGTTTGGATGGCACTTCTTAATCTACATAATTCTTTTTTGACTTTACATTGTAGGGTTTTGGTTTTTTGTGTGTACAGGGTGACCTGAACTCAGCAGTTACAAACAAAAACTATTATAAGTCAGCGAGAAAGAGAGAGAGACAAGAGTAGTTAGGTCAGATTTTTATGGCAGTATCTCATTTAGTCTTTTAGTTTTTGTGGAGGACTGCGCAATGTCTGTGACCCAGAAAGAACTCAGATGGCCAGGAGAAAGAATGTTGTGATAAAAAGCTTGACTAGCAGGAAGAAGGAAGTTTTCAGTGACAGGACAATTGACTGGGAGATGCATCATGAAGTAATCCTAGGGTGCATCTACATGTGACTTTACTGTAGAGTTGACTAATTAATTCCGCAGTAAAGTGCCACCATCTACATGTGTACTTCTGTTAGGGTGCAGTAAATTAATTAACTTTTCTGTAGCATAATACTGTCCAGGACAAGTACTATCCTACAGAGGAGCCATTAATTGCTTTGAAACGCACAGGTGGACCGTGACTGGGGCTGGCTGGCTGGGACATAAGGGTGCTACAGTGCAGGGGTTGCTTGTCAGCTAGCCCCATCCTGTAGCACCCTTGTTCCCCAGCCAGTCCCTCTGCTGCTCAATGCTTCCACCTAGAGTCTAGGGCTGATCCCCAGGCCCCCTGTCAGCCTGGGGCTGCTCGCCCTACCTCAACATGTTGTGGTTCTGGGAGCGTGTGTAAACACTGTGTCTGGGAGAAATAAACTCCAGCATGAATTGAGCCAGAGTTTATTGTTCCACAATAATTGTGTATGTAGATGAACCCACAGAGACCCAGACAAACCACAGTGTCAAATTTTTCTGGGGAAATGGAAAATCGTGAGCATGACAAATTGGTAGCATGGATATGGCATTTAATGACTTTTGAGAACACTATAATATCTCCTTCATTTCCAAATCCTCTAAAAATTATGTGAGCACTATATTTAAGTAAGCTTTTAAAATGTATTTATATACATAGAAGAAAAATAAAAGACTACCCTCTATGTCTTTCCCCCCAGGTATCTACTTGTGACTCAGACCTAAGTGAGAAGATCATTGAATATGTTGCTTTTGTAAGCCTACAAGTGCAGGCAGGTGTTTATTGTTATTCTCTGCACCATCTTGGAAGTAATAAAATGCACAATGAAAAATCAGCACACGCTTGCATCCCCTAAAATCCATAAGGAGAAACTTCTGAATGTTTCATTACATTTTTTATTTTATATTTTATAAGATGCTGCAGGGTATGAGGAGGAAGAAAAGAAAAAAAACAAAACAAAACGGAAGAGCAAGTGATCGTGCCTGACATGGAAAATAAATAAATAAATAAAAATAGGAGACATTACTTCAGAGGAACAAAATAATAGAAAATCAGTTAAAATTAATATGTTTAGAAAAATAGTTTCACTGGAAAATGAAATTACTAATTATATCACATCTTTAAAGATACAGTCGATAATAGTGAGACCACGTCTATTCTGTAAGTGTGGAAAACTGAAGAGTGAAGCTGGGGGATAGACAGAGGATTAGAGAGGAAAGATGGTCTCTTGCTCTGTGAACAGCACTGAGATATAAGCGTGCAGGTTTTCTCCCTTGTACTTTCTGAGTTATGCTGGGCACATATCTGACAACCTCACTGTGTTGTAAAGAGAAATTCAGTAATGAGGTGTTGGTAGGTTGCCAAAAAAGGCCTGTATATGAAACAATTAGAATTTCACAAATGAATAAAAAAGGGTGGTAAATGGGCTGGAGTAGCAGGCCTCAGGGATGTACCATCCAGCACCTGATGCCCCCTGTGATCCGACCTACCTGCCAGCTCTTTCCCAGCACCACCTCACCTCCAGTCTCTCACTTGCTATAACTTTGATGTCATCTTTTGGGTTGTTGGGAGATAGTCCCTAGGGCTGGAAGTAGATTTGCTGATTCCCTTGATGGTCAGCTCAGTCTTCAAAGCCACGTCCACCCAACTTTGGTCTGTGTCTCCCCCTCAAGTGCTTCCCTTTTAAGGAAGTGTCCCTTCAGCCTTCCAGGCACCTGTAGGGGTGTCTGCCATCCTGGGCTTGGTCCCCTTTTTCTCTGGCCATACCCTTGTTCTGCTGGCTAAGACCTCAGCTCTCAAACATCATCCCTGTGTTAGCAGCAGCCCCTCCTGGGGCTCCAGTTTTACCCCACCATCCTCAGCTCTCCTAGCTTAGGGATAGCTTCTGTCACTGCTAATGGACAGTGTCACCCAGGGAACTCCTACCTGTGGCCTCCTTCTCCCCTCTAGCCATAATCCAGTCCTCTGGTAGAAAACTCCAACACAAAACAGTGACCTAACCCATCCTAACCTAGACATAAACCCCTCTAGGACTCTGGGGCTTAAGGCCCCATTTTCAAGCTGGCTGGTTTACTTCTGTTCCTCCAGCTCCGGAATACCTCTCCTTGCTGCAGCCAGCTCTCTTCTGAGACCTCCCTATCTTCCTGCAGCCAGGGCTAAACTGCCCTTACATGGTCAGGGACTGGTTTTATATACCCAAGGTCAGCCTTCCTTTGGTCACATGACTAGATCTCCTGCACCCAGGGGCCAGGTGCAGCTTACTACAGCATTAACAGCCATCATTTTGGTCCTTGGTTCAGTCCACCTGTGCAGCTACTACTTGCTGCCATTTCTATCCTTGAGTTTCCTGCACTCCCCTTCCTTCCTAGTAACAGGGGCAGACATTCCCTGTTACATCTGGTTTTGGTCTATTAATCTGCTTTTCATGAATTTTCAAACACAAAAATATGTTAAGTACAGAACAGATACCAAGTGAAGGATTTGTATGAATGTGGGAAAGCATGGTAGCACAGAGTTGGTTTAGTACAATAGTTTTCAGCCTGTGGTCCACGAAACCCTCAGCGTCCATAGACTATGTCTAAGGTGTCTGCAAAAGATGGCCCTGATCAGTTTAGAATTCAAAGTGGTCTGCACCTCCATTAAATATATTTTATGGGTCCGCACATGAAAAAAGCTTGAAATCTACTGGTTTAGTGGCTTATACATATATAGTGGCTTTCTACCTAGTACCCACATTGGGGATATATCTGAGAGGAAGGGGATGTGAACTTAGACATATCCATCCCTACCTATGAGAGTTTGACTGGCATTTAACTGAGTTTAGAGCAACTCAGCCATTTTTCCTGGTTCTCCCCAACTGCAGAAAAGCCCAAGGACTTTGTGTGGTGTGGAAGGGTAGGAAGTAGAAAAGTGGTTTCTTTGTTTTCCTTCTCGATCAGATGCAAGAAGGATCCTTCAATGACTCTCAGAAAGTTGGCCAAAATATCCGTAGCAAAAGGTGCAAGTAACAGAACAGTTACTTTATTAATAATATTACAAAGTATTATGTGTTACACATAGATTGGGTATTAATTAATATACTGACAAAGCGAACATAATTTTGAATTATCTCACCTAATATTAATGAGAATTGAAGCTACCTGTATACTAGAGATCCTTAGGCTCAAAGAAAGTTATGTGGCACTGTTGAATCATATTCCAACAGATTTCTCAGTCAGCCTGTTTTGTCCATTTTAGCATAGCTGTCTGCAGCATAGTGGAAAAAACTGTTTAAAAGGATGCTCATAATAGATACTTGCATGTCCCTTTGACTTTGATATAAATCCATTTTTTATATGGAACTTACCTAAGGTTTGCAGAATAGGAAGTTATCAGAAACATTTACCTTTCACAAAGGCCTTTCCCCCACTCATCCCATCATTTTTGGCGGCTCTGTTTGTGAGATACTGGGTAAAATTTTCAAGTGTGTCTAAGTGACTTAGGAACATGAGTCTCACTGTAAAAAAATGATTTAGCCACCGAGGAATTAAATTGTTTCAGCAAGTGTCAGTGGGCTAATATTTTTCACACTTACTGGTGTTCTGTTCTCTATTTTTCTCTTTGGTCTGCAACACATGTAATATCTATTTGAAGGTTACTAATGCAATAGCAAATAATGCATGCTTCGTACCGCGAGGGTATGAATGCTTGGACGTTGTACAGGAATAGGAAGCGTTAAAAAAGAGACAAACACACATAGAATATATAAACCAAGTATTCATAAATTTAAAAAGACAATTGTTGGCAGTAATTAGGAATTTACTTAAGAATTTCACTTCATTGCCCAGATAGTATCTTTCTTTCTTTCTTTCTCATTTTTTCAAGACACCAGCATTTCCTATAACTTTACTAGGGAAATTTTAAAATCTGGCAATGATGAACTTTACATGATTATAATAGACCTTTTCATATATCGAATAATACAATTCAAATGGGGATGGTATAAAATAAATCTATTATGCATGTAGGTATAATAATATTAAAATTCTTAATAATACTTTCTACAATGGTAAAGGCTTCCTATTGAATTTTTTTCCCTCCTAAATTGTGTTATGTAATTTCAGAATCACAAATTTACAAAAAGCTCTGAGTAAGGACATTGTGTTTCCATTGCAAACTAAGCCTGTATTGTAAAAGTATTGTCTTTTTTACAACAAGTTCGGATGGGGAAATGATCAGAAGTCCAGAGAACACAAAATCTGCCTGAAAAATGATGTCGTAATGTTTGATCAAGTCCAAGGCATTAAGAATATCATGCAGCATAATTTCTGCTTTTTGAAAAACAATGGAGCTCATTTAGAAACTGGGATTCCCTGGAGAATGCCACATGAGTGGAGACTATTAATTATGATGTTCTATTGTTATCTTTTGTTCAGAACAATAGTGCTCCTGAGGTCCTGTGGAATTTTTCTCCCATACAAGGTGTCGCGTTTTGATTAAGCATCATTACATACAGTTCATTAACAATGTATCTTAAAATGAGTTTTTGATTGAACAGTTTTATTGGCCATTTAATATAATTTATGGTTCCTTGTGTAATTTCATATACAACATTTGCCAAGGTGGTTATTATATTTTTCATGAAACAATGTCATTTTACATTTTCTGAAAGATTTTATTTTTTGACTAGAATAGGTTATATTAAAATTGATTATGAATGTAGTACATTATGAAAAGTCATTCTGACCATATTTTATTTCAATGGTCCTATGAAAAGGTCTAGCGTTAAGCATGGGCATTTACAAGTGCCAACATGAGTGCACAAACCGAAGGATGTTCTACCTAAGAAGGGCACCAAATTATTTAACTCTGACTATAGACATAAATATGATCCATTTTGGAAATTAATAATTTTTTCTAATTGATTTTACATCTAAAAATAAATTAGCAAACCTACAAAATTTTGCAAAACTGTGTTTTTCTGTATATTCCCTGTATAGAGACCACAAATATTCTCAGATTTAGAAATCATGTGACAAACTGAAAATATAACTGGATACCTAAAGGATATGATCTCTTGAAAGATTTACCATATGGCTCAAACTTCAGTTTCCCATAATATGGAAAAAGTTTAAACCTGACAGTTCCATATTCAAAGTGCTCTATCTATATTACACAATATGCTCAAACTAAACAATTTTTTCCTATATTTTACATATAAGATATGAAGCTAATGAACTCACCATATATTGTGAACTGTAATGATATTCAACTTGTTTTGGTGTTCTTAGACAAATGTCTATCCAATTGTGTATCTAGATTTTGTCTTTGGATATAGCATTGTTTCTGAAGAAGATCTTTGGAAAATATGTGTTTGTTTGCTTGTTGTAATTGAGATTACATCTTCAGTTCTGGCATTCAAAGGATGTAAAATATTTTTCATATTGCTGGGATGATCTTATTTGGGGTGCATGCAAGAAGCTGAACATTGTACTTAGAAACCAAACATTATTTATTTTTAATTTTCATCAAACAGAAATTGCTAGAAATGTTACTTTTATTTTTAAAGTTTTCTTTTTTATATAGCACATGTACACAATAAAGTAGCAAAATGTTCCAAAGGTAACAGTTTAATAGCATGGCACATGAATGGGTAGGAATGAACTGCAAAACAACCCAAAGTTTCATTCTTTTGTTGAGGGTTGAAACATTTAAAGTCAATTTTTCCATGATTTTTCTTCTTTGTTTCACCCCTTCATTTCCATGTTCTAATTGGAAATAGAAGCTGAAGAGCTGAAATACCATCAGAGATTCTGGGAAGCCTTTTTGTTCCTTTTGGTTTGGGATTTTTTGGTATTTCTTATTTGCTCAGATTAAGGAAGCAGGAATACCTATTGGGAAATCGTGCTATAAAATTTTCTGGCTCAGTTGGCCCAATACCAGAAATTCAGACTGTCCAGTAATATTCAGACACACATTTTCCCTTTCAGACACCTATTCAAACTAATCATCAGTCAGGCTAGAGCATTTGCATTCACCTCTAGACCTTCTGCCATGAATATGGGGAGGTTTGAAACCAATGGGGTTTTTTTGGGCCTACTTTAGAATGGGTTCAGCTGTGAAATTTGAATTCGAAACCACCCCCCAAATGGAAGTATTTGGTTTTAGGATTTAGTCCATTTCTATTTTGTATCAGTTGAGTCCTACTAAAAACAACCACAACTAAGAATCTGTGATTTACAAACATGACCCCACTTCTGTTTATGTCTGTGGTTCTATGAATATTTAGCTCTCAGTAACGGCGAGGTCCATCCTTTACTAATCCTCTCACACATTGATGATAACACTTGCATCATCTGGTCAAGCTAGATACATTTTAAAAATCATTGAATGTATTTCTGCCCACATAAACTATGTCACAATCGTTTTATTGACCACATTATCCATCTGAAAATGGTGTCCTCTTTTCCAACAGAATACTACTAATTTCAGATTTTTCTTGCTTACTATTGTTGCTGCTGACATCAAGGTAATTAAAAGATGAATTTTTTGTTGTTTCTTTTTTTATCTAGTTAGTTCTAGTTAGTTTATCCCATAAGCTTGATAGCAGTTTGTTTCATAGGCAATAGGCTAGTTACTTTTCCCTTGTTGTGGTAGCAAGGAGGGACATGCATGAATCTTTCTTTGCATGTTATCCCCCTCCCTTCCACATCACTAATAATGTCAAGAATCAAGATTACCGCTTCTTTGTCCTATTTATTCACTTCTCCTATAAGCACATCTATGCCACGTTGCTTCCTGTTCATGGAATGGCCTTAGAATTCCGATCTGTCCAGCCACCCACTACCCAATCTACATGAAAATCTTTCCTTAAAAGGAGAGATTATTTCCGTAATGTCCACAATCATTAGTCAATAATAATTACAGTGAAAGAAAAACAAAGACAACACTATTAAACTTGGCATCCCGAGTGTAAGTTTAATCCTGACATCTTGAATCTTGGTATATCAATTACACAATATGCACTTCTGTAAATTGAGCAGTGAGGTCACCTTACTGTGAGAACCCCCGTCATTCCTCACTCCACCTACTTCCTACAGTTTCTTAACCTCATTTGCCCCAGCATATCTAAAATTAGACTGCAAGCTGTCCAGGGAGGGACAATGTCTTTGTATTTGTTCTGTAAAACACTGAGCACGCTGTAAATACAAGAAATAATAATTGATCGCTGTTTGTGCTTATTTTACCCACTGTATCAGCAAAATTTTTGTTTAAAAAAGTAGCCACAGCTTACAGTGCAACAAGTTAAATTGATAGGTATGTCTGATCAGGAATCTCATTTGTGGCTCATGCCCTCTTGTGTCATTGAGTGTGCCTCAATGTTTGTAAAAGCCTAGCAAATACATGTGACACTGAAAAACAATACAATTCAAGAAAAGCCTTTAGTTTAAAATAATAAACATGAACCAGGTCAAGATTCGAGTTAGTTACAATTCCCTAAAGTCCCTTCAAGAGAGGTTAGGGACAGGAGAAAGAAAATACTACCATTCTTTATTTCAGAATGCAGAACTCTAATAGAGAAAAATTAGGTGAAGAAAAAAGACAATGTGACTTGGCCTCATATGAGAATCTGCAACAGTTCAGGGAGCTGAATCCAGAGCCTCTGGATCCTTGTCCTGTGCTTTAACCAGCATACAAATATGACACCAGGCTGTTTGCCATGTTTTTTTAATGTGCCATTTCCAAATGCATTCAATGGAAGTATCTCCAGTCTTATGAAGATAGCTTGAAGTTGCAGCACAGACTTTATGAAGGATTTGAAAGTGAGGACTGAAACTTTGATTTAATCTGGTATTTAGTAGAGGTCCAATGAAAAGAGTACATCATTGGAGTAATAGGCTTATACAATACTATTTTGCTGCAGCACTTTGTTAAAGTTGGCAGTTTCATCCCTACGCATGGTGTATCAGAGTAGTTAAACTTGGAAAGCACTTATGCATGAAGGATCACAGACAAGTCCAAATAAGACATGATAGGATGTGGTCTCCTCATGAGCCTGAGAATTGAAAGGACATTTTAAATACCTGTAGCTATAGAAATACCAGAAGCCAGATATAGAATTAAACAGAATAGAAGTCAGATGAGCAATTGAATTACAGATTGTCTTATTTTTCAAAAAATCTTTAGACAGTGATTTCTCTTATTTGGTTTTTTTTTCAGTGTTTGAAGTGTCTTACTACTGCAGATTCTGTGTATATGACTATGGAGGCACTTCTGTACTTAAAAAAAAAAGTATTAATATTGTTCTGTAATGAATCAACATCAAAACTCAAGTCTATTAGAGGACTCTTCCTAGACTGCTTAGTATTCTCATTTTCTGTTTCACAGGCTGCACTGTCAGATGGTGGAGGTAGTTCTATTTTTTTTTCTCTTTGTACAAATGGTCACTCCTTTCTCCCCAGCCTCTGCTTTTCAGGACATAAATGAACGGCTTTTACCAAACTACTTACAATAAGGAGATTAAGAGGTGTCAAGACCCAGATAAGCATACTCTGTATATCACGATAAGTTTGCTTTTTTCTCTAAATGTTATATGCCAGATATATTTTTGTCATGTCTTTAAAGCAAAGGACAAAAGAAAAAAGGCTGAAAGAATTTTCCATGTTCTTGCCTGAATAAAGTTTGTTTTTTTCCCATTTGACCTTCAACTCCCAGGAGACCTGAGTTTAACTGCTTTGATTTACTCCCATAAAAAGGTGATCGATTAATGTTAAAGGCAAGCTTTATGAGGCCTGTCCTCAAATGGTCTCAGAGCCTGCCACAGCAAGAATGTTATACTACTATACTCTGAAAAAGGTCACATGAAGGGAATCAAAGACAAGATAAATGATGGTTTACACATCAGAAACGCTCTCTCTAGCACAGACAGAGAATGTAGAACATAATCTCTCTCAGGGCTTGGTGCAGATGGCATATAGTAAATGTAGACTGAACTGTCTCTCTACAGTTTATTGTTGTTTGTGTGTTTGTTTGGTTTGGGGGGGTGGGGTTTGGGCCAGGGGTTAGTTTTGTGTATTTATTTTGTTGTTTGTATGTCTGTTTTGTTTTTCCTTTTTACTTGTGGAAAAACTGGTGCTTTTGAAATATGGGCTACCGGGGCTAGGGACAGACATTCAAAAAGCCTGAGCCTGAATTGATCCAATCTTTGCAGGTTAGACTAACCTGCAAAGCTGGAACTGATTTGGAGATGGATAGACAATCCCTTTTCATTCCAGAAATGCAAGCACGTGTCTTCAGTGGCTTAGGCTAGAAGCCGGGGGTTGCTAGAGCAGCCCTCTCTTCCCTTCCACAGTACTGAGCTAAGTGGGGCATGGCCAGGCTCCATCAGGATGCTGATTATTCCCTCCCCCATCCTGAGAAGCCCAGCAGGGAGTATTTATGACCCTTAACACAGTGTTTATCAACTTCTTAAGAAATCAAAGCCTCTCCCCAAGCTCTTTTTAAACAGCTTTTACAAGGAAGGATATTAAGCTACCTGATGATTAGTTCCAAAAAGCCTGTCTGCCATTGTCATCTCCCACACCACAGACGGTAGCCAGCATGTGGTCTGCTAGCTAATGCTGAGGTGTCTGCATAAGGCAGAGGGGCAAAGGGAATAATCTCTGCTTAGCAGGGAGAAGCCGGGCAGATACTCTGGGTGGATTCAGATGAGCCCATTCGTGCCTCTTGCAGCATCTCAAACTCTTTGAGATGCTGCAAGAGGCATGTGCAGGAATGAGAAAATGTTCCCTGCTGCAAATTTACAGTGCAGGGGCAAAATTAGACCCCTGGATATCCAGGAGTCCAACCCCCACCCCTGAGAAAAGAAGCATAACATGCCCTGAGGCAACCAGAGGATGGGTCCCCCACAGAAATGCTCTAGCTGCCAGAGCATCTCTGTGGTTGGCCCTCACCCTGGTGCTGAAGCATGCTGTCTGCATGTGCAGGGCAGGCAGCATGCCAGCCACAGAGAGCTGGACCTGGGCTCCAGTCCTGGTAAATAAGGGGTTGGGGGGGTTGGAGGGGGGAGGGGACCATGGGGAGTACCTGCACTGGCTCTGCCCACTCCCTGAGGTCCCCAGATCCATGCCTCACCTGTACCCATGCCCTGCCTGCCCCCTGAGCCCCCCCATACCTGCCTCACCTGGCACCAACCCCCACCTGCCCCCTGAGCCCCCCAATCCCTGCCCCACCTGGCTCCATCCTCTCCAGCCTCCCCCAGGCCCCCCCAATTCCTGTCCCACTCAGTCCCAGGCCCTGCCTGCACCCAAAGCCCACTTGACCCCTGCCCCACTTGGCCCCACCCCCCACCTGCTCCCTGAGCCCCCCTCAAAACCCCCATCACTGCATCACCTGGCCCCAGCCCTCTGAACCCTCTTGATCATTGCCTCCCCACCCCAGCATCCCAGCCCCAGTGGCCCCAGGTTTAAACCAGTTTCTGACCACTTAAACTGGTTTATGTGTAATGTCTGTCCCTAGCCCTGGAAAGCCTCGGGCTGGTTAAAATGAATCAGTGAATGAAAAGGACTTACTAGATCTCAATATGCTTTTAAAAGCTCCCGGCGCTGCAGTGCATGCATTTGTATTCATGGTGAAATGTGCATCAGTGCTGAGATGATGGCAGCAGAGCACTTTTGAACTAAAACTCAGTGAACATGTTTTAGTTCAAGAGCACACCATCATCATTTTCTCAGTGCTGATGCACATTTCACCATTTATATAAATGCATGCACTGCAGCGCCGGGCATCTCAGCTTGCATGTGGAGCAGAGTCAATTAATTAAATCTGCTCTGATGCACTGGATCTCTGGCACATCAGATCAAGCAAATATATGTGTATAAATGACCATAGGGACCGTACAGCTCAGCATTGTTCAGTACATATGTGTACTCCAGATACCCTCCACAGAGGAACCATGTGCTAATTAGCCCCCACCTCATGACTGGAACCAGGTTTTCTTGTCATGAGTCTTGGTATCCTCCAAAAATTTATATGCAGATGAGGCCCAGGGTAAACTGGTCCAGCTCTATCTCACGAAGGGTAGGGCCACATTAATCATATGTGACAGGCTGAAAGAGGGGATGACAGCAGGATTGTGGGCAAACTGGACCCCATTTGGTGATGTTTGCCAGACATCTAAGGCTGGTGAAGAAACATGAATCATTATAACAGGAAAAGAAATGTGTAGCTCAGCTGTGGAAGTGAAGAGGAAGTTAAAATGTATTTAATGTAGTGGCTCACCATAACATCAAAAAGAGTCATCACTGAGGGGGGCTGAGCACAATGGGCACTATCATATATTTTCTTTAGTTAGATTGCCTTAACCCAGTGGTCTATCACTGCTGGTGGATCTCAGAGAGTCTTGAAGTTGATCTGGGGCTGGGGGGAGTTTGGGGTGGGATGAATGCCTGCATACATGTATGTGTGTGCCCCAGGCTGGTAGGTCAGTTTGTGGAGGAGGGATGTGGTAGGGGCTAGATTAAGGCCCCTGTGATGAGAAAGTGTTCACAGAGGCAGGGGCAGGGGTAAGTTGAGTACAGCTCTGGCTGGCTGGGACTTACCTGCTGGGGAGGTGCACCTTCAAATAATTTTTTCTTTCTCTGCCTCAATCTGCCCTTCCCTCCCTCCCACAGACTTACCTGCTGAGCGGGGATGAGGGTAGCAATGGCTCATGGTAGATCTTGGGTTGCTGCTAAGTGCCAAAGATAATCTCCTACTTAAAAAGTTTGGAGACCACTGCATTAATCTATCTTTGTATGATAGGTTCTGATCAATATGTTTGCCTGGTATGGGCTATGTATTTTAGAGTTACACTCAGTGTTGGCTACATTAAATAAACTTCATAGTTGCTTTCCATTACTGAGTACATGATGCTTTTGGCAGCAGTTTAATGATGGATGATATATTAATAAGGTTTTCTTGCTTATGGGGTAGGGGTGGGGGGAATCTTGTCTTATATTTGAGTAAATGTGGTCATTTTTGTATGAAATTTACATATTTTACATTAGCCCAAATTCTTAAGCTTTCTGTGGGTTCATTGCAGGGAAGGACGAAGGTAAAAGTCTTCTGATTCTAGGCCTATTCTAATTTATGAAATGACATGTTGAATACAGTCCCTGTTTGCTATTTTCACAAGTTGTTAGGGTCAGTGAATCAGCACAGCACATTCCCACAGCTAACAATGGCTATCATGTCAGCCAATAAAAGCTACATGCTCCTCCACAGCATGTGGTGAATGTCCAATTTCCCAGATAAGACTGCCCTGCCTATTGCAACCCAGAAATCAGTGCTATAGGGCTAAAGTTGGTACCATAGGAAGGATGCTTGGCACCCGAGGGAAGCCCATAGTGGCAGTCTGCCCTTGCCCCATGCACTGATCCAGGGGACATCCCCATGCTTGCCTGAGAGTGCATGCAGTGGCGGGAGCCAACCTTCCCCCGTCCCGCATCTCCTAAACAAGCTGCTTATGTCTCTGTCCTGCACCTCCTCCATGCTGGGCAGCACCTGTTGGCACCTATTTGCTACAGCGCCAGGGGCAGTTGACTTGCTTGTCCCCCCTCCCCTCCCTGCTATGGTACTAGCTCAAGTGCTGTGGAGGACCTTCCAGATGTATGTTTCCATTCATATAGTCTTTGGGGGAAGGAAGGACCATCTCAAAGTGATACATGGTCTAAAATACGGATAGTTTATGCAGGATTGAGACAGACCCAGTCTAATTTTAGAAGACATTTGGGATAGTAAGTGTAATGATGTTAATTTTGTGTATGTTTCTTTCTTTCTAATTTAGAGAAAAAGGAGAGTTTGAAGAAAAAATAGGATCCCCCTGGGCCAAGCAGCATTCTGATAATTTGTAAGTGGAAAAAATTCAGTTAAAGTACAAACAAAAATTTAGACAGAGCAAATCTTATTTAGCCAATCCCTGTACCAGGGAAGAATTCTTGTCTAGTTTTGTTGTGACTGTTGTATTTGCCAATATTTTTGTTCAGTTAAATTTTAAATTTGTCTTCCTTATAGAAGTGAAGTTTTTCTCCAGTCCTATTCCACAGTCTTTTAGAATTGTAGCTACTTAGTATTGTGCTTGGGCTGTGGAGAGGAACCTTGCATGAAGCCCTGAACTGATTTTTTCTTTGTGTTCAGTGTGACCTGACTAGACACTACAGTTAGCAGATGGCTGATTGGAGTCTCAGCAATTTCCTAAACCTTAAGGACAAAACAATACAAGGGAAATAGATTTGATATGATCAGAAATCACTTCTGGGACCTAAGCAGGTAAATGAAGATGGGAACCATGCAGGTCACCTTCTCAAAGCACCTTCCAGTACCAAGAGCAAAGAAAGAAGACTGATATTGTAAACCAAATGATGGATGAATCAGTACTGTAGGGATGAGAATTTGGGATTTGCTGAGTATCTTCTAAGAGCCTCCTGAGAGGATCTAGTAGTAGAAGGATAGTAACTTTGGTAGATTTTGTTTAGGTAGAAAAGGAAGGAAATGAGTGTTTTTGCTTAAATGATCTGGCAAGTACTTCCAACAAAGCAAGTATCAGATGGTTATTCAAAAACAAGAGCTGAGCAATATGAAAACTTTCCACATTAGAATTGGATGACTATCCTAAAAATCTCTTTGAGCAGTTATTCAAATTTTAAAATGAATTTACTGCAGCTGTATTCACATCACTTTTTCATGTTTAATGAATACTTGAGTGACTGATTTTTGCTCTTTCAAACTTTTGCAGAGCGCAAATTTTAAGCTTCCAAGCTCAAGAGCCTTGTGTGTTTTCATAGGAAACAACTTTTTCATAATTTATATTGGAAACAACTTTGTACAAACAGAAGGATTATAGAATCATAGCATACTAGGTCCGGAAGGGACCTCTAGAGGTCATCTATTCCAACACCCTGCCTGAGGCAAGATCATGCCTGTCAAAACCATTCCATAAAATTCCTTGTCTAACCCATGACTATAATTATACAATCGATCCTGGCACACACCACAAAGTGTAGCACCTTAACCTGCCATAGGTTAAGCAGGGGAACATTGATGGCCAATGTCCTGCTGCTTCAACGGTAGTTAAAAGGCACTTGAGAGATCCAAGGAAGAGGGCCATGTAAAACCTTCTACGGTCCCTATCTGACTGTCAGTTGATCTGATCATAAGGTAAAATTCCTTCCTGGCCCCAAATGTGGCAATTAGTTTGACCCTGAGCAGAGGGGCAAGACTCACTAGCCAGGATCCTCCAGGTTTTATTCTCAGAAAGAGCATTAGCACACCCCAGTCAAAATCCTGAGCTCTCGCTGCAACCAACCCCAATGCGTCTGAGGAAAGCAAAAAACAAGGCCCCCCCCCCCCAACTCTGCCATGTGTAACAACAGAAGAGGAAAAAATCCTGACAACCAGAAAAGTCCAGAAGCATAGGGAGTATTCACAATATAGGCATAGATGCTCCAGGACCACCCCTGACTAATGCTGGTCCAAACTCTTCTTGAACACGTCCAATAATAGACTCTACAACTTCCTTAGGCAGTCTGTTCTACTGCCTCATTGTTCTAATATCCATTCTAAATTTACTATGCTGCAACTTTAAGCCATTGATCTGCATCCTATTCTCTACATTAGAGAGGAAAAGGGTTTTCCCTATTCTTTATGTCAGCCCTTCAGATAGCTGAAGACTGCTATCAGTACCTTAAGTGCCTTTTCTAAAGTATTCTCTTCAACCTCTCCTCAAATGACTTGCCTTTCAAGCCCCTTATCATTTTTGTCACTTGCCTCTGCCACTCTCTAACATCTCTATTTTTTTTAAATAGGCGTGTGCTTTCATGTGCTTCCATTATGTCAGACTAGCTACTTGTTGGGCTTCCAATACTGTGTCCTTTAGAATCTTCCAGCCCTTCTGGGAATCTCTATCATTCAATTTATCTTCCCATGGCATGAGGCCTACTATGTCCTTAAGTTGGTTGCAATCTGCCTTTTTGAAATCCAGTGCCTTAATTCTGCTGATTGCATTCATACTTAGTGGCAAGATCATAAATTCTATGATATCATGCTCACTTCTTCCCAAGCTTCCCATCACCTTCATATCTTCCCCCTGTTATTCCCCATTGCTCAATACAAGATCAAAGACAGATGATCCCTTAGTTGTATTTTCACCTTTCTGGAACAGAATGTCATCCTCCATACAAGTTAGGAACTTGATTGACGTTTTATATTTGGCTGTATGATTCTCCCAGCAGATGTCTGGAAGACTGAAGTCTCCCATCAGTACTATCTCATAACTTTTGGATAATTTGGTCACTACCTTGAGTACTGCCTCATTCACCTCTTCCTGACTTGGTGGTCTATATTAAATCCCCACCATTATTTTGGTCCTGTATCTTTCACCTTTTATCTTCACCTAAATATGTACTGATCAGCTATCTTCTTCCTCCTGAACTAGGGACCAGGTCTATGTATTTTTACATAAGGCAATGACACTACATTTTCTGTCAACCCTGTCCTTCTGAAACAGTATAGCCATCAATATTGACATTCCAGTCATAAGAGCTGTAGTGGCACCAAGAGCTGACTGGCACCAAGTCTCTGTGATGCCAGTCAGATCATAATTTTTTTCACAGGCTTTGACTTTCCACTTATCTTATTTATTCCCCATCCTTCTCACATTTGTGTATATATAGGTCAGGGTTTGCATTCTGACTTACTAATTTTACTTTTGCATCACTTGTTGCTGTCCTGTGGCTTTCTGGCCCTTTACCACAGTTGAGCTTCTGGGCCTTCCTGCTCTGGCTAGTTTGATCTGTTGCTGGAGGGGTTTTTTTCACCATCCCCAGTGGAAGCAAACTTAATGACCCTTTTACTAGCTTGGCCAGATGACACCCAAAAATGCTCTTTGCTATTCTGGTCAGATGGATCCTGTGTCTTGATATTAGTCCTCTTCCCCAGAACTTCCAGCCATTGTCAAAACATCCAAAGCTTTTACTTCAACACCACTGTCTCAGCCAAGATGGAATTTATAAAACTCTTAGAACTGTCTCAGTGGTACTATATAAAGTAAAGAAGGATTTGACTGTACATTTTATAGCTAGGACCATACTGAATCATGAAGGGAAATTACATTTATATTATGCACCCAGTTGATAAATACATAGTAGCATAATTTTTCTACAAATGATGCCCCAGGTCTGGAAACCTTGGAGAGAGGAAATGTTTTATGGTTTTAAAAAATGCAATGTGTTTGTTGATATGCCATGATAGAGTCAAAGGAATAATGGCTTCCTGAAGACCTTCTTTTGATTATAAAAGTACTTTCCTCAAATTAATAAACAGAAGCCACAACATATGGTTTGTCCTCAGTCATAACTAACCAACATAGGACACATTTTGAATATAGAACATTTACATGCTGAGCTCTCCATACTGAGAAAAAGATTAGTTTTTTGTGGCATATCCTAAAGGTCAAAGGATTTAGTCTATTTTGGGCCTGATAAGAGTGAGTAAATTCCAGTCAGAGGGCTCTTAAATAGATCACCATGGAAAAATAAGGGAGCTTCACTTGATAGGTGCTTCTTGATGGGAGATACAATTTGAATGATCAAATCATTTTTTTCCATCCCTAATTTCTATGATTTCTCAGTATGACAATTCAAACTGGTGTTACTATAATGACTTGGGTAGATTATAGGGATAGAGGGTTTTTTGTGTGCTTATTTTAAGTTTATTGTGCCTGGACTTTTTTCTCCTGTTCTGTTCACAGGCAACCTTGAAAATGTAACTGCTAAATTATTACTTGAAAATATTCTTTCTGGATTTTATCAACTATAATGAGTTATTCTTTGCTGAACTAAGGAGCAGTGGTAGAGCTGGAACAGTGTAATCTAACTCCAAACTAGAATATAAAATGGTAAATAAAGCTGCTTATAAATTTGACTGGTATTAATTGCTATTAATATCATTTTCAACTTTCTTGTATGTTACTCATTAGCTAGTGCTCCCACAATCTAGGTGGTCCAGTTTTATACTTTGCTTTATGTTTCCCAGATTTCTTAAACCCCTGTATGTGCTTGACAGCCTGAGAGAGCTAACTGAGAACAATTGCTAGCTGGCAGTGTCAAAGTTCTCTTTCATATTGGACTTGAGTGCAGCACAGCCATTTTAAACATGATGGGAATAGTGAGGAGAGCAGGAATATTTTTAGTACTGGCATTCAGTTACGAAAATTGAGAGGACCAGATCTTCTACTACTGCAAATTTTTATAGCTCAGTTGACTGTGGTCATTTACTTGATCTGAGGATTTGTCTCAGAAGCCAAATCTTTTCCCAAGAATTCATTTCTCTTCAGATATCTAACCAGGGGATAAACTCTTGAATCATTCAGTTTATTTTAATGGGTCTAGAGGGAAAAATGTAATATGGAAAAAATACTAAAGCCAAAATGGAAGTGCATCCCAATTGCAGAATTTCATGGGGGTGATATAGATCAAAGCATGAATTATGAAGGGGATAATTGAGCAGTGTTTTCCTTGCCAATGTTACTTGTAGCCAAGTATTGAATATTTCTGTGTTATTTTGTGAAACTGAAACATTATGAATACAAGGAAATAGGACATGGTCTCCACCTAATTTCCTTCAGTCCTTTTTAAAAATCTGCCCATTATGCTTTTTTGTGCAATAATTGCATGACAGGGTGGGACACGAGGATATGAATAACTTTCAGGGTCTACTTGATCTTCTGTCACAATGCCTTGCTTTCTCCAGTACCTGTTACCTAAAAAATATTGTGTGGTCATTGGAACCACAAGATGGAGTCCAGGAGTTGAGTTTAAGAGTAGAATCTAAAGTGAAATCTTAAGTACACCAGAACAAAAGTGTGGGCTTTACTTAGCTTCCAGGACTAAAATTGCATATAGCTACAAGATTCAAGACAATCCATTGCTCAGTGTGTCCAGGTATCCAAACTGGGTGAAGTATGTTCTCAGCCAAGCACAGTATAAGACAAGATCAAACAGATGGGGCCAGGTGTCTGTAAAATGATAAATGTGTCTTCAGAGATCTTTTTGGCATCCAGCTGTCATTTCCTCATGTTGAATATGTTTAATACACCTCCTGTTCTTATCATTTAATAAAATCTTGATATGATTCTTTCTGAAACATATTACATTCCTAGCAACCTCTGAGAAAAGCTACTCCCAAATCTTGCTATACTTATTAGTCGTGGGAAGGTAGAATACACCAAGAAACGGGGAGGTTCCAGACAGTGAGGAAAACTTCTGCAAAGAATTGCTATAGTCTATTACATTGATCCATGTACTGTGGATTTCATTGTCTGAAGACATACAGCACTATCAAGTTTCAGTCAACTTCTGATGCTTTAGCTGTACTGGTGATAGGCCAGTGATTTGAACACACGTTTCCCTCCAGCATGGGTGACTGGTGCTTTCTGAGTCTGGAGGGGCACCAAATCACTGATGTGGGGGGTCCCTCAGCTACCAATTCCTGACTGGGGTGGGGGGTCCCCATCGCCAGTGATGAAATTGGAAGTACACTTCTGGTTTCATGGCTGGCACTTCCAGGGGGTGCATGTATGTGCACCTGCATGTACCCCTATGCATTCCAATGCCCTTGCATTATCAAAAGCCTTACCTCAGGACTGGATTATGACATGCTGGGGCCCTAAACTATGTCAAGCTTAAGGGGTCCTGTAGCATTACCAAAAACCTTGTATTATTCTAACAGAAAGGACAATGAAAATAGAACTATTAAAGCTTTATATTTGCATATATACATAGGCAAAGGTGCAACAAAAGACTAATTAACTAAAACATATATCTTGCAATAAGCCTATTTGCTTTATGAAATACTTTCAAGTTAAAATACTTTGATTTCTTAATTAGCATATATGAAAACTTTAAATCTACAACAACACAAGAGCAATTACACAGATCAGCACTTACTAAATGGAAGCAGCAATACAAACTGTATTATGTCTGGTTGCAAAATCTGGCCCTTCCCCTGCTGCTTTGGGACCAGCTGCCACTCCCCCCTGCTGGCCTGGAACTGTCAGGGGAAGCTTGTATGCAGCTGCTGCTGCCTCCGTTAGGCAGTCTATGCCACTGCTCTGTGTGTGGCTGGTGCTCCAGGACCAGCCACTGTTACTCCTCCACCATCCCTCTCCTGCTCTGGGACCAGCTTCAGTGCTGATTTAAAAAAAAAAGGCACTTTCAAATTTCTGGCATGTGCTTGGTCCCGAGTATGCTGGATTTATGAGGTTTTACTGGTTTTTTTTCCATATTTAGGGTCCTTTCATAATGTGAGGTCCTAAGCTGTGGCTTATTTAGCTTGTGCCTAAATCTGGCACTGCCTTGCCTATACTGTAATCCTCTTTTACCATCACTCAAGTTCTTGAACTACACCTGCACTCAACGTTCCTCTTCAGTGGAATCAACGCAACCTTTCCTGAATGCAAGGTTGCTGCTTCTGTCCGTCAGGTGCCAGAAGGTATATCTAGACATTTCCATGCCTTCTGCAAATTTTAGTAGCTCCATTGGCAGGTGTTGCCTTCCCACATACCCTTTGCAACTGTTGTTCAGAAAAGAATGAGATGAATATAGACAAGACCTATGTCTTTCTCTGTGGCACAATGGAACATGGTTCTTGTATAGTGAGCACTCTCTCCTCTTGTTTATCTATTCAAAGCCAGTTTCCTTCTAATACCTCCAAGGACCCATTGAAGAGTGTGTGATAAAAGGAGTACCATAATGAAAAAGAAGATAGTGAGGACAATGGGACAAGCTAGAGAAAAAGAATACAGGAAAAATAACAATAGAAATGAAAAGAAAAAGTTGAGGATGAGGAGAGAGAAAGGGAAAACTCAGAAGAAAGTTATGGAATATTGTTTCTAGGAAAACAAAGGATTTGAACAAAACTTACTGTACTATTCTTTGTCTCCAAATACTGTTTTCCTTCTGCTGCTTCTTCTTACCTTTGTCTGTTTTCATTTTTCTGCCCCTATATTCTTCTTACTCTCTTTGTGTCGGAGCTGCAATGCGGCCTGTTTAGTTTTCCAGCCCACTGGCATAGCTTGCCCTTTCCCATACATGCAAAGTTGTATGAGATATTCGAGATATTCATGTACTTGTTCAAGATGTAACACATGAGTGAATTGAGCCATGCTGCAGCAATGTACATCAAAAACTTCAGGAATCATCTGCCTGATCTTTCTTTCAGATCCTCCATGGAGGCATTGTCACATTTCCTTACCCATCCACAGATGTCACCAGCCTCCACTACACTGTAATACCATTAAAGTCAATGAGAGCTGAATCCAAGAGCAGAAGTTGGCCTTTAAGATTTGCTTCCTTCTAACATATGGTACTGTAGTGTATACCAAGAAACTTAACCAAGAGGAAGAATGGTATTTACAGTATGTGAATTTTAGCACTCACTGTAGCCTTGTAAAGCCTGGGGGCCAAGTTCTGAAGTCCTTACTCATGTTTTATTGTCTTTCTTTGAGGCAAAACACCTGTTGCTGAGGAAGCAATGAGTAAAAATTGAGTAAAGAATTTAAGATCTGGCCCTGTGCCTTCAACAAATTAAGATAGGTTGATGGTGACTCACTTCCTTAATGAGTTATATCTGCAGGGCTGTAGAGGTTCAACTAGATATATCTGAGGTATTCATTAGCTGGATTTTTTTATTATTATTTTTGGTATCAATGTTAGGGAAGTCACAAAGAGATCAGTAGGCTGTTAGATATGTAAAAAAACCTCTATGTATTGAAAAACAGCAGTGAGTTTTGATAGAGTGAAATTGAGCTGAGAATAGGGTGGGTTCTGGAGGTTGCTGCAGAATTCTGTGCATCCTTACTCTTTTAAAATGACAGGGTTTGCAGAGTCACTAGTGTAGAAATTAATTTATGGTGGTTAGCTGAACTCCAAAGTAAAGTAAGTGATTCAGAATCAGGTCTGTCCACCCTTATTCATGCTGATATACCCTTTGCTTTACACACTGGCTTATTGATTCTAAATAGTCACAAAATAATAGTCTCAATGAAGAAGAGGGAAAATGTGGCTGACAAGCCTTCTGATCTCTCTGTCTCTGTATGAGTGAAAGAGTACTACAAGCATGCTTGTGTCCATACATCCTTTTGTCTCTAATGCAATTTTGCAGCAATAGGATTAGAACAGATTGCTAGCATTATGGCAGCAAAGATATTGTTGGGAGTAACTTGGCAACCCTTTAGGTGTTGTGATGCTGGCTCTTTGCTCAAGGGCAAGAACAAGGGAGTGAATGTTGGATACAAAATGGTAAGAGAAATAATGTCAGGAAAGTTCAGAAGATGAAAGCAGCAGCAGTAAATAAGTCTGAAATTATTTTAGGTTTACGTACTTTAAGTCCTCAGTGACTGAAAACACAGCCAAGAATTGCTTCAGCAATATTTCTTCATAAATCTGCATAATAATCTCTCAGAGGGGCTTTGGTGAAATTACAAGTATTCATTTACTAAATTGGGTTCAGTGTCTGTAACATATACACCATATGAATATTCAGTTCTTTGAATTCTTCCAAACTACAATGAAGTTAACACAATCTGAAAGTAACTCAAAAAGTGAACTAGGGAAATCGGATCATAGTTTTCTTTAATCCATTGAAAGAAAGTTTTAAAGCTATGACCCTCTACTGTAATTCAACCACAAGTAATTCCTCCAAAATGAGACATGTTTAAAAGATGTGTTTGCTTTTGGCATAATGTAGTTAACTTGACAGTACAGGATTCCCCAAATAATATGTGGTGTTCATGGGTAGTTTTTCAAATAATGTAATGATATCTGCCAAGCAGATACAGGAAGACTGTTTAATTGGTATGCAGAAGAACCATAAAAGGAACATTTCAAAAAGAAGAAACAACTCTCTTAGAAAACAATGACCTGTGTTAGCTGAGTGAAATGCTTTCCAGAATATGAGGACTCATATTTGGAGTTGCCAAATGCTAGAAGTTTGGAACTTTGATGTTTTGAGGAGGGTGAGATTTTATAAAAGTGCTTAAAGGATGATGGGCCCATAGAAAGTCTATGGGATCCTAAGAGACATGAGTGTCCTTTTTCCAGTTCAGTTATTTTTATTTTTACCAACGTAAGGAAGATTGAAGTAACATAATTCTTGTGTGAAATAAGAGTTTACAAAACAGAAAACTGCATCAAAGTAACAAAGATGTTTATTAATCCAATTTAGATATTTCACTATCAATTTGTATGTAGACAAGCCTTTTGACTCTGTTAGACTACTTCTATTCACTCAAGATACCTCTTGGCCCACCCCTTCTATTCCATGCACACTACATGCAGAAACGTTGTCACATAGCAGGCATGTCTACACAAGATGTTTACTGCACAGTTGCCTAAGTGTGCAGTAAACATCTTGGTATCTACGCATGTGCCCCTATTGGGGTGCATGAAACTAATAAACTCTGCAGCAGGTTAGTACTTGCATTTTATGAGTTTTCATGTGTAGACACTGCCCCAGCTGGCTGGGGCACAGGGTGCTTCAGTGCAGGGCTAGCTGGCAGGCAGCCCCCACGGTGAAGCACACTCATGCCCCAGCCAGCCACACTGCAGCATGTGGAGCAGCTCCTTACCTCTGCCTCCAGGTCCCCTGCCAACACAAGCTGCTCAAACAGTGCTCCACATGCTGCACATGAATAAACTCTGGAGCAATATGCTCCAGAGCTTTTTGCTACCAGCTGCACATTCAAGCAGCGTGCCCAGGAACAAAAATCTCTGGAGCAATAAGCTCACGAGTTTATTCATGCACATTAATCAAACATGTAGATATGCCCAGCTCAATTACAGTATACTTAGAGATGGTACCAACAAGCAGCTGCATGACATTTTTCTGGAATTCAGTATGCACAGCAGAAGCAAATGGACTGGGTGTGTTTCCATAGTGGTGCTCTCTACATTTTCTGATCTGATATAGCAGTGCTTTTAAGAGCTACATCTGCTGTGGAACACATGGAACTTAAAGCCTTTTATTTTTAGATCGCTGAATAAATTTAAGGTGCTACACCTTAAAAAGAAAGAACTTTATAATCTGGAGGTCACCTGGGGCACTAGTGACAAATTGGGAAAAGAAAAAATGTCACCTATTTGGTACGTGCAAGACTGACACACTCAGGGTACATCTACATGCGTGCTTGACTCTTTAGTAGACTAAACTGTTGTGGTGTAAAGTGTCCTACACATGCCATGCTATTAGACTGCAGCAAACTAATTTTTGCTGCCATAAGATAGTACTGTTTGGAACAGTACTATCTCATGGTGGTGAAAATAACCACCTAAATGAATGTGTAAATGCTGACCTGGGTTTATGTTGTACCTAGCCAGCCAAGGCAGCAAGGGTCCAGACCTCTGACTACTGCCTAGCAAACTGACTTCATTCTTTGAGCGCTCCCATGCCCAAGACAGCCCCTCCATGAACTGATGCCATGACCTGAAGCCCAGGGTTCACCCCCACAAACCAGCTGCTAGCCTGGGGGTGCTTCGCCCTGGCTCAAACTGCTGCAGTCCCAGGCAAACATGTAGACACTGTGCCCAGGAGCCATTAAGTCCAGTGTGAACTGCACCAGGGCTTACCATGCTGCACTAACTGAACATGTAGATACACCCTTGGGGTGCATCCAGAAGTTTGTAGACTTTTGGTTCCCTGGGGACAAGTGGCAGCAACGCAACTTGTGCCACAGCTACTTGTTCCTGCATGCTTTGGCACACAGCAAGTTACCCCAGGGGCAGTAGGGGAGGCTAGGGCCAGCACCGTGCTGGCCCCAGCAGCCTTGCCTGGGGTTCTGGGGGCCTACCGGGGCTGCAGCCATGGTAATTCTGCTGGGTGGAGCCTGGCCATCACCCACAACATTTTTCAGGTGGCCTGGCTCCACTTTTCAGCAGTGCGTGTTGCCTGAGTGTGTGCCAGTCTGAATCTCTGAATCTCTCTGAATCTTTTCTGAATCAATTCAGAGGCTTTGGATTCAAGTCAGACCTTTTAATGGATCTCCTGATTCAATTTGGATTTGCAGATTTGGCAGCCAAATTGGACTGAGTCTCCTCTGAATTGAATCAGCTACCAAAGCTTTGCACAGCCCTACTGTTTTTGTCTGGGTCTGGCAGGTGCAGAGTCATGGGGCTGCAGGTCCAAGGGGCCACATGGCTGCAGGTCACAGCCAAGCAGCAGTCCCCACTGCTAGACTGCTGCAGTGGATAGAGGGTGCAGAGGCCACTCTAGGTTATGGCTGCTTCAGCAGTCCAGCTGTCACAAGGGGCTAGTGTCCCCAGATACCAAGTGGCTGGGACTTAGAAGCTCCTGAGGCAAGTAGTCCTGAACTGCTTGCCAGGGCAAGTTTTATGCTGCTGGGGCCAGCACAGGTGCTGGCACAGGCTCTAATTCCCCCAGATGAAGATCCAGGAGGAGCTGGGCAGGGTCAGTATGCCCCAAGTGGCAGAATTTGTCCGACACCAAAGTACATGTTCAGGCACGTGTGCTGAGGCACAAATCTCTGGCACAGAGATGCTGTTGCTATTGGAGTGGTTGCAAGCCCTGAGGGCGCATCCAGATGAGTGTGGTCATGCGGATCACACATGTTTGCAGTGCCATATATCACACAGTACAGTGTTCTCCACGTTTCAAGAGCATGCTGCCCAAGTGTGCACTGCTCCATTTTTTTTTTCAGGGTTTTTTGACCCCTGAATATCCATCCCCAAAGCAGCACATGCTCTGCCATGAGTCCCCAGAGGCCCTGAGCACTACTGCTACAGCCGGTGAGTGTGGGGCCTTTTTTAAAAAGTGCTGAGAGGATGTGGAGCGGGGTGGGGAGGATGGGACCAGGTAGGGCAGCCATGGGGGCTTCTCCCACAGCTCCCTCCAGCCAGGGAGAGGCAGGCATAGCTGGAGGAGCTGTGGGAGAACTTGCAGCTACCTGTTTGTACCTGCCTCTCCCTGGCCAATCCAAATCTCCGAATCAGCACCGAACCAGCGTTGAAACTCTGAAACAGATTTAGCTGAATGGAAATGGAACAGTGATCCAAAACACCGAAATGAATCACTGTCCCTCCAAGATGAGTGAATCCAAAATGGAAATGAAACATAACTGTTTTGCACAGCCCTACTGCACAGTTGGTTTTTGGGCAGCACTGCTGTCATGTCTCCTGGTACCCCTGCTCTGCCATCTGGACAGCTATCACCCTGGTGTGCTCTGTGCAGTGGCCTGCTTCAATCTGTTGAACCATGTCCTCCTGGCCCCAAATGGCCAGGAGATCAGCTACCTCATCTACCCTGCAGCTGAGTTCCCAGTGCTTGTCCTGGGCAGGTTCTTCTACCCAGGTCTTACCACTCACCTCATTGACAAGTATCCTGCTATTTCCTGTTAAAAAATTGCAAATTCTCTGTTACCCCCCCCAATTTTCTCATTAAAATATCCAAAATCTGTGTTCTTTCATTATTAAAATGAAATGCCACTATATGTAGAAAGATTAGTTCAGCAATATTTTATTGATACATTTATAAGTTTAAAGCAATTTGGAAGCCTACCAGTGCCACTATCATCACAATAAAATCATTTCTAAATATCTGTACACTTTGGTGTTTGCTTTTGGGTTTTTTTAGCATAGAAAAATCAGAGCTGCCCCTGCCCCCTTTGCTCATGAGAATGTGGGGTGCTGAGCAGCACTGATATGCTAGTTCCCAGAACTTGCCTTGTCCCTCACTCCTAACCCACAGTCCCTGCCTTCCCCCACTAGCTCTCTCTCAGCAGCGGCTCCATCTCAGCACCAGGACATGAGTCTAGCTGCAGCTGTACCACCTGCTGTTTCATGCTCTGAGCAGCGCCAGCCCTTACTGCCTTCCTCCTTGCAACTGTGTCCAGTGATCCCCATGCCATTCCTGGGTCCTTGACTGGGGCTTAGGGATTGGGGTAGGCAAGCCCCTTTCCTTCCAAGCTGGCATCCTTCTGTACAGGCTACTCTAGAGGGGCTCTAAGCCTAGCTTTTGTGGTTTTGCCTACCCGGAGCACTCCCCCATTCCCAACTCTGATTTCTCTAACTCTTGCACACACCCCTGTTGCCACTTCCATCCCTTCCCCCAGCCCATCACACCCCTAAGTGGTTCTTGGGACCAGAAGCCCCCACAGGCTGGAGCCCCATGTGGGGGAGGAGGTTGAAAAGGTTTATGGGTGGGTACAGGGTGAGTGTAGGGCTTGTTGGGGTGGTGTGGGGCTTGCATGGGAGTTTGGGGTGTGTGGGATTTGTGGGTGAGTATGTCGAGAGTTTCTGGGGGTAGTTCAGGAGCGTGGGGTTTGTGGGTGGATTGTGGGGGAGTTTGTGTGTGTGGGGTGACTGTGTGGTGTGGAGGGACTGTGGGGGTGGGCAGGACTGCTTAGGAGGTGTAGGTTCCCTATCCACTCCCCTGCATAGCCCACAGCACACAGCCCTCCTGCACAGTACACAGCCCCACCTCACCTGCAGCAGCAGCAACAGCAGCAGCAGCAGTGGCAGCCATCGGGGTGCTCATGCCCACTCCTAGTAGAGACCCTTTAGCCTGGCCTCACCTCAAACTGACTGCTGCACATGGAGCTGGCCTGGGCCAGCCCACATGCCATCGCACAGAATCAGGCCATGTCAGCTCAGGTCAGATGCTGCTGTCACCCAGGGCTTCCAGCACTGCAGGCAGAAGCCACATACCCTCTGGCTGGGCTGGGTCCTGCCTCCATGTGACCTGTATGCCATCAGGCTGGGTCAGCTCCATTCAGGTAGGACCTGGCCTGGCCTGAGGGCATGTGGCTTCTGCCTGTGGTACCAGTGGGAGCTAGCCTAGTTCTGTCTCAGGGCACATGGGCTGAGCGATGCCAGTGCCATGTGCAGCTACCAATCTGAGGTGGTGCTGCACCACTGTGGGTCTCTGCCAGAAGTGGGCATGAGTGCCCCGATAGCTGCTGCTGTTGCTGCTGTGGGGGGACTGTGCACCATGCGGGGAGCAGTCCTCCCCCACCCTCACACAGTCCACACCCCACACAGTTTCCCACCACCGACACCCAGTCCTTCCATCCCCATGTCCCTACTGACCTGGGAGAGAGCCTTGCCCCACTCCTATTTGCCCCAGCTTGCTGAGGCAGCATGCTGGAGCAACAGGGACATGTGGCAGGCATAGAGACACTCTGGCTGTGTGCTAGAGTGTCTATCTGGAGGACTCAGACTCTGTGCCACTTTTTCCTGGCATGTTATTTTTTGATACCAGAATTTCCCGGTATCAAATTTAGAGTCTGCACCACAAATATGCAGTGCAGAAACATTGTTTTGTTCTCAGTGTGCCTCTTGCAGTATCTCAAACTGCTTTGAGACACCACAACAAGCATGTGCTCACTCATCTGGACACAGCCTCAGTGTCCATATGGACTATGGACCATGGCAGAAAATGTGAAATCCAGACTAGAACAGTAATTCTCTGAAGCTGTACTTGCTAATAGCTTCTTTACATCTCACATCTAATGAGACTATTTCCTGACATGAGCTCATTAATATTATCTAACTTCTATCAAAAGTAATGCTGGTTACAACTTTATCAGCAGCCTTATGAATGAGTTCAGGAAATGACTGACAATACCTCCCTCTAATTCCTTTTCCTTTCTTCCTATCCTCCCTTTATTGTTTATTTGTCTGGTCTTAATTTAGGTTGTTTTATTCCCATTGTATCATGTTTACCTTTTAAAAAAATGTTACAGCTCAAGAGTTCCATGTAACTCAAGTGTTGCAATCTATAGCTTATCCTCTTCTAACATCTCCATATTTCTTCTTCAAAATAAATTCTGTGATTTTTTATGATTTAGACATAGAAAAAAATCCAGAACCCTAACAGTTTTATTTTACAAATTAATAAAAGGAACAAACAGAAACTCTCCTAACTTCTCCATAATTTGTTACAGCTTGAAGAAGGTGGCACTGGCACAGTTGAACCGGTGCTGGACTTCTTCATTGATGGTAGCCCATTGAGAGAGGTGGCTGCCAAGATACAGAAAGTGCTCCACGTATTCCAGAAACTCCCTGTCTATATAGATAGTACAAGGGATGTCCAACTGGCCTGGGGAGGGTTGGTGGAGGACCTTTGTGTTTGCGACATTCAAAGACAGGCCAAATCTCTTATACAAAGTGTTAAAGAGATCTAAGGTCTTTTGCACATCCTGTGCAGAGTGAGCCATCATGCAGCATTTGTCTGCAGTCTGAAGATCATGGATGTCCTGGGTAGTGAGTTTTGCTTTTGCCCTGAAGCACCCAAAATTGAAAAGCTTTCCATCTAGTACTGGATACTAGTGCTGGATGGTAGATCATCTCAGATGAGGTGGATGATGATGGCCAAATAGATGGTGAACAGGGTGGGGGAAACCTAGTTTGATCCTGGTCCATATGTGGAAGGCATCGGTTTCAGATATTCCACTCAGGACAGTGGTGGTCATATCATCATGCAGGAGCTTCAGTACGGTGACAAACTTCAGTGGGTAGCCAAGGCGTTGGAGGATGGACCACAGAGCTCCATGATTTAAGGACTCGAATGCCTTGGTTAGGTGAATGAAGGCAAGGAAGAGCTCTTGATTTTGTTCCTGTCATTTTTCTTTCAGTAGGACAGGATCTTACCTGCAATGGACAGGAGGAAAATCCCCCTATAGTTCCCACAGTCAGATTTAGTCCCCTTCTTGTAGATGGTCACAATGGCTGCATTCCTGAGATGCCCAGGGATGTCCTTTTCATGCCCAAAGCAGAGGATAAGCTGGTGGAGTTGTGATGTGAGCAGGAAGCCACCAGCATTGTAGACCTCTGTGGGTATACCATCTGGCCCTCAGGCTTTGTTGGTTTTCATCTGTTGGATGGCCCACTTCAGCTCTCTGATGGTTGGGAGATCACCAAGAGACTCAACCACAGAGCATTGTGGGATGGCTTGGAGGTCTCCTCTGGTACGGTGGACTCCCAGTTAAGGAGGAGTTCAAAATGCTCCTTCCAATGCAGACAGATGGTGTCATCATCTTTGAGGAACCAGGACCCATCCTGTGATTGGAGGGGATTTTGTCTAATGGAGGCTACCAGATTGTCTTGGTAGCCTGGAAGAAGTTACGCATGTCATGTTGGTGAGTGTAGCCCTGGATCATGCATGCCTTCTCCACCCACCAGTTCTTCTTCATGTCATGGATGCATTGCTGAACCTCAGCCTTCAGCTGGTGGTACACTGCCATCTTTCATCGAGTTCACGGAAGGCTTTGCCGGGTGATAAAGACTGCATGCTTCCTGTTGAGGAGATCAGGAATCTGAGCATCATTGGTGTCAAACCAGTCCTGGTTCCATCACAATGAGAACCCAATAGTCTGGGCACAGGCATCTTGGACAGAGGACTTGAGTTGCTCTCATTTCACCTGGACGAAGATGTCATCAGCAGTAGGGACTTGCTCTAGTGCACTATGAACTGGGCCTGGAATTCTTCCCACTGCCCAGGGTCCTCCAGAGCTGTGATGTTCAGCCATCTCCAGGCAGCCTTCTGGGTCTTCTGGTGTTTTGGTGCCAGGCAGAAGTTTATCACTGAGCACACAAGTCAGTAGTCTGTCCAGCAGTCTTTGGATCCCTTCATAGCCCTCGTGACAAGCACATCCCTCAGGTCTCTACCTCAGACAATGATACAATGATGTAGTCCAAGAAGTGCCAGTGCTTTGACCTTAGATGCCTCCACATGGTCTTGAGCCAGTCTTCTGGCAGAAGATGGTGTTCATCATGAGTGGGCTGTGTTTGGTGCAGTTGGTCAGGAGCATGATACTATTGTCATTGGCCTTCCCCACACCATTCTTGTTGATTGTTCTGCTTCAGATTTCATGGTCACACCCAATCCAGGCATTAAAGTCACTCAGGAGAATGACCTTGTCATCCCTAGGGATAGAGGCAAGGGCATTGTCAAAATCAGAGTAGAACCTTTCCTTGACTTCCTTCTTCATTGGAATCCAGAGTTGGTATGTATGTGCTGATGACAGTGGTGCATTGGTTTTGGCTGAGGCACAGGTGAAGGGTCATCAGCCTTTCATTGACACCCAAAGGAAGTTCGGGGAGCATGACAGTGATCTTGTTCCTGATGGTGAAACTGACTCTGTGGATACTATTTGGTATATGTAATACCTACTCCTTGGATAAATGAAGAGTTTCAGATTCCAGAGCTGCCAATCTGGCACCTTTATCTCATAATAAATTCAGTTTAAAGAGCCAAGGTAAATTAGTAATATCTAAGCTCTCATATCTTTACTTAACTTTTACCATGCTAGAGGGATGCAAAATTTGCAAAATTTCAAAAATAGAATAAAAAAATGCACTCTACAGGATTGGAAGTTTGTGAATAAAACAAAGAAATATGTTTCTTAAATTCTGGGAAAATTTTCCAGGAATTAACATAAGAGCTAGAATGTGGTGTCTGTTGAGGAATATGATTTAGGGCTTTTGAGAGGCATAATAGATTGGAGGACTTGGTACTAAGATGCTGCAACTTGAGACCAGTGCTCCTTGTTCTGTCATCTGCCACCACTGAAAACAGACCCATTCTCTTTAGAACCACCCTTCAGGTAGTTAACGGCTGCTATCAAGATCAGGTGAGTCCTTTAGATTAAGTGTATTCTCACTCAGCTGGAAAGGAAAGTATCTGGATTTCAGGGCTCTGGGAGCCTGGAGAGTCCTTGTAGAGAAGTGAAATGAGAAAGGTGGCAAAGGGAATTAGTGAGGACTCACCCAATCAAGTAAGAATATACATGCAAAGTCTTAAAATGGAATAACTGAAATGAAAAATGATACTTTTTTCTGTGGCATTATTTCACTTAGTCATGCTTTGAAGAACCAGTTGAGCTTCCCTCATCTGAACATCCTCCACTCATTCTCAGATAATTTTCTCTGTGGGCTGCACTTTTTAGATTAGTGATCAGCAAACCCTGAACCTTAACAAATACAAACAGAAAAGCTGGCTTTGGAAAGGTAGAACTGCCTATTTTATTTTCTTACAAAAGAGACATCCTCAAAAATAAAATGAATTTCTATGCATCTGAAAGTGTTAATGGTAACTGACTGAAAACTGAAGCCTCCTTTTCATACAGGATAGGTAAAGCAAGTACATAATGTAAACCTCATGCTATCCCATCAATGTTCTTCAGACTTTTCTAAAGAGCTTTGACTTCTCTTCTAAGAGTTATAAGGGGGCCAATAATGGTATTGGTTTTTGTGACATAAATATCTTTCTTATGGGCCCAACTCCAACAAATTATTTTATGTAGGTCACTGAACAAGCATCAGAGGATAATGACTTTCCGTCGCTACTGTGTGCCCACTTGAATCAGATAAAAGTAGTTGGGATAAATGTAGAAATGAGAAGCTACGGGGTTCTGCCTCTATGAAAGAAACCAAATACAGTTTCATTCTTGCTGCTGAACCTCTTTGATATTTCTACAACACTGAAACATGTTATCAATTAAAATTAAAATACATATTTATATACAAGCATGTACAAAGGTCTAATCCTGTACGTGGCCTCACTGTGCTAGGTTGTATTGAAACAGATACTAAGATACAGCTGCTGAATCCACAACCTTATTCTAATCTTCATAAGATACCATACATACACTCTTATTCAACAGGCACCAAGCCTACTAACCTTTTCCAGACTATCCTGTAATATTACTTGTTGCTTAGTGAGTACATTGATTATGCTTAATAGAAGTTTGAGGAACAGCTTTCTTTAGTCTCAAATTCGCGACAGTTCCCCTTCTATTTGGCAGTACATTAATGGAAATGGAAAATTGCCTCATTCTAAATGTCAGAATAATAGAGCACCAAAAACAATTCAGTCATGTCTTTCAAACCACGCACATATGGTTCAGCACCAAATGTCACTATTCTTCTTTACTTCCCTTCCATTTGTCACTGTCTCTGTTGATTATCATTGTTTGGGTTAAAACTTTCCTAAAGGCACAGGGCACAGCCTACCTTGACATTAGATTTTAACAAAACGGATGATTCTATGCCCAAAAGCCTAACATGGGGCTCCCAATTGCAACAGTCCCAGTGTCAGACATCTTTATACACTCCATCAACATTCAATAAACCTATTTTCAGTTACAGTTTTTCTCACATATTTAAGAACTTGCATCACTCACTTCATGAATGCCTATAAACAAAGTTACACCAGCAGTACTTTAGTAATAAAGTAGAATTTAGATTTGCTTATTACACTTTTTCTACAGAAAACAAAAAGATTGGTAAATATCCAGCTTTTAAGGTATATTTCTTTGTTTTTCTTCCTTGTTCATTAGTACATGAAATTATTTGCATGTACATGAAAATATTTTTTTATGTGTGGATCTGTTTATTTATATCCCTCTGTGATGTGAGAACCTCAATACATTATTATTACTTTTTATTATATGTCCCTCTATAGTGTCTAAATATCAAGTGTCATCAAGTATATATTTTCTGCTTACAGTCTCAGGGTAGGCATCAAGTAACAATGAAGTACTACAACAGAAGGTAGAAACAACAGGAGGAAGAGTTATCATTTTCACACACAATAATCTTAAATGATTATTTAGCTTGCAAAATCAAATTCTCAAAAATTATGAACTGCCAGTATTAATGTTGTATGTACACCATCAATCATTCCCTCAACTGTATATCTTATGATGAAGTATTTAATGGCATGCTTATATATTGGCACTACTTTTCCATAGGATATTTACCTTATTCAGTTCTCTCTCTCTCTCTCTCTCTCTCTCTCTCTCTCTCTCTTTAATATGAGCAAAACTATGTGTTTTTTTTTTTTCTCCTATTCTTTTTCTCAAAAACAGTTGAACCAAATAAATTAATGTGGAAACAGACATCTACCATGGAAAATTTTAGTTCAAATGTCTGGTGTTTCACAGAGGTGCAAGCAACTAAAAATATAGTCTTGAAATGGAAAGTATTAGTTACCTGGGCTACCATTCATGCCTATAAGATATAATGCATCTTGCTTTATGTGCATCCCTTTACAAAATGTGATCTCTAAGAAGTAGGGCATGTCCCTCCAAATATACCGATATCACTTCCCAGGGCAAGTCTTCTTTACTTAGGCCACTGACAGATGTTAAAAATAAGGTGTGATGGGATCTGTTGTGTGATCCCAACACTCATGATTCCTGCCATGCCACATATGCATGGCAGGAGGCAGCACTGTGGGACTGAATGTCAGATCCCATCACGCCATATTGCAGTTATAGTGGAAGGCCTAGGATCATGATCTCAGGTTCATCCTGCACAGGGAATCTTTGCTCCCATAGCTGGGATCTGTCAGTAATCAGAGCTCTAAACCACTGAGTTGCATGGGGAGGGGAGAAGGAGCAGGTACCCTGTGCTCCCACAGTTGAGAGCTCCATCAGCTGACGAGGGCTCCCAGCCAGGGGAGCTCATTGTGCTCTCCTGGCTGGGAGCTTTGATCAGCTGACCAGCAGTCCCAACCTCTGGAGTACACTGCGGTGCTAGAAGCACTGGCCATACATTCAATTATAGGTGGGATATGAACCAGCCCTGAAGATATTACATATATTTTGTGTAACAAGTTTGTTGCTTATTCCTGTTTAGCACACCATTAATTGAATGAACATGTGGTCAGGTTACTGCTTAAGATGTGATTAACCAGTTAATCATGTCTTAAGTATAATGTGTATTAGGGGCCTCAGTCTCAAAGAGCCACTACCCTCACAGTCCAAGTTGCTCCCCACACATCAGTCTAACCACTGGCTGGTCACTCTCTCTTATCATGTTACTTTGAAAAAAAGCATCAACTGCATATACACACAACCCATCAACAGTACACATGTCTTATAGCTCATTCCTTGAAATCATAACTGTCACCATTCCATAAATTCGTAGATTCATAGATGCTAGGGTCGGAAGGGACCTCAACAGATCGAGTCCAATTCCTGAATAGGCAGGAAAGAGTGCTGGGTTCAGATGACCCCAGCTAGATACTTATCTAACCTCCTCTTGAAAACCCCCAGGGTAGGGGAGAGCACCACCTCCCTTGGGAGCCCGTTCCAGACCTTGGCCACTCTAACTGTGAAGAAGTT
>JAGPOW010000290.1:28118311-28167758 GCA_030014935.1 Caiman crocodilus | reverse complement strand
TCTAACCTCCTCTTGAAAACCCCCAGGGTAGGGGAGAGCACCACCTCCCTTGGGAGCCCGTTCCAGACCTTGGCCACTCTAACTGTGAAGAAGTTCTTCACAATGTCTAGTCTAAATCTGCTTTCTGCTAGCTTGTGGACATTATTTCTTGTAACCCCTGGGGGCGCCTTGGTGAATAAAACCTCACCAATTCCCTTCTGTGCCCCCGTGATGAACTTATAGGCAGCCACAACGTCGCCTCTCAACCTTCTCTTGTGGAGGCTGAAGCGGTCCAGGTGCCCTAGTCTCTCCTTATAGGGCTTGGCCTGCAAGCCCTTAACCATATGAGTGGCCCTTCTCTGGAACCTCTCCAGGTTATCCACATCCCTCTCGAAGTGCGGCGCCCAAAACTGCACACAGTACTCCAACTGCGGTGTGACCAGCACCCAATAGAGGGGAAGTATCACTTCCTTGGATCTGTTCATCATGCATCTGCTGATGCACGATAAAGTGCCATTAGCTTTTTTGATGGCTTTGTCACACTGCTGACTCATGTTCATCTTGGAGTCCACTGGGACTCCAAGATCCCTTTCTGCTTTTGTTCCACCAAGCAGGTCATTCACTAGGCACTAGGTATGCTGGACATTTTTCCTCCCTACGTGCAGCACTTTGCATTTCTCCTTGTTGAATTGCATTCTGTTGTTTTGTGCCCATATGTCCAACCTGTCCAGGTCTGCTTGTAGTTGTTCCCTGCGCTCCGGCGTGTCCACTTCTCCCCACAGTTTTGTGTCATCTGCAAACTTGGACAGAGTACACTTCACTCCCTCGTCCAAGTCGCTGACGAAGACACTGAAAAGTAGCGGTCTGAGGACCGAGCCCTGCGGGACCCCACTGCCCACACCTTTCCAGGTCAATACCAACCCATCCACTATGACTCTCTGGGTGCAACCCTCTAGCCAATTCGCCACCCACCGGACCATGTAGTCATCCAAGTCACAGCCTCTTAGCTTGTTTACCAGTATGGGATGGGATACCGTATCGAAGGCCTTCCTGAAGTCTAAGTATACAACATCAACCCCTACTCCTGCATCCAGGCTTTTTGTAACCTGGTCATAAAAAGAGACTAGATTAGTCAGGCATCATCCACCTGCTATGAACCCATGCTGGTTCCCCCTCAGCACAATTTGTCCTGCCGGGCTCTTGCAAATGTGAGTCTTGATAATTTTTTCGAAGACTTTGCCTAGGATTTCTGCCTATTCTTTCACACAGGTTAGGAATTCTCAGTAGTGATTACTTCATTTTGTTCTTATTTTTTTCTCAGTTTCTTTCCTATGGGTTATAGCAGGAGCAGTACAATAAGAGTGAGCAATATAGGCAGATATAAGCATTTATCTAGAATATACACCCTGACTGGCTACTATAGTTTAGGTCTCAAATTTGAAACAAAACTCAGAGCAGTATTTATACTGGTGCAACTGGCATTATGCTAGTGTGAAAAAGTAGTGGACACATTAAACAAACACTACGCCAGGTAACTTTACCCAGTCTGGGAAAAAAAAATGTCCCTTAGAAAATCAGAGATAGCACTGATTCTCTGACATTAAGATAAATGATACCAATGACATTGATATAAATTATTCCAGTTTAGGTTTTTTTCTGTTTGGGTACTGCCAAAGCCATTTGCCACAGGGAAATTAAGTTTTTCCTGGTCTTCCCCTGCCTAGCACTGAGGTACATTTTTGGACACATTGGTTTCCATCATGATCCTATGTGGTTCAGATAATCATCTGAAGTAAGGACTGCCAAAAGTCAAGCTGAGTAACATCTTTCAAGGAAAATTTAAAAAAAAATAATAGAGAATTATTCTTTTCACATATAGATAAAAAGAGAAGAAGAAAAGAAATGAGATTACTATGCAGTGAGGATGGGGCGGAGATTCAAAATAATTGGATATTTAAAACTTAATGGATATTTAATCTCAACTTCCAGTCAGGATAATAATATAGAACAGCAGTCAACACCTTTTGGGGGCAGCTGAACAGAATGACCCAAAGTGGGTCCAATTCGGGCTGGCACTAGTATCTGGCTAGCACTACTGCCACTTCCCCATCACTGAACCACAGTACTGGTAATGCTCTCAGTCAAATACCATCAAGACCTCCTGCTGCTTAATGCTTCTGAAGCCTTCCAGCTCCATGGGCTGGTCTGTGGGCTCTGAAATCCAGATCTAGTCTGAGAGCCTTAGGTTGTCAACTGTTGATATAGATAATGGGAGAACAAAACAGCAGAACTAATGGGGATGAATGTAGAGATATGATTGTTACCATACATGAGATGGAAAGAGCTTAGTGCCTTCAAGCTGTACAAAGCAGGTGTGGGAAGAGAGGAAGAGCAAGGCCAGTGATTTAAAAGAATCAAATCAAGGTGGTAATTTATTACTTGGAAATAGCAAACATACTACCCATATTTAAGAATGACAAAAAGTGGTCTGGTTGACTACAGAGTTTGGTGAGTCAGATCTCAATAATATTATATGAAATTTTGAAGGAAAAAATAATTGCACACATGGAGGTAAAATGAAAATTGAATAAACCGTAACATGGGATTACTAAAATTAGATTATACTAGTTCAATATGATTTCTTTGATAACTGATTTTTTTAAGACGATAGATCTAATCTGCCTGGACTATAGCAGATCTTTTGATAAGATTGCATAGGTTATGCATGAGTTATGCTGAAAGGAAAGTTATGAGGCTGAAGGGAGGTTACTAATGGAATTTCCTAAAAGATTTCAACTAAAACTATTTAATATTTTTATTCATTGCACTAGCATAAATGGGAGGATATGCTCAGGAATTTACTGATGACAACAAGGATGACACAAAGTTGCAAATACTCATGCATACAAAAGAGGACCAGAATTATCATGCAGAAAGAATTGGATGATCTTTTGGGTTATAGTTTTAGAAAGATTTAGAAACTGAATAGTGCAAAGTTCAAGGTCAGGGGTCTAGGTTGTAGCCATGTTGGTCTAAGGACATGGGCAGAGAAGATTCTTTGGGTAACTTCGATATCTTTTATTAGACTAACTCAAATAGTTGGAAAAATTCTTCTTTGCAAGCTTTCAGGTACAAATACCCTTTGTCAGGTTGAGGAAGTATCTGCAGTTGGTCTGTGCTCTTTGCTGGATGGAATAGTAAAGAAGCCAGAGGGCAGTATGCATGCAAGAAAGCCAGTCAATGAAAATGTAAATTGAGGTGAAGCAATGGGTGAAGCATATTCCATCCAGGAAGAGCACAAAGAAACTGCAGATGCTTCTTCAGTCTGATGAAGGGTATTTGTACCCAAAAGCTTGCAAAGAAGAATTTTTCCAATGATATGAGTTGGTTTAATAAAAGATATCAGATTTACCCAAAGAATCTTTTTTTGCCTAAGTTCAAGGTCTTGCATTAATAACAAGGATTTCTGCTATAACCCAGGGTTTAACAAAATGAAACAACACAGTAGGACAGAGACCGAAATGTATTAGTTAATACTAATGACTGGAAGCCACCCATTTGATATAGCTGTGGATAAAATAAAGGATATATCAGTTGATATGTTTCCTGTAGAACCCGGGATGTATTCACGCCATTGTACAAAACACTGGTAAAAGCTCATCTGGAATACATGTACCATTCTGATCATCAATGTTCAAACTAGATGAATTCAAACTAAAATAGGGCAGAGATGGGCTATTATGCTGATAAGAGAAATAGAGAGCCTATTTTATGAAAGGAAACTAAAAATGTTTACTTTATATAGTCTAGCAAGATGAAGGATGAAAAGAGGATAAGATTGATCTCTATAAATATAGTGGGAAGGTAAGTAGCAGGGAAGGAATAGAACCATCTAAAGAATGGCATTGGCAGAAGAACTAAGAGATGTATATTGGCCACAAATAAATTTCAGCTGAAAATTAAAAGAAAGCTCCCAGCCATCAGAAGCATGAGGTTCTGGGACAGCTTTCCTAGAAGTGTAATGGGGGAAGATGGGGTAAAAAAACTTAACTACCTCTAAAATTGTACTTGATAAAATACTCATAGGGAAGATGATCTTGTGAGGCTGCAAGGGTCCTCACAAGATCATCTAGTTTATTCCCCTGCTCAAGATATCATCATCCTTAACTAAACCAGCCCAGCTAAATGTCTATCTAACCTGGTCTTAAAAACTCCAAGGATGGAAAGTCTGTAGTTTCTCTAGGTAGCCTGTTTCAATGCTTGAGCACCTCACTAGTCAGAAAGTTCCTTCCAAACTCCAACTTAAATTTCCCCTGATGAAGCTTGAGGCCGCTGCTCCTAGTTCTGCCTCCTACAGCCATAGAGAAAAGCCCACCTTTATGCTTTCTAATTGTCCTTCAGATATTTGAAGGCTGTTATCAATTCCCTACCTCAGACTTCTCTTCTCCAGACTAAATAGCCCTAGCTCTTTCAGACTTTCCTCATAAATCTTGCTTCCCAAGCCCTTACTTGTTTTTGTTTCTCTGCACCCAACTCTTTGCAAACTGTCCGCATCCTTCTTAAAGAATGGGGTCCAAAATAGGACATAATACCAAGTGAGGCCTCACCAGTGCTGAATAGAGCAGAAGAACTATTATTTTTTATTTGCAAGTGATGCTTCTGTTAATACTACCCAGTACATTGTTAACATTTTTTGCAATTACAGCACACTTGGCTCGTATTCAGCTTATGGTCTCCTGCAACCTTCAGGTACTTCTCTGCAGTACTGCAACCTAGCCTTGCATTTCCCAGTCTGTATTTTTGAATGCAGTTATTCCATCTCAAGAGCAGGACTTTGCACTTGTTGTTGAATCTCATCTGGTTGACTGTGGACCATTTCTCCAGTCTATCCAGGTCATTGTGGATCCTAGCTCTCTATTTCAAAGTATTTGCAACTCCACCCAATTTGGCTTCATATCATGCACAAATTTGCTAAATGTGCATTTAATTCCATTCTCCAAATCTTTAATGGCGAAGTTAAACAATACCAGACTCTGGACAGACCTCTGGCCATTTTTATGAAGGGTCTTATTATGTGGTTTCATGCAAGAACAAGGGACTGGACTTAGTGACCCTGAGGCCACTTCCAGGACTGTTTCTAAAATCTCGAAACATATTTCACAATCACACATACTTCTTAATCTAAATTTCAAAATTTAAGACACTACTGTTCCTTTTAAACAAAGGAAGCATAATTGTAGAAGAAGACCTTCATGCTAAATTAGTGTTTTCTTACTTGAAGAATCATTGCCACACCTCGTCAGTGATCTCAGCAGAAAAGACCACATTTAAATACTCATAATGGGCTATCTTCTCATGATAGAAATGATCCGTTCAACATCAGGGTTAAGGTAGTTCTAAGGCAGGCCTTTTAAGCTGCCTTTGCTGACCTAGGCTATGGAAAGACTTCCAAAAGCCCCAGCAGAACGTGCTTTAACTACTGCACTTTACTTAAAGGGATATAAGTTAGAGTGCATTCCAACCAAACAGACATGCACTATTTATTGGCAGGGAAAGGGCCAAGGCCAGGAGGTAGAAAGAATTCCCACATACCTCCCAGGAGGATGGAGTGGCCTCTAGTCCCATTCTCCTGTCATATAGAGGCTGGCAGCAGTGGTTGTGGGGTGGGGGAGGAGGTGAAGGGAACCCCCCTGCTGTGACCCAGATCAGCCCTTTCCCCCTACCCCCCCAGTAGAGGTAGCAAGCTGTGGTAGAGAGCTCCTTTCCCTCAGCTGCAACCAGCAGCAGCAGCAGCTTTTCACTATGCTGGGAACTCTGGCAGAGGGATGGAAAAGGAGCACACCCTAATGGTTGCTCCACCCCCACCAGTTTCCTGTCTGGGATCTTGCTGGAGGCAGGGTCTGGGCTGTGCTGCAGGGGGGCTCCTTTTTAACCCCCAACCATCAGAATTCCTGTCATGGTGTAAAGTGGTGCAGGGAACTCACACTGCCACTGCTGGCTTCATTAGCAGCTGGGGGAAAGGCCCCCTTGCTGAAGGAGGAACCCAGCCCAGCTCCCAGCAAGACCCAAGCTGGGAAACTGGAGGGGGCTCATCTGGCAGGGAGCTCCTTTCCCTGAGTTACAGCCAGCAGAGGCAGTGCATGTTCCCTACACTGCTTTTCACTGCGCTCAGAACTCTGGTGGCGGGGTGGTGGAAAGGAGCTCCCCTGCTGTGTAGCATGCCCCCTCGCCCCCATAGTAGGAACTGAACTAATGTAGCTGATGTTAACATACAGTGTAATAGTAGTGAACTGTAACCATGTTAGTCTTGTCCTGTAAGCAACTTGAAAACTCCATTTTGTATTCTTTTGCTTGACGTAAGTGTATGAACTCAGCATGCCCTTTATGTGTAAGTGTATGTGAAAGGGTGAATGGTGAAAGAATGGCATAGAGACAGGAAAAGAAGATTTAACTGTGTTTGTAAGCAACAAGGTGCCAAATGTGTAAATTACCAGTCAGTAAACTAATCAATAGCTGGCTGAAGAATCCCTTTGAGGCCTAGGGCACAAAAGAGATAACGAGGAGGAGGAATGCACACATCCTGCCAGATGGGCAGCAAGGACACTCCAAGGCTGAAATACCAACGTTTATGATCAAACTGACCTCGGGCTGAGATAAACAGAAGATGGATGAGAAACAACTGTGAAAACAGAAATTGGGTTTGGCAAACCCCCAAAGTGCAAAACAAAGGGTGCCAATCCCCATAAAAGAGAACTCTGAAATATACTGGGTTGCGTGAGTCTCTCTCAACTGCTGTTTCATCAGAGCATAGATGTGTCTGTTTCACCTTGCTCCAGCTGCTATCTCTAAGATCTCTTTCTCAGTACGGCCTGAGCTGGCCACCCAGTGCTATTATTGAACAACTGCTGCTGGTAACTCTAATTCCTGAATGGAGTTGTTTTGTGTTCATGTGTGCCTGTGTGTAATTATGTGTATGATGATTTGTATGTGTATTTATGAGTGGTGTGTCTGAACCTCTATGTCTAATTCATGTAATCAATAAACACAGCATTTTTCCTTATGCCCCTTTATAAGGTCTTGTTCTTGATTTGATAAATTGGAATTCAAAGTAACAACCTCCCCGCAATTGCTGGCTAGGTGTCTGGGGGGCCAGGCCAGGCTGGACAGGAGTGATCCTTTTCTACGACCACCACATCAGAGTTCCCAGTGCAGTGAAAAGTGGTGCAGGAAACTCACATTGCTTCTGCTGCCTGCAGATGGGGAAGAGAAGCACCCTCCCCCGCCCCAGGCCATGGTGGCTGTGGGAGTAAAAACTGTTTCCCAACCCCCGCACCCTCTCACCCCTTTTGCCAGGCTGTGGCTCACAAGTGGCTGGTATCAGAGGCTGCTACTGATTCAAGTCAGTGACAGCCAAGGGGCCAGGGCCAGCCCAACATGGGCAGAGCAGACAAGCTCTGCGTGAGGCAAGCATGCTGCCCTGTGAGGGGCCCATGGGATGCTGGTGAATTCAGCCTAGCTTAACATGCGATGGATGTGGCACAGACATTCAAAAAAGTGCTCTATCCTAAAGCACTTTAGTCTCATAGCACATCCATCTAGGGTTAACTTAGAGCATGATCCACCATTTTTAAAACACCATAAGTGCTGTAAATATCTGTTCTGTTACAGTTTTAAAGTGACTTCTGCATGCTTAATGCACACTAAATGTAGTGTCTGTACCTAGCCCTATAATTATCAGTCTGATTCTGGCAGGATGCTTGCTTTCAACAATCTATTCTTTTTCCTGGCATGTAGGCAGCTGTGTAGGGGGCCCCCTTTAAATTTACACTGTTGTCTCAGTCTTCATTCACTAAAAACTGTTTCTGACCAAATTTCTATAACTACAGGAAATTTTAATTAAAACCCAATCTTGCAAACCCTTACAGGATTAAGGTTTTATATAACTGGGCCCTTTGATTCCTATCATGATTAAAATTTGCAGAAAGACCACATTACATCCTGCAGGCAGTATGAAGGGGCCTCCAGGTATGTGGATTCATATTCATTTTAAGACCTCTTTACATTTCTGTTTGGCATATTAGTATCTTAGAATAAAAGAGAATCAGGCTTATTCTGTTCAAAATGAAATGACTATTTACTGCAGCAATCAGTGACATTTTAAAAAAGCATTTTTTGATATGATTAGTATGATAACCAATTTTTAGGTATAATATACTGACATTTTCTATGGTATAAAATTTTAATCCAATATTGACAGTTTCTATGATATAAAAATCTTAATCCAGTACCCAAATTTTTGATCCATCTCATTTTAGCCATGCATAGGAAATTGATTTCTGAGCAAACATTCTGACAGAAGTTCAATTTTAATAAATAAATATATTTTAATGTCTATTTTTATGTCAAGCATAGAAGTGTCAAGAAGAATTGAAAGTACAAAACAGTTCCAATAATTCAGATAGATGGGCTTTATTCTCACTAAATCAAACTTCAACCAATTTAGTCTCTTTATGCTGTGCTAGTATGCTAAAGGAGGAATACACACACCTTATAGCTCCTACCATACAAGCATAAAAGAAAAGGGACTATAGTGAAAATTCAGTGCAGTGTACAGAATCACAATTCTTTTATCAAAATTCCTTGCAGAATTCTATTGTATTCCAATAAGCAAGGAGGATGTATATGCATCAGATTGGTTTTAAACAGGATCATTTTCATGATTCTCTGAGATGTCAGCTGCTCTTTAGAACTTATTACACAAGATGCTTTATGGCTGTTTTTAGATGTTGCTTTATAAATTGAAATAAAGTGATCAATAATTACATAGGGAATTTTATATGGGCAGAATGGATATCATAAGTATGAAAAGCTCTAATTAGGAGTGCATCTTGCTATACTTCACACTTACAATTCTTTAAGAAGTTATTTTATTTGTGAATCACCTTAATCACAAAGAAATTAAAGAGAACAAACTTATTTGTGTGAAAATAATACTCTAGATGCATGGAGGCTAGACAGGAAAAGTGCCTAGAGTCATTTCTGTATCCGATCAACTAGCTTGTCTAATCCATTTTACTGTGGATAGTTGGCCTGACATGACTTCAGATTAGTTTAATAGGGATTAAAGGGGCATGAAGTGTATAAGTCCATGAATTTGCAAGTCTAAACATGTTTAGGAATTCATTTATCTTTAATGGCAGGAGGCGGGGAGAAAGTTCAAAGTAAAATTTAGATACATTTAAAACCATAGATCATTTCCTGGGAAATTTGGAAAAGAACTGAGAACTGCCCATTTCTCAGGTCAAATCCTGATGTCTTTATTCAGTCACTACTCTCAAAATTCTCACTGGAGCCAAGCAGTAAATGTACGGGTCCCTGTGTAAACCTACAAGTCCCCTTGATTACTGCCCAGATGAAGCAAGCCTCTGGCATTCGGTTTCCTGAGCTGGCATGATGTGTGCATAATGTCTTAGAGCTAGAGTTAGAGCTGCCAAAAGAAAGGGGTCAAAGACAGCCAAATTATGATATCACACCAATAAAACCTCATCATAGTGACACGCATAAAACACTCTGTAAACTGCTTTTGTAAGCTTTAATTTATTATGAGTTTTGAACTGTTTTCATTCAGTGACATGTTTTCCTTTACTTCTCACGTCCTTCATTAATTTGTTTCCTCTTTTAAAAATAATACAACATTTTTGGCAGTTTGAAACTCATGAAAATATAGATTGTATATAGACCCAAGATGAAGCCACTTGCCAGAGATCCAGGAACCCATGGGTTTTTTTGAACTGCTAGGCCAGAATATGATGAATTTTTTTCTTTCTTGATTTGTCTAGTAGGTACCTTGCATAGTGATGGCTTCCTGTCATTCTGTTACATACTTATCTTTAAGACTAGACTTGGAATCATTTCAGCAGTTGTCACTGGGAGCCTTGCAGATTCCAGTGGTGATGTATTCATTCTCTGGAGCATGTGAATGCAGAGGCCCTTGCAATGAAAAAGAATACATACTCTCTCTGACAATTCTGGAAATGTAGAGGACTTACTATTAGGAGATTTCCTCTGGGGTTCTAAACAGGGTAGTGCTATTTTTATGGCCTTACCCAACCATAATACTTCTCCACTACAAGTTCATGATGGTGACTCAGAATCACTTTGGGAATGAGGCCAAGGACATAACTGGACAGAAAAAGGACTAATTGCTCAATACAGCATCATACAGAGCAGACCCCACAGATTTCTATGCATAAATCCATTCAGGAGTCAATTCTGCCTTAAACATTTACTGGTCTGCACATTTCTCTGCTACTGCACAGGAAGGAAGGGTTCAGCCAAAGGCAGCAAAGTTCCTGAAGGAGCTTTGATGCATACTAGTAAGGAACAGGCCAGGCAGTGCATGTACTGATCCTCCAAACCAATAGCTCTGATTCAAGGGCACAAGACTTTCCTTCAAGACTATGCAAAATGTATTAGCTTTTTATGAATGTCCTCTGAGCTTCAGTTTACCATCTTGGTTTATGCTGCCTATCAGCACCGAGCCTGGAGGAATACAAACAGGAACTGAATCAATTGTAGAGGTATAGCTGAGACAGTTTGGTTCTCCTAAGTTTCAAGAGAGGTCATAAGCTGTAGACTAGTTGAAAGCTTTTCTTGCTTGCGTGTGATAGAGCACCTGTTGGGAAGGGGTACCTACAAGGTAGTTAATTAAATTAGGGGTGACAAGCACCTGGAGAGTGGGTAGCTGTACCTCTACCCACTCTTTTTCCCTTCCATGTCCCATCTCCTACAGGCTACTCAGTGGATGGTAAAAATGTTACATATTCAAGGAGACAAAAAAAAGAGTGAAGAACAGAAAGTGAATGGGTTAAAAAGAGTGGGAAAAATAGGAGGGGGAGAAAGAAAGGAGGAAAGAGCCATAAGGAGTGAATGGGATTGAAAAAGCCAAGGAAAATATAAAAGGGAGTGAAAGAAATAAGAGAGATGAAACCGAAAGGAGAGAACCAACCCTCCATCTTGCCAAAAGAAATATAATCCCATAATTCTTTCCCTCTCAGCTTGCCCCTTTCAAGACAACTTTTGTCTAATGTCTCCTTAAACTCACACCTTTTCTATGAGTTCCAAGAAGCCTTATTTTTAAGCATTGGAAATATAATTTTGCTGCAGAGCAAAATTGTACCACGATGTTGGCAGAGTTTGAAACTGCTGAAGAATGTATATCATTCCCCACATGAAACATTACAAATGTTACATATTTTTTGTTATTTTGTATTTTTTGATTTTTTTCAGTTTAAGAAGATATTAGGAAAGATGGTACTGGGAAGTTCATGTAACTGTCACCGATCTCTTTGTAAGATCAGAAATATATTTTAGAAGAATTAATGATTCTCTTCTGATACTTCTGGTTCAGCAAAGAGATGAACAGAAAAGTAAGGAATTCAAGTATTGTACTAGTTGCAATTTCATTTTTCTCTCATTCTCAAGCTTAGTAACTTAATCAAGAAGTGACTTTGAATTTCTTTGAAAACAACTGGACAAGATCAGGCCATTCAGGTGGTATTAATATTTCTAGCCAACTTTTCAGTTAAACACCATAAGAGAGGGTGAATACTTGAATTGTGGATCATGGAAGCCAAAAAGGCCTTTGGAATAGATTGATGGGTGGGCTTAATCACACACATAGAAAAGATTTCACACAGTTCATGTATCAGACAAGCGAGGCAAGATCTTATGAAAGTGATAGGGGCAAAAGGTTTTGCGATGAAAAGTGGGACAGAGAAGAGAAGCTTATTTTTTTCTTGCAATGATACGCCTTGATTTTGAAATGAAGCCTGCTGAGTAGGAAGTGCATGCAGTGAGATCAAAGAATAGTGCACGTCTGTCTAGTTGCTAAAACACATGGATATTAAAAATTTGGCCTCTGGGAGAAAAATTCAGATTCTTAAACAAAATATGAATGAATACTGGACAATCAACCTTTTTTGACACAGGGAAAAGCCTGGAACCCAGTTTCCATAAACTTCTTTTATGGAAAGACTCTTGAGAACAATTCAGAAAAGCTCATAGCAAAGAGTTATACTTTCACCAAAACAGTGTCCTTTCAGTCCTGTGTTATCCAGAGCACTCTGGAAGCCATGAATCCCTTGCTAGGGAAGAAATCACTAGAGGGTGCAGCTGATAAACTGACAGTATTTGGTTTTTCATATTAACATATTGTTAATTTTCTCATGTTGTTTCTTTTTGGCGATGCTCTTGCAAACAGAAAGTGAGTTTGACCTTTGTGTTGAACTTTCTAAGCAGAATAACTTCTGGGATTGAGTCACCTTTATTTAAGGGCAGGTGTATATATTTGAAATAAAGTACCCAGCATGCACAATATTCACTTCTCAATTAATGGTGAACTAGTTTGCAATAGTAGAATCTATCATCCTCAGGAGCATTTGTTTAATTTAATGCATGTGAGCAGTACTTTTGGAGTCAGTAGTTTTATAATCCAGAATAGTTAACACATTATAGATCAAGCCCTTGGTGGGATGCCAGGGACCAAATAGTATCTTCCTGATTTTTTAGTTCTCCAAAAGAATATCTACAGTCCTATTTCATTGCTAGGGGCTTCCTTGCTTATGAGTGACCTGGAAATCTCAGCGAAATGATTTCCACATCACGGAGGGGTTCCCGTCAGGATTTAGTCAAAAGGAATCAATTCCTTTGTATATTTCTCACAGGTTAGGTGCCTGGCTGATGTTCATGGTCCAGCTGAATATATGTTAGCCATATCCTCATTTTTTGATTTACTAATAAGAGACCTTCACCTATTTTGGGAAAAGGATAAGGATAGAAGCAAATTATTCTACAACTTCTAAGAACTTCCACTCAAGAGAAAAAGATCTGCCTGCAGTATGATACTGCTTTTGGTTGACTCTACAGTACTGTTCTATTGCCTTTTGTGAATGCCTTTTATATATTATCAATACATTATATTAAATCTACATTTTGTGAGTTAGAACCCTGCTGTCTGCTTGAGTTATAAAATGTGTTTATATTGCTGTCTAAGATGTTAGATATTTTCTTTTGGATATAGATAATAAATTCATGTTTGTGATTATTAATTCACTCTGAATTGCAGTTATTGTATATTTTATCTGACAACATTCAATTTTTAGCTCTATTTCTCTCTCCTCTTCTTTTCACATATGCTTTTTTGAAACTGCACCTGGTGAAAATACTCATTTAAAATTTTTTCATTACAAGTTTAATCTCTTTTTTGGTTACTGATTCATTATAGAATCAGTCTTTATTCCTGTGACTATATTAATTTCTTCTTTAATATTTAACAGTTTCAACAAATATGTTTCATCTTACATGTTACTCATGAGTTGGTTACTTTGATTATTCATAACTTTGGTTGTGTGATTGGTGGCTGAAGTCACATCTTTTCTGGTCCTTGACTGGACAAGTAAAACTCTAAAACAGGAAAATAAATACAAAATAACATTTTTGGCTGTTAAGTCATATTATTCATACAAGGGTCTAGTATTTTTTGCATGAATAAAACATCCTTACTAAATTTCTTAAAACTTCTCTGTCAAGTTATTCATGTGCATTTGTGACTAAATAATTGGACTCTTAATTGCCTGATTTGATGGTAAGTTTTGATCTTATGGTTAATTACTCAATTTCATTGTGTCTAGAATGCTAGAGAATATGTTACCATTTTACTCATTTTGTAACTGAAGTCAATGTTTGCAGTATCCTTTACTTTACACTGTTTGCAGTAACAGTCATAAAGAATAGATATATTCACACAAAGTTCAGTAAATATTTAAGAAAAATTATGCATACTCTGCTACATTATATAGAAAGTAAATTTTCAAAACAGTTTTTAGAAATAGTTGTCATCCTGCTGAACTTTCCCTATAGCTGTTTCTCAGTGGAAACTGCCATTTTACTCATACTTCTCAGTAGGAACTCCAGATTTATTATGCACTGAGGGAAGGCAGAGGCCATTCATATGCATGGGAGGTAGAGATTTTCAAAGTTGTGGTTCTGTTCTGAAAAGTGACTGTACAATAATGGCACTTTCTTCCTCAAAGCTGCTTCCTGTGTGTATTCAGAGTTACATCTGCTGACTTTAGTGACAAAAATAGTTTTTACTGATCTTTAATCCTACTAGCCCTGAAGAACTAGTACAGCTAAGAGGGTCTGAACTGAATTCTATTCTTTTTAGTTCATAACCAAAAGGTTCTTCACTATGTTCTAGTTGAAGATCCAATCAATTATACCTGTGCAAATTCACAGGTAGTGATGGGATTGCACAGGTGTCACAGGTCATAATCTGAAAACAATGGGGTAAAACTGGTGTAACTGAGAGCACAATTTGTTTTACAGAACAGTAGTATAACTAAGTGGGGTTGAGTAGGGTACCAGCCTTGGGTGCCAACTTAAAGGCAATGCAAAAATGGCAGGCACCAGCTCTGCCTCTGCTGATACAGCTACTTCTCAGGGCACAGAATTGCCCAGTGACCTCTCTCCTGCAGAGTCTTTCATACTAGTACAATGTACAAGAAGGAAAAAATCAGTTTTACTCTCATAGCTTAGTTTGAATTTTCTGAGTTGAGAATTAGAAAAAATATCCTGCTCTTCCCTTCCCCACATTTTAACTGAGCATGCTTGGCACTCAGTGGAGTATGACGAAAATGGATCCCCCAAATCCTGATGTTAAAAAGTCACTTTTCACTATTTGGTAAATGTTGTTGGAAAGGACCATAGCCTGGGGTAGGTAGGTTTGACATCACTGAGAGGGCAATAAGACTATCAGATATGTTCTGTGTTTGGTGTGCTTGAAAATAGAAGCAAAAACATTGCTTATCTTCTTCTTTTCCTTGATGGTAAGCTTTTTTCTTGTGGGAGAGGGGGCCAGATATCGTTTCCCCATAGATATTTCCATTAGAACTCAGTGTGGAGGAGATTATGTGCAAGAATAAAAATATTAATGATAAAAACAAATTGCAGAGCTAGACTCAGTGTATAAATTGACAGTAATTGGAGGTCCAGATTTTCCCTCACTAAAGTACAAAGACCTTCTTTATTGCCAGTATAGAGCAGCTCTAGAGGTAGTTTAGCTAACCGCAAGAGCATCATATCACCTTATGGATATCTTCTGAAGGCATAGAACTGTAACAGCAGTCCTTATATTACAACCTTCTCTGTGCTCCCAGTGCAGAAGCACAGCTAACGTGTCCTTATTCTCTACTCAATCTTGACTGGGTCCATTAGCAGTCAGCCGCCATTACGTTTTCCCTCAGGATCACGAAGTTACAATGGCAGCCCATTTCAAAGCCATTACAAAAGCCACCATATAGCTGCACTGGGTGATCCTCAGCCAGAGTGAAGACTCTAGGTGAGTGCTTGAGCATGATGACTTTGTGAAGATGGTACAATTTTGCACAAAGTTTTAAAAAAAAAAAAAGCTGTACAACTAAGACAGCCTTGTACATTCACACTTATCCTCTTTTCCCCCCATGAGCCTGGAGATGAGGAGGCGGGTTTGTACTTGCAAGCCATCTTTCCAAGTCCCAGACTCCCATATGGATACTATTGCTGCTTGTAGTGGCACCCGTTACAGCCTTAACTGAAACAGCCTTCATTGACTCATCTGCTGCTAAATTGTTGTTGAGGTTTTTTTCTTTTCTCTCTTTTATTATTTCTTTGAAAACTCTGCAGTTGTGCTGAGGAACACACAAGAACAGGACGGAGTGATGCATGATGTGAGGAAATTGAAACCAGGTGTGTTTACTGTGCTGGCACATACACACAGATCTGCTAAACCTGGTCTGCTTATCTAATTCCCAATATTCCCAGGCCACATACATGTTTCCTATAACTCCTTAAAGTCCAGGCAACTACAAAAGAAAACTTCTACTTGGGCTCCATACACATCTATTTTCAAAATACAAACTATGACTGAATTTACATATTAATTACTAATTTGTGATTCTTCTTTCTGCTTAGAGTGCATTTTTCTAAAGGAAAGAATAAAGTCTTCTGGTATGATAACAATTTATTCAATGTAGTTACACTAAACCTAAAATAAACTGCATATTATCCCGTAGGGAGTTTTGATAAAACCAGCAAAGTGGTAGAGAAGAAAATAGAATGAGTAAAATGCATTCAACCCCTCACCTCCAATATATTGGATATTAGGATACAATTTGAAAACATGATCGTAAAAGATCATTTTGACCATCTGATTTCTGCCTTATACAGATTGCTTCCATTGGCACTATAATAAGGTAGCTGAAAAATAAGTAAAATAATAAGTAACTACACGATAATGAATAAACAAGATTTCAAAGACTTGGTCTGAAATGACCAACGCTGCTATTTATAATATAAAAGAAACATCTGCATAGTTGAACAGGTCTTCTAGATACTTGTAAAGCTAAATCATTACCATAGAAAACCATAAATATGCAGCCCATTTGCTGGCTAACCTGATAACAGAGCCATATGGCCCACAAATTCTCTCTGGAATTATTCTCTGTTATGTATCCAAAAAAACATTTTTATAGTTTTCATTTTTTTTATTTTTCCTCTCACGGTGATCTTAATTTTTGTTCTGTTCTTTTGTCAACTGGGCATAATGGAACTCCTTATGAGACCAACATGACAGTGTTTTCAATATAGTATAGTTAGGTGATGTTTGAAAAACGCTTTGAACACAAAAATGCAATATAAGTGCTTGTTATAATGTATACCTATGAAGATGTATGCAGGTTACGCACTGATTAATTTATCAGTTCTTCTTATGTCTTTGCTGCAGCAATAAAAAATTCATGTCATCTGTCTAATGTGTCTATTGCTTTGGAAAACCAGACTCTAAGGAAGTGTTATAAAATTGTGTATGAAATAAAAAAAAAAGACTTACTTCTTCCACGTATGGAGCATCTATTGCAAGTGGATCCATTGCAGCCTTTAAATGCCACTAGACCAAGACTTCTAGCCTGTGTACTTCTTGTGACAAAAAGTGGCAAGTTATGACAATAGAAGAATATTTGCTTTGCTTACTTACTGGTGATATTAAAAAGATTAATAAGGTTAAAATAGCAGATATTCAATGCAGATTGCTTCTTACTTCTAAAAATGACTTATGTGATGGTTTCACCATATAGTGAAAGATTTAAGCATCTCATACTGTGCTTCTGTAATGCACACATGTTAAACTAACACTGTAACCCCATGGTATAATAAACACTTAAACTTGAAATACTCAAAGATATAGACTAGTTTTGATTTTGTGATGAAAAATGTGTGATACATTTTCTTTGCAGTGTTCTGGAAAAAAAAACCTTCTTAATTTGGTCATTGCCTTCTTTTTCTTATTAGCAGAAAAAAAATCAGACAAAGGGACTGGGATTCAGACTGGTACTGGTACTAGGACTGATCACTGCATTACAATCTGTCCAAGTTCAGTAGTGATCAAAAGTAACTGGAAGGGTTAAGAGTTCCAGTAGACTGCTCATTTGGGGGTCTAGTCCAAACATCACTGAATCCAGTGGTAGCCTTACCATAGACTCTAAATGGAGTTGGGTTAGAACAGAATATATTGTATTTCTCTTTAGTTCCTGGATAAAGCAAACATTAAATTATCTGGCACAAATTGGGTGTAGTTCTTTATATACAGGAGGAATTGCTACCATATTTAGGCATAGGAGAACTTAAGGTTAAAGTTTTAGCAGTTTCTAAAGAAGCATTCAAGAATACTTCTGACCTCCTCTATTCATATAAGATAAAAAACCTCCAGAAAAGCCATCTTTTTTCCTTGTTATTTCTTCATCTTTCTCTTTTTTACAGTCTTTCTAAATTATGGTGGTTCCAAGACCTGATGAAAACACTTTACAAAGAGTTCATTGTTGGTATGTACTCAGGCCTAAACACCCATGACAATATTGTCTAAATAAGGTTCCTTTTTGTTATGAATACTCTGACAACTAAAATATAGGTTGGATGTGAAAATGCCTATGGATTTAGGAAACCAGAGGAAATGCACAGTAAAAAGCACGATGTGGTGAAACTGCTTTTCACATTACTCACAGAACAGCGCTCACTGCTCAAGACATGATAGGACCTGAAATAGTCTTATATGATATAGCGGCTTTCTGCTCAATATTACACACCAAGTTTCCTGTGTACTATTATTACTGAGCCAAATGCCATTGAAATCAATTATACAAATATCCTGTTCATGGCATAATATGTAAGTAACAAACTGTACTGCCAAAATAACTCACAGAACAAAGCTCTTTTTAAGTATGACCATAATATTCTTCCTCAAAAGTAACCTGTAGGTAATATTACTGTTCATAATTACACAATATTTACTTGCATATTATTGTTACTATAATATACTAGTTCTTTGACTCATGTCTTCCTTTTTATTTCCTAATTTATTTTCTCAGAACTGGAAAGGTCAATTCTGAGAAAGCATCAGGTGTTCAGCAAAGTTCTGCTTTTACTTAGTATTGCAGCTGGATTAACTGAAGCATAGAAAGGCCAAGATTCTTGTTCGCGATCACAAAGATAGATAGTTGCTCAGACAACATCTGAATTGCATCCAGGCTTCTCTTGTTTGCTAACCTCTTATACTGACTAGGGAACTTCTTGCTAAGACCAGGTACAGAATTACACTTTTACTGGTAAAAGTGATTGGAAACTCGTCTACACCCATAACAGAATAGAAATTCAGCACACAAAATGGTCTATACCCATAACAGAACCTAAGTTTGGCATACACAGGCTGGCTTATAAATGGCAGAACCCAGTTGAAGACTTGTGCTCCTTCCCCACCCCAGGGTGAATGCATGTTCTGTTCATAAAAGATGAAATTACTATTGACATCGGTTTTACGCTAATATAGCCACCCTGGTACAGTAGACTTCATTCATTGTAAAACCAAGTTCTAAAGAATTAATTTTTGCAGATACCAGTTGTCTGAGATTCAACATTTGGTCTTAAAATGATTTAAATAAAAGAAATTAAACTTAAGTCAAAGGTTTTCCCAGACTTGGTGGGTTAGTGCGATGAAGGCACAGCAGTCTTAATAGCTAATAGTATGCGAGGGAATGATGTAGTCTGGCCACCTTTGACTCCCAGTCCTAAATGACCATTTTTCAAGTGGGCTGACTAGAAATATCCTTTTGGCATGAGTCCAGAGCAGAGTTTGAACTTGTGCCTCCAGAGCAGTAGCAAGAAACTTCAACTGCTTTAGCACTACACCTCAGAAGAAGATGACTCCACAGAAATTGGTGCTCTTTGCAATTTTTACAATTAGCAATAGCAGATTTATTAGCCAGTCTGATTGCTATTTTTAGGTTACACATTGCCATTTTGAGTCAGTTCAAAGCTTCTGAAATCCATCTGCCCCTCCCCATAACCTTGTAGTCCAGGACTATTTAAGTGGTAGCCCACAGGATATATATACTATACAGCCCATGAGGTGTTAAATTGCACTCCCCAAATACAGTGGTGTGGAGAGGGTTGTATGTGGTGTAATTGTGGGGTTGCAGGAATGTGGTACACCAGTCGGGGTACAGTGTGATCATGTTGGTAGGGTAAATCTGTGGGGTGTATGACCCAGGGAGAGCTGTGGTTTGTTCAAGTGTGGCCCATGGGGCATGTGGCCTCCAGCTTCTTGGATACTGGAGAGCCTTGCTGTAGTTCACCATATGGAAAGGGAGAGGGAAACACCACCAGCAGCAACCTTTCTTAAGATCATTTTAAGATCTTAAGAAATGGGCCTAGGTAGCTGTGTGAGTATTTCTGAGGGCAGCATTTGGCTATCAGATGCAATGTGTGGTAGTACCTGTACTTATCCCCTGAAGCTCAACAAAGATCCAAAAATTGTTTGCATTGGTCTTTACAAACCCACCTAATTTAGTACAGTGCTTCACTGACTCCATGGCCCCAGCAATAGCACTCGAGAAATAGCAACAACATGCTCAGATGTCAGTAGATTACATGTCCATATGTGTTTTCAGTCTTCCCATTTACTTAAAGAATGAGGGGAGACCTAATAACACTCTTTGAATATGTAAAAGGTTTTTCAGAAGAAAGATTACAAGCTATTTTCCATGTCCACTGAGGATAGGGCAAGAAGGAATGGGCTTAAATTACAATCAGGGTGATAAGGAAAATCTTCCTAATGGTAAAAGGCTAGTTAAGTACATAACTACATTACCTAGGGAAGTTATGTAATATCCATCCCTGGAGGTTTTTAAGGATAGGTTAGATATACATCTGTCAAAACTGTTTTCACTATAGTTAAACCTACCTTGGGAGACTGGGTGGACTAGATGACTTGACAAGTTTCTATTCAGTCCCATTTCCTATATGTCTATAATCTGTAAATTCTTTGCCAATAAGCACTTTACCCCTAGGGAGATGACAGGAAACTCCAGGAAGCATTGGACCTTCCTCTTGGAAATTCTACTAATGTGGCATAGCTCCAGACTTTACAGGAAAATCTCAGCCCCCTGACTAGATGTTTGGTTGTTTCTATGGGTTCTGAGAAATGATTGGCATGATTATAATTTGGTCCATTTTTTGGTCTTGATTTAATTTATTTTCTCCTCTCTTTGTGTAATAAAGGTTAGTTGTTGTGATAGATTCACATCATGCTTCAGAGCACTTTATATGGAACAGCATCTGTTCTGTCTTTGAACTTTATTTTAATAATCCATGATAATGTTTTGTCTATGAAAGTCTGGTAGATAGTATTGTATGTAATTTTTGTCCACTCTTTAAACTTCAGATTGCTTGGGTTAGTCTTTCTTTTAGAAATTTGAATCAAACTTTCATAGCTCTTAAACAATCTTTAAATCTCCTTTTTAACTGTGCAGCTTTTTCCCAGAATATCATCTTAGTTCCTCTTTGGCCTCCATAACTGTATTTGCTGCAATTACTTTAGTGCAAAGACGAATGTTGACACGAGTATTAGGGCTGTGTGGAATTTCACTCGGTGTTTAGTTTTGAAGCTGTTTCAACGTGTTTTGAGCTCAAAATAGCAAAATCAAAACAAAACAAAAGGCTTCAAAATACCTTTGAAATGCAATGAGGGCATATAATTTGGTCCATTTTTTGGTCTTGATTTAATTTATTTTCTCCTCTCTTTGTGTAATAAAGGTTAGTTGTTGTGATAGATTCACATCATGCTTCAGACAGGATGGGGCATAATTACAAATAATTATACAAAAGGTAACTACTACAGAATGTGTTAATGTTTCTCGTATTAAATGCTTCTAATAATTAAATGAACTCTCTACCTTTGAGAAGCAAATTGATTTTGTGATTCAGATACTGTCCATAAAATCATTGTGACTAGTGAGATCAGCAGTTAATAATGAAGTAATAATGTTGAGTTGTAATGTTAAGGCCATTACTTGTTAAATAACTAAAGCTTTAATGCACAAATTATTCATTATCACTTCATTGTATTATCACAGCAATGATGATTACTACAACTATCTTGTGCAAAAATATTGTTTGTCCTCCTACTGAACCTCAGGAAAAAGCAAACTAAGGTAAACAATGTGATATTCATTAACAATGTATGAATTTGAGGGCTTGCAGTTCACATCTTTCCATAGCGATGATTTTTATATAAGCATATTAAAAAACCCAAAACATATGGGAAACTTCTGCTCCTATAATAGAATTTCACATAAATATCATTTTTTTGTATGTATGTATAGCACCTTGAGATGTGGGAAAAGAAAAACATTCATCTGGTCAAGAAGCAGATGTTTGCCCTAATTAGTTATATAACTGTTTTTTGAAAAATGGCCTTTGTTTTTGGTGCCCAGTTTGAAACATCTTGAAGGGACTTAGCTTTTACCAAGTCCAGTACTGAACATTCACTCTTTGAAGAACAGGCTGTGTACTCAAAATTACTTTGAAAAATCTTAGTCTTGTTGATAATTTATTATGATTGGCATTGAATATAGACAGTATAGAGAGTTTTATGTTGTATATCATTTTATAATACAAAGACTACATATCCCGAAACATAGAGCTAGATGAAACCTCAAGAGGTCATTAACCTCAATCCTCAAATCAAGGCAGAACAGTCCCTGTCTAGCCATCCCAGACATAGGGGGTGCATCTACATGAAAAATTTACTGCAGAGCTGCCTAATTAGCTCTGCAGTAAAGTCTTTGTGTTTACATATGTGGCCCTATTGAGTCGCAGTAAATTAATAAATACTGACATAGAGTAGTACTTGTAAATACAAGTACTAACTTCTGGCAGCATTATTTACTGTGCAATGATGCATGTGTAGATGCTGATGGGGCTGGTTGGGGCATGGGAGCTGCCTGTTGGCTAGCCATGCACTGAAGTACATTTGTACTCCAGCCAGCCCCTCTGCAGCATGTTGAGCTGGGTCAGAACAGCCCTGGGCTGGCAGGCTGACCCCCAGGTACCCCTGCCAGCTGGGGCTGGTCTGACCCAGCTCAACATGCTGGTCTTGGGCACATGCAAAGATGAAGTGCCCAGGAGCAACAACATCCAGTACAATATGGGGTGGAGTGTATTACTTGACATTAATTGCACCTGTAGATACACCAAGTAAGTAGCTAACAAAGGCCAAACTACAAGCAGTATGGGTCTATCTCAAAAAGCTATTTCAAACTACCATTATTCCAGTCAATAGTAGTACGTACTGGGCTCTGACAGAAGTGCATTTGTCACACAATCAACCCCCTGAAAGTGTTGTACAGTCATGCCGTGACACACATGCATAGCTGCAAAGTGCTTTAAAAGTGGCTGATCATGCAACAAATTAACACTTATCTATTAAGTGCTCCAAAGTGGAGCACCTTATGGAATATCTGTTTCCTAGGGTCAGTTTGTTAGCACAATCATGGATGGGCTGATTCCCTGCTGCTGGTGTTGTCTGCAGGAAGGTGGGAGGGGTAGGAGGAAAAAGGAAGGGGAGAGAGCTGCCAGCTGGGGTTTGTCTGACCTTTGTTGGATGGGGAGAAGGTGTATTGGAGCTTTCCCACCTCATAGCCTGCCCATGCAGCTCCCTCCCCCTCCAGGTTAGGTCAGGAAAACTTCAGCCTGTAGCTCCCTGGGGGACCAGAGCTAGGGGGAAGGTGAGGCTAAGGGCTCTCCCTTAGTTTGTAGGCAGGAATCTCCTGCACTGAATCAGCTCCAAGTGGAGCTCAATACCACCCATCCCCTGACAAAGGTTGGTTGGGTTGGGAGGGGTTGCTCTAACTCATGGTGCTTTATGTGAAGTGTCATGAGTTAGAGCAGGGACCTCTTTGTCCATCAGTGTCCACTGACTTGTGCTCCACCTAGAGCTCATCAAAGCTTTGTACAAGGTGGTAAATAAATAAAATGGCTGAAGAACTGTAGCTGTCTCGGGGTTTCACAGGTCCAGATTTCTGAGTGTTCCTTATTAAAATGGCTTGTGGTTTTACAAGTGACTGGGTAAACATAAACACAAGAGCTGCAGTTCCTACTCATTGCTTACCATTTTTCTGAGCATATATCTATCTACATATATGTCTCCTTTGATTCACTGTTGAAATATAAACATTCATTTTAAATCTACCATTATTTCATGAGCAGAGGATGCCAGTTTCTTTGAATATTTTCAGATCACTCTGTCATGGCTTAGTTTGCAGAGTTTACATAAATGTGTACCCACAAAGAGAAGAAAGCACTTGCTACATATTTTTTGTCATTAGGCAATGTTTGCTTGTGCTCAAACATATATTATACCCAAGATATAAGGCCAAAAAGGTTGCCTTCTCACCTAGCATCATATGATATTGGTTTGATCTTTAACCAGGTAATCAGTAGCTGTAAAACCCACAGTAGGTATGTAGAGAAGGAAACAGGGTATGTGGATCTGAGGAAAAATGTTTATCAAAATACTTCCAAATTATATCTGATATAGTAAAAATAGCTTGGTTTGGTTCATGTTGAGTTTAGAAACACTCAACCTGCATTCAAATATCACATCTGAAGTAGAACCCCTTTGAAAAGTTTGGTTTAGGTAGCTGGGACTCAGCTGACTAATTCAGGATTTGGAATCTAACCCTGCCTCAGTTCAGTATCCTTCCAATGGCTGTCCTCTTATCAAGGTACTTTGCTTGGTGGTTAAAGAACATGCCCTATTGCTACTGCAGATGGTAATGCCTTACTGCTGCTATGCTACAGCTGACTTTTGAACAGGAGTTTTTATATCATTGCAGTTCCAGTTAGTTTGACAACTGTCTCCTGTCTCCTGCTGCAGCTGGCAAGTGCAAAACTCACGGACAGAGAAACTGAGCTGAACCAGAAAACTGAAATTGCTAGTTTAGTTCAGGAAACTCAAAAGAGGGAAAGGCTAGAAGAGTCCATGGTCTTGCTACCTCTCCAAGTCTCCCTCATTTGGAATTCTTATTAGAGCATCTTTGACTTGTATGTCACAAGGCTCTATTTAGCATGAATATTTAGTTTGAAATAATAGTGGGTCTGCCTTTCAATAGCATAAATGGAACTAAGCCTATCAAAGAAGGTGATATAACAAAAGATATTGTGCTGAGCCAAGCAACAAGTTTAAGAGAGTGTTACTGAATTTGAAGCAAGGAAGTACTACTAAATTCAGCACAATTCTAGAGGTTTAAACCTGTTCCTTGGCCATAGTAAGGGTTAGGCACCAACTGGGTTGTAGCTGAGAGGCACTGTGGCATCTTCTACCCAGTAGTATACATCTGTTTCTGCAAAATAGAATCATAGAAAATATCCATACTCATCAGCACTTTATGTGTATATTCCCCTTTTAATCTCAGACAGCACATCTGGGCTTTATCTGTTATGCAGCGGGAAAGCAAAGGGACAGTTTTCAAGTGGAGTTATTAGACTAAGGCTGCTGCTTAAGAAAGTTCTGGTAAGAGAGGTAACAGAGGGTATTGATGATACTGTAGGCAGAGATTAGAATGGGACTGAGAAGCAGTAAATCTGTCGCACTATCCATTGACTATATTTATGTTGCTGAGCCAGTCTTACAACTTTTTCAAGGACATGCAAGAATTGCCTAGGGGGAGCCAGTTTGTTGACAAAGCAGCCAGAAAGTAATTTAAGTGAAAGAAGGCACCTTGTGCAGCTGCATGTGCTTCACAGGTCTAAACCCAGTCTTTGTTGCTCTGCAAAATACCTTGGTGGAGCTAAGCAATCTCACATTTAACATAATCTACTACAGTTTGGTTTGCATCCTTCTTTGTTTACTTGCCAGGGATATTCTAGCAAATAAACTTAGTAGCAGGGATAGTTCCAAAGTTTTTAACATTACAAAATATTTATGGACGTTTTTGGCACATATAGATGCATGATTTCTACTGCAGTCAGCTACAAGCAACTTATCTCATGACATTTGTATGCAGTAAAAACATACTATTTATATTGTTGCAATACCTAAGATCTTCTGGGCACTATAAAAATGCAAAGAGAAACATAAAATCTGTGGAACTGCATACAAATAATATATTCAAGAAGGATATAATCCCCATATTGATCATTTACAAGTTAAAAAGAAGTAGAATGTAACAGATAAATTATTTATTATAAATTATGGAATTGAACTTTTCCCTTATCTTCAGCAGGATTAGATGAGGACATATACCAACCTCCCTCTGACTTTTCTTTTTTAATTTAGGAATTTTCATACTCCCTTATACTGTTTTTTTTCAATTAGATGTTACTTAAAAATAAAAATAAACTCTGGGAAACCAAGAAACCATTTTGTCTTCTAGGGGGCTTTGCTAATGTCTCCTAACAGCATTCATAGTGCCAGCTTCTAATTAGTTTGTTTTTTGTTTGTTTTATAGTTACATATGGGTAGACAGACGGGAGAGACCCAACTTCTAAGTTGCTGTTATATTTATTATTTTTTAACTTTGTTTTTAATTTAAAAAATCATAAGCTTCTTCTTGGTTTGAGATTGAATTATGCACCTTTCAGTTAGGCTTCAAGGGCGCAGACAGAAGTGCAGTTCCCAGCTACAATTCAGAATGATTTTTGCAAAGCATTCTGAGTTACATTACCCCAGACCAAACAGAAGTTCACTGTTGGTTCGGGGGGTGGGAGGGAATCTAGCTGCTGGCTGGGAGCCTGTAGCCAGGTTCCCATAGCAATGACTACAGCTCTCTACTGGTGCTTGCTGTTTTCAGAACGGGATGGGGGAAAGGCAGTGGAGGGAACTGAGGTGGGGGGGCTTCAATTCACCCACCCCACCCTCCAGTAGGGTCTAAAAAACTCCCAGGCTGAACTTCCTCTGTTCCCTTTCCCCTCTCCCATTCTGAAAACAGTGACAGGTTGGGATCTCAGCAGACACAAGTTACAAAATATACTACATTTTGAAACATCTTAATCTGAGACCTCATGCAATGAGGAGTCAGATTTCCACACAATCAGCCATTTTTGAAGGTGTTTGCAGCTATGCAGTTGTGTTTGGCCAGATATAAACTGCTTTCTGTGGCCAGATCAGGCAAAAATTGTCACTTCTGTCTGCGCCCCAAATGACCACCTACAGATACACATTTCAGTTGTACAGGTATCTTTAAATATGGGAAGATTAATCAATCCCCTTTACAAAAGCTAAATGCAAATGTTCTGTACCTCTGTGCTTCTACCCATGACATGATGTGAAGACAACTATATAAAATGCCCCAAAGTATTAGTTTTTGGAAGTATCACAAAACATTATAGAAGTAACATTAAAAAATGAAACAAATATAATGCTAACCTTGCAGATGACAATAATAATTGTTGCTGTAATTATCAATTAGGGCTTGTCTTCACTGCATTGTTAGCTCCACATAACTCATGTACTGTCTCTATGTGTCCACACATACAAAAAATTTCTAGCTTGAATTAAGTCATGCTCTAAACACAAATTATTTACTCATTAAAGACTATGGGATAAAACTTCAGTGCTGTTGACATTATGCTCCAGCTAGTAATGCCATGAGGATGGAGCTGGCAGTTACACTTGTAGTAGTCAAGTTCATTATCTTTTAATCAGTCACTTGATCACTTGATGCTCATGTGTTGTTTCATAGCATAGCTTCTTTCATTTGAAATATCTTAGCAAAGTAACCTGGTCATATTTCTGAAGATGTTAAGATGCCTGAAGATGTGAAGAGGGGCTCCATGACTTTTCAAAGCATCTGAGTGACTAACACAGCAAGTGCCCTTTGAGTTACTATTTGTGAACTCTTTGTAAAGAGGTATTTTGTAGATTATTTTGGGTGAATTTCAGTTGGATGCCTGAAATTAGCCATTTATGATTAATTGTACGAAAAGACCCACAGTTATATTACTGTGGGTTATTTATAAATGGATATGGCTAGGTTAATGGTAACCTTTTTTCCTCAACTGGCAAAGTCATTTCAAACAGGTTTTTATGTTGTATGACTGGCTTTATCTGCATTATACAAATGTTAACTAATGAGTCTTCCCAGCCACCTGTGAGATAAGTGTAGTAGGTGTTTGCCAGTTTTACAGAGAGAAACATGAGATAAAAATTAGGGAAAGCTACAGGTTGAGAAGTATGAGCCAAGATGAAAACATAGAATGCAATGCCATCAAATCCACAAGATCATGACACCATGTTATAATGCAATAAATACTGTGCAGCTGGTATGTCTCTGGCTACTTGCAATTACATCCGTATAAAAATATTTTGCTGAAAGTCTTTTTCTATGTTCTCGACATAATCATTTTCCATATGTGTGGACACTGGTTAGCAGAGAGTGACATCACTTTTTGAAAAATAAAGAAATGTTGCTTTTTTAAAATATTTGATTCTGTTAATTTAGTGCTCAGAAAATGAGACCTTTTCTACATCATCCATGGAGTAGATAAATAATTTAATCACTTAATTTTTAAGTATCCATCAGATTCCAAGTTCTTTGCCAGCATCTATTTACACATTTCCCACAAATAAATTAAAATCAAGGAACATATTGTTCCCCAGACTTGTTGATTGACTTAATGATTTATGAGCTTGGTGTTTCAGACACTCCAACAATCTGCCCCATTGCACCATAATAAGAGTCGGGAAACATGGGACTGAAAAATATCAGAGCCTGACCTTACATACTTCATATTATGCAATGTCAGGTTGACCTTGAAGTCTTCAGGGAATACAAAGGGAACAGTTAATGCATATATAAGCTAAAACACAGAAGGAGGCTGTGGCTGGAAAATAAATCCTATATGTTTGGTTGTCATAAGTTTCAGTGCTAACATTTAGCTTTCTTTTTCTAGAAAATGAGCTGAACATGGGACAAAAATTATGCTACAGCTCAGCATTTTCAAATTAAATTTTATGGCAAGAAATCTGGTGGGCCATATTCAGCTCTTAGTTACACTGGTGGAACTCAGAGTAAATACACTGTAACAGTGATAAAATTCTGATGCTATTTCTTTAACTTACAAGAGGGAGTAGAGAGGACAATAATAGTCCTATTGCCTTTTTTCCCCTGTGCTTAGCAGTGTGTACTTTTACTATATAGGTTTTCCTGCAGGTAATGCCTATTTATTTTTAGCACTGCTAATGGTGTGCTTACTTACAACATAACAGCCCTGCCTTCTGAATATGGGGAATGACTCACATCCATTAAAATGAATCTTGATACATTTGGCTACTCATATAAAACAGAGGTGCATAATGAGGGGGAATTAGAGGACACAGAATTCATTAATCCATGAGGTGGCAGTGATGCCAAGCATAGACAGGCATACATTTCTTATATGTGTCTAGGTGACAAAGTGATTGTTTCTGAAAAAAGGCCTAGAATTTCTGAAAATTTAACTCTTAGAGGGAGGGTATTCCACAGCCAGGAGAGAAAAATGGACTCTAGAAATAGAGCTGATGGCAGATTTTAAATAGAAAATTCTGATGTGGATTGTACTCAGGGCTTATCCTCTGACTTAAAATAATGGTGCATCCAGTACAATAGTTGCTGATAATATTTTGGGGGGATCAGATATATAAAAGAAAGGGGAGAAAGATATCTAGATAGGTATTAGCAAATAAAAGCAGCCCCCCAATCCAGTATTCCTTATATGCTTCAAAACACCCACTGACTTCAGTGGGAATTGAGTGTATGCAAGGAATATAAAATTGGGCCAACATTTTGAAACTGGGCTGCTTTCCATAATATTATTCCTTCAAGGGTTTTTAGTGTGGGCGAGGGTCACCTTATTCATGTATTCTTGGTTGCGCTACATCTATTGAAACAGAATGTTTGGCCCAGTTAACTTTTATACCAAACACATGGTATTTTATTAAGAAGGCTTCCCTGTGTGGACCTCTCACATCCTCCAACAGCTTTGACAATATGTTCACTGTTGATATATTTTAATATGGACATCCTAATGACAATAATAAAAAATAATAGTCTGCATGTTAGCTCTTTTTGTGCAGTGATTTCACTGCACAATATAAATACTAATTTATTGAGCCTCACAACCCTTCTCTGAGTCAAGGTACATTTTCAAACTTGGATGCTTAATTTTAGTCCCTTAAATCCATACCAAGTTCCTGGTTTTCAAAAGTGCAGAGATCCCTTAGCTTCTGATACTTACCATTTTACACAAAGTCAGGACAGCATGCCATTGACAGACCTGGAAAAAGATATAGGAAAATACCTAGATTCAAATCCTGCCCATACACTCATACCACACAGTGCATCTGTCCTGAAATAAAACATAGGGTGGTATAGCCACCTCTCAGTCCTGCTAGTTTCTTTAAAGCATTTACTGAATTAATAGCAAACTCAATACCAGATTCACAAAACCATCATCTTAGACACTTCAATAATACATGAAAGATGTTTCCAGGCTCAAGATCTCATTAACATCTTGGTAACCTCTGTGAATTCTCTGTGAATTCAGTGATGACCAGTTCTTTAGCTTAGTAACTGATGATAGCAGGGAAAAAGCATGCTCACCTCTACCACGAGTTCTGATTCCTTTCCCTCTAGACCAATGCGGCTACAACCTGGATACTCTAGACCCTGTGTGCTTTTTTACATTCAAGTGGAAGGCCAGCTGGTAAAACAGAGAGCTGAATTTGAATGACCTGTCAGCATATTGTTCTTGGTGGAGAAGTCTGGATTATAGAATTCACACACGACAGAGGTCATACTGAACCCAAACCTTACAACTTTCAAAATGAAGCTCATATCTTTGGTTTGCATTTATTAGTAGTCTTGTCATCATGGCAAGCTACCATTGAGCCAAACATGTGGAATTTAACATTTTAAAAGGTAAAGAGGAGGCAGGAACCATTGGTCTTTATTCTAAAGGATAATTGATATTAGTCTTTTAGTTTACATAATGATGCCCACACACTTCTATGATGGCACCCTTTAAATACATATTGTAACAATAATCCCCCTTGAATTGTCTAAGATGCTTAAAAGTCATTATTTCTGCAAGGCTTTTGTAGCCTGAGATGCAGCTAGTGAATGATTGTATTGCCATTCCCTACACTACCAGCACCTAATTCACTGAACCAGCAAAGATAGAGTCTAAGCAAATCACCTTTCATCACTGAGGGGGCTAATCTTCAGCAGAGTTCATAAATCCCCTCATATCTGTCTTAATATTCTTCCTGGCTCAAGTCACCATGATGAATCACTGGCCTCTCTCCAAGCTACTGTGAAAGGAAGTCAAATCATACTAGGATGATTCACAAGAACAGTTGTGCACCCTGCCTGCTTAATCTGACTAGCCAATCTGACCATTAGCTATCACTTTCAAGGCTAGCATTATATATAGAAATGGAGCCTGACCATGTGTTAAAGGCAACAGCAGATCCTTTTCTAATGAAGCAAAGAATACACAACCCCTCATAAGGAACAAGGTTACACCCATTTTTTTTACTCCCTTGTGCTAAGAGGGGGTCCTAGAATTTCAGTCATAGCACCTATACCAGGCTGAGATCCACATGTTTGTCAACTTGGAGAAGAGGTACTGTCTAGAAGAGTTTATCTTCACATTACAGGTAGAACAGAACAGAATTGTGAACTGCAGAAACATTGCCAGACATCAGAGTTTTTCTACTTGATGAACTCCTGAGGTTTGACGAACTTCTGAGGTCTCTTCCAACCCTAATTTACCAACCCCAACCTTGCCATACTAACATGATTTGGACCCATGGATCACATAGGGAATTTTGCTGAGCTGTTGCTAGCTGGGTCCATACCTCCCCCCAGCATAAATCACCAAAACTCCCTATGTGAGATGGGGTCATGGGCAGGTGGAGAGCATTTTTCAGGAACAGGATGGGCAGATGAGCCTTGGATAGTGGTTTGGGGTAGTGGGGCAGTGACAGTACAAGGCAAAGGCCCAAGGCAGAACTGTGATTTGCTGCCTGCACACCCGTGTTGGATGCCAGTTCCATGGGCAGCGGCTCATGGGAAGCAGATCGCAGCTCTGCCCAGAGCCTGTGCCTGATTTGGTGTTGTCAGCACCCCAAGATCCTCCACTTGATTGAGTAGGCAGGGAGCTGCATCCAAGGCCAGGGCCAGGGCAAGGGCCAGGGCCAGGATCTTGGGGCAATGACAGTACAGGGCTAGGTCTGGGGCTGGGGCTGAGGCAGAGCTACAATCTGTTCCCCACATATCCCTGTCAGCAGAACCTGTGTCCATTGCCTAGGCATGCTGGGAGCAGATCACAGCTCTGCCCAGGGCTTCAGTCCTGCACTGTCACCACCCCAAGATCTCCCAGGTATCCTGCCTGCCCATCTCACTCCTGGACACCACTCCCTGCTGGCCCATGGCCCCATCCCAGTCCCCTGGCCAAACACCTTGGCCTCACAGGTACTGCCCCTGATGCTGGGTAAGAGGTGGATGGGCTGAGGTGCCCGGGCAGTGAGGCCAGGTGTGGAGGCTGTGGCAGGCAGAAGTTGCCATCACTGGAGCTGCCAGAAAATGAAGTCCAGCTACTAAACCAATATAGGCACCACAACCTGGGCTGCCGGGACCCACTGCAGGCCAGACAAAATCCCTCAGCAGGCCAAATCCAGCCCGTGGGCCATATTTTGCCTACCCCTATAGTACAGCATTATGTCTGTTTTTCAGAAAAACTAATAAACTGAAGCTGAGCACCATGCTAATCCATCTAATATTGCTTCCAGTACCTGAACTTCAGGGCACAGCCTTGTGCCATTGAGACATACCCTGAGTATTGCCCATACTGTGACTTTAGGCAAGCTGTTCCCATACTCCTGGGAACTGTAGAAAGCTGCTGCCCATGGGAGCAGTGCTAGTGCTGAGAAAACACAGGTCCACATTAGTACATATGGCTGGCCTGCATTCTGGCTATTACTGCATTATTGTGTTCCCTTCCCAGAGTTCAAGATTGACACTGTTATGTTACATGCCAGGGCCAACCTTTTTGTCAGATGTGCCACAAATTAGCCCTGCACCCTCCACAAGTGCCACTGTGATTCTCTTTCCCTGCTCCATTTGCTGTTCTGGTTTCTGCTCTCTGCTCTGTGCTTAGTGCCCGATCTGGCACTCCACTTTTTGTTTCATTCCTTATCTGTAGGGTGAGCATAATACTTTAAGTGAAATCTGGGATGGAGTATGGAAATCTGGGATGTGGGAGAAGTGCTGGGGGTGCCAGAGAACATTCACACACACCTACACACAACCTGACCCCTCAGCTCCATATATGCATCCTTCCCCCTCCCCTTGACTCTACTGTGCAAGCGACTTAGCTCACAGCCCAGAGGATCTGAACCAGGGGGCAGCCCATTTACTGGACTCCCTGGATAAAATTGAAGCAAAAGTCCTGGATTGACATGAACCCATCCATACATGCCCAGCTCCTGACTCAGGAGCCACACGTGTGGCAGGTTCCAACCAATTGGGACTTTTGCTTCAATTATTTCAACAGTCAGGATGCTGAGACATTCTCCAAAATCTGGGACTGTCTCAGCCAATTTGGTACATATGGTCACCCTACTTATCTGCCACTGTGCTGCCTGTCCCCTTTCCCAGTCTGCCACGCAGAGTGGCTGCCTGAGCCACAGTTAGCCACCCCTGACATATGCCACTTGTCCTTTTTTAAAGACTGGAGATTTCTGAGAAATGACGTGCAAGCAAGCACAAATCAAATGTTGGCCTTAGAAAGAGGCACAGAACTCCGTGAACCTTTTCCTATTGAACTCCAGTTGTTTTGCCAAAGGCTTGTGTGGCTGGGAGATTTCAGTATCTACAAGAGAGCTGGTCTGGGTTTTTTTGTACATTAAAGAAGAGGGCTTTCTTGGCAATATATATTGGCCAAATATATTGTTGGGAAACCTTTTCTCACTGAACTCTGTTTTTTTTCCCAACAATATATATATGTATATTTTGAAGTGCTTAGCCAAGGACAGCTCTGGTATAAATAGTGGCGGGTCACTTTGCTTCGCAAATTTATGCCACTAACTCCAGACTTGTATTTGACCATTACATATTTTTGATTTTTGGTCTTGAGTCTTCAGAACTTTTTGGATTTGAATACTTCTGTCTGTACTGAGTGTAAGAATCTGTGCCTATCTGAATAAACATTTTTGGTTTTTTTCCCAAATAAAATGTGGATGAAAATTCTGACCTTTCTGAGTCTCCTGTATGGGAGGGAGCATTTCTGAACAATGTGGTTTTACTAAAAGACTAATATTTTTGTGATCTCAAAAAACAGCTCTACATGCTTGGGGAATAAACAGGAGGAACTGGTCTTCCTGCTAAACAAGAATGACTACGATCTCATAGGGATAACAGAGACCTGGTAGGACTACACCTATGACTGTGTCACAGGTATAAATGGCTATATCTTGTACAGGAGAGATTGTGTGGACATAAGGGGTAGGGGTGTAGCTCTCTATGTCAAAGAAAGCTAAGCAACCCTGCAAGCCAATATTGGCACCCAGGGTGGACAATTGGAGACTCTCTGGGTTAAAATCCGTGGTGAACATGGCACAGAGGACACAATGCTGGGAGTCTACTCCTAGCCAGGATCAAGAGCTCAACCAGAAATTAACCAGGGAACTGACTGAGGCTACATGCTTCCAGTGCATGGTTGTCATGAGAGACTTCAACTACCCAGACATCTTGTGGGAAGAGCACTCGGCCAAATCCGAATGGTCACAACGCTTCCTCATGTGCATGGATGAGCTCTATCTGATGCAGGAAGACCGATGAGAGGCAAAACGCTGCTCAGTCTGGTACTGGCAATGGGGACTGACTTAATCAGTGACCTAATGATTGGAGGGAAGCTGGGAGACAGCGACCATGAGCTGATCACCTTCATCATCTGCTGTAACGCTGGCAAGTCAGTCAGCAATGCAGAAATCCTCGACTTCAGGAAAGCTGACTTTGACAAGCTCAGAAGGCTTGTTGGGGAGGCCTTAAGGGACCATGACCTGAAGCAGAGGGGAGTTCACAATGAGTGGATTGCTCCTCAAGGGAGTGATCCTGGAAGCACAAGCAATGTCTATCCTGTCTCAGAGGTAAGGCAGCAAAAGAGCACAGCAGCCCCCTTGGCTCTGCAGGGAACTAGCAGACCTCCTGCATCTAAAAAGGAAGACCTATAAAGGATGGAAGACTGGATCCATCTCAAAGGAGGAGTAGTCTGCACTGGTCCAGACCTGTAGGGAGTGAACCAGGAAAGCCAAGGCTGCGACTGAACTCCAACTGGCTACACGTATTAAGGACAATAAAAAGTCCTTTTTTAGATACACGAGGATCCAGAAGAAAAGCAAGGGTAACATTGGACCCCTGGTAAGCCATATGGGACAACTGATAGCTGACGCCTAGGAAAAAGCCAACCCGCTTAATAGTTTTTTGCATTGGTTTTTCAGCAGCCCCAAGGGATGGCCCTGCTCAATACAGTATGAGACAGCCAGGCTGAGGGAAACTTGTTACCCTTCATCAATGTAGACCATCTGAAAGGGGTACCTTGGGAGGCTGGACACCTTCAAGTCAGCTGGCCCAGACAGTTTACACTCCAGGGTACTTAAGGAGCTGGCAAGTGTCATAGCTTAGCCACTGGCATGGATCATTGAGAACTTATGGTGCTCAGGTGAAGTGCTCAAGGTTGGAAGAAGGCCAATGTGGTGCCTGTCTTTAAGAAAGGGAGGAAAGTAGATCCAGGGAACTACAGGCCCATCAGCCTGACCTCTATCCTGGGGAAAATCTTGGAAAAAATTATCAAAGAGACTATTCTTGACAAACTGGCTGATGGCAACATCCTGAGGGATAGCCAGCATGGGCTTGTTGTGAGTTGGTCTTGCCTAACCAATCTCATCTCCTTCTATGATCAGGTGACATATCACCTGGACAAGGGCAAAGAGATTGACATCATATATCTTGATTTTTAAAAAGCCTTTGATCTGGTATCCCATGATCTTTTCATAGAAAAACTGGCCAACTGTGGCCTCAGCTACATCACAGTCTGATGGCTGGGAAATTGGCTCCGAGGTTGGAAACAGAGAGTGGTAGTTGACCAAATTCAATCATCGTGGTTCGCTGTGACCAGTGGGGTCCCCCAAGGTTCCATCCTTGGGCCTATCCTTTTCAAAATCTTCATTAATGATGTGAACTTTGGTATCAGAAGCAGACTGGTCAAGTTCACAGATGACACCAAATTTTGAGGTAAAGCATCCACACCTGAGGATAAGATGGTGATCCAAGCTGACCATGACAGGCTCAGAAAAAGGACGGACGAACACCTGATGGCGTTCAACACCAAAAAATACAAGGTACTCCACCTTGGGCAGCATGCTTATAGGCTTGGCAGTGCTATACTTGCTAGCACCATGTCTGAAAGGGAATTGGGGGTCATAATTGACCACAAGATGAATATGAGCCACCAGTGTGAAGTTGCAGTGGGTAAAGCGAAAAAAAGCTCTGGCTTGCATCCATAGATGCTTCTCAAGCAAATCCCAGGATGTCATTCTCCAGCTGTACTCAGCCTTGGTGAGGCCGCAGTTGGAGTACTGCATCCAATTCTGGGCTCCACAATTTAAAAAGGATGTGGAGAGGCTTGAGAGAGCCCAGAGGAGAGCCACATGCATAATCAGAGGGCAGGAAAACAGGCCTTATGAAAAGAGGCTGACAGCTATGCGACTCTTCCACCTGGAAAAACACAGGCTCAGGGGGGACCTGATGGTTGCCTAGAAATGTATAAGGGGTGTACGTCAGGATCTGAGGGAATGCATGTTCACCAGAACACCCCAAGAGATGACAAGTTCAAATGGTCACAAACTCCTCCAAGACCGTTTCAGGCTAGACATAAGGAATAACTTCTTTACTGTCCAAGCCCCCAAAGCCTGGAACAGACTGCCACCAGAGGTGGTGCAAGCACCTACTCTGGACTCCTTTAAGAGACAGTTAGATGTTTATCATGCTGGGATTCTTTGACACCAGCTGACTTCTGCCCATGGGGCGGGGGCTGGACTCGATGGTCTTCTGAGGTCCCTTCCAGCCCTAATGTCTATGAAATCTATGAAAGCTATGAAATTTATGAATAATAATAACAACATCAGTCACTCTTTCTAGGATAAATTCACAAGGGCTATCAGTCCCACAAACTTGGAGACATTATCAGCTGTTGCTTCCAGTAATCTGATCTCTCCTAAAAAAAAAAAAAATTCCCAATTAATGCAATGCAATGCAATGTGACATAACATAACATGGAGAAGGGAGAAAAAATCAGAAAAATCTACATCCTTCCTAAGGTTCTACTGCCAAATGAATCTTGCTGAGCTGATAGACTGAAATTTCTATTACAATAATCTGGGATTTTATTGATTCATAACGGAAGGCAAGGGAGAGGTGGGCTTACCCAGAAGCACAGTGTAGCCAGAAACATTATTAATTACTGTACCATGTGTTAGGGAATAGCATGCCATTTTATCACATGGTGTATAAAATGGAGTTCTCAAATATTCTTGTAGTCCATCGGAGCACAACTAAATTCTCAATAATATGTTTAGCAGGCCTTCCCAAAAGAAATGTAACATTCAGGTCCATGCTCACTTTTACAGCTGTTTCTTCCCTACCCATACTCATGGGCTCTTGACATTTTTTTCATGATGCTCTTTTCTTGGTTCCTGAAAGTAATTTCCTTAGTCTGCTATCTGTGAACTACTAGGCTTGAGTCATAACAGGGTAACAGTCTTTGCAGATGTAACTTTCAGCACTACTGCTGGATAAATGGGAAAATGTATTCTTTTACTTTTCCAGGGTTGGGAAATCCTGAATCTTGCTTCCAGTTTCTCTGGGACATTCTTAATTGCATTACAATCCAACTTTGCTGATTCTCTGACAGCCAGTGATAGATATACCCATATCAGAGAAGCAGGACAAAAAGCTTTCAAAACAATAGAAAATATATTATTCTTAAGGTTTGCAGCTCATAAAGAAGTTCCCTAATGTGAGGCCAAGAAATTATGCTTATCTAGTGCTGAGACATGATGATGAAGGTAAACAATAGAAAGGGAGAAGCTGTAGAGCAATGTTGGTGGAAGAGCAAAGGAGTATCAATTGACCACAAATAAATGCCTCACTGTTAGGGCAGGAGATCAAGAAACGTAACTATATTTAAGGTTTTGTTTGATACATTCATGAAAGGGAATGATCTGGTTCACATGATATGGTTTACATGATATGGTTGCCTATGACAGCAGGGAACTAGGTTCAGTGATGCAATATTTTTGTTCCAGTCTTGCAGCAAAATAAAAATGACTCTTTCTCATATGGTAGTTTTTCAGTCCTCCTCAAGTGCAAAGCTGCCATTTTTTTAATTCCTGTGTTGAATGCATTTAGGTTCTGAAGCTCACTCCACCTGGCAATTGTGCTGTTCCAGAAAGCAGTGCTGCTTCGTAAACATGCTGAACTATGTTCTCGGAATGAAACTCAGCCTGGATTTTTGGAATTATATTATCTGTCACAATTGCAAAATGACAGGGCCTTAATTTTTATAGTACTCTTACTGATGTGAAAACCACTATGCAATTTGGCACGACTTGTAGTCTCTCATCAAGGAAAGCTTAGGACTGGAATAATAAGGAACTTTCAAATCAAAGCTAAGGTGCACTGGCAGAATTGCTTCAGGAAGCTTGCTGCACTGTATACTTGGGTTCATAAGCATTAACATTGTTTCACAAAAACACTAAGGAAAAAAATCTAGATAATTATAACCCAAATCCAACCCAAATCATTCCCAGTACTAAAATATTACATCTAGGAAAATTTCACAGTGATATGTTTTATAACGGGAAATTATGGCAGATAATATTCCAATATTCCTATTTTAATTTGGTTCAGGAAAGATCGTTTCAGTGCTCATAATTTTTAGAGCTGAAAGGGAGGAGAAAGGAGAAGGAAAGGGAAAGAGAATTTCTTAATCTTATCATGTATTGGTTTTTTCAGAATTATTCCTTCAGTCAGCATTGTCAAAGTCACATTACCTGAATGTCAGAGATTGAACAGCACAGGATTCCTATAAATGTTTAAGCACTTAATGAGAGGAGTGCAATTCAAAATCAAGAAAGATGATGGTTCCTTAGATGCGTTTTCAATTATATGTTTATTATTGTCTAAACAAACTACTTGCTATTCCAAAAGTGTCATTTCAGCCTCTTTAGATGAGTGGCATTCTATTGCACTTTCACAGCATTCAGCATATGCAGTCTGCCTTAGATCTATTTTTCATGATAGGATCTCTCTTCCTCTTCAATGTTACTTCAGAAAAGACTTGTGAAAGATACTTCACAATGGTTTAGATTTCTCTCTTTTTTGTGGTTTGCCCTTTGGGTAAATGCAATACTGTATACTCATATCACATATGAGATTATATGATAGGGTGCTTTAGAAATTACAGCAGATGTCAGCTGTGTATTATAGGTATCTGTCATCGTCCTATTGGGATGTGGTTAATGTAGTCTGAGGAGTTTGTGCTTGTGACCTCTGTTTTAGAAAAGTCTGTATGTGTACATGAAAAAGGTTGGAGGTCAGGCAGCCTTCATCTCTCCGTGCCCCCATAAAATAGGGATAATAATACCTACTTCCTTTATAAAAAGTTTTGAGGTATGCTAATCCAGCAGTTGGTAATATTTTCTAGCAGTGGGATGGAATGACCTGGCTTGGGTCCTAGGAGGACAGGTGCTAGGACTCAGACATTGCCACCACTACCACAGCTTCTGCTTCTCCCTGTTGCTGCTTCTCCCTGTGGCCCAGTCATGGTACAGGCAAAGCTCCCTGTGGCCCAGCCGCAGCCCAGGCAAAGCCCCCTGCTGCTGGAGCCAGAGCAACCTCCCCACCAGATCTGGTCCACAGACTGTAGGTTGCCAGCCCTTCCACTAATGGAAAGCACTATGTTAGAACATTGTAAAATAATAATAGCAACAATAGGAGCCAGAGGAGAGCCACTCGCAAGATCAGGGGGTAGCAAGGCAGGCCCTACGAGCAGAGGCTACAGGACCTGAACCTGTTCAGCCTCCACAAGAGAAGGCTGAGAGGGGATCTGGTGGCCTGCTACATACTGGCCGAGGGGGACCAGCAGGCAATGGGAGAGTCCCTGTTCCCCCGAGCACTACCAGAGCTAACAAGGAACAATGGCTGTAAGTTGACTGAAAGTAGATTTAGACTAGATATCAAGAGGCACTACACCACAGTCAGGGTGGCTAGGAGCTCGAACCAACTTCCAAGGGAAGTGGTGCTTGCTCCTACTCTGGGGGTCTTCAAAAGGAGGCTAGATAATCACCTAGCTGGGGTCATTTAACCCCAGCATCCTTACCTGCCCATGGTAGGGGGTCAGACTTGATGATCTGCTCAGTTCCCTTCTGACCCTACATACTATAACAAGAATAACGAGAGGTATAATCATAACGCCAGCTGTTTTGTTGTGCATTGGTGTTTCTTGAGGGGATGCCACAACAGCACAGCTTAACTTGGAAAATGGCTGTATTATCACAAAGGAAAGTGCTCAGGGAGGTGACAACATTCTAAACTCACTGGGCACATCTATACAAGATGCTACATCACTGTAGCGATGAGTTACGGTGATGTAGTTCATCACTAAGGCAAAGTAGCTTTGGCGGGCATGAACTGTGATGTCGATGCAGTGCACAGCCATTTAGTGCTTACTAAACCTAAAACAAGTACTAAATGACTATGCTCAGTAACAATGACGTGTCCACTGATGCCTACATTAGCTGTTGTGTTCCCTCTGAGATTCTAGTTACTGAAGGATTGATGATAATAATAAATGCTATATTACATTCGAAATAATGCCAGGCATCTTAGCACAGCATTAAAGTATTGGTCTTTTGTTAGAAGAGGATATTTTTCCTTGAGTTTATTAAGGAAAAGTGAATAAAAATAATAAAATTATACTGGGTTCCATTCCACTGTACAAGGTGTAAATCCAGAGAAATTCCAGTAAAGTGAATGCCATTACTCTTGATTTTTATTTGTATAACTTAGAGCATCCTTTCACCTGCTGACACAAAGCCAAAAGTAGATAGCTGCAAATTTCAGGTCCTATGCTATTATTCCAGTGATGCTAAAACACTCCTGAGACTTCTGTTAGCATATGCTTTCTATTAGATCTTTTATATTAAAAGGAAGGAAAACCCAAAGCAAACTATTTACATTGTGAGTTTTATTAAATCAGAAAGCAGAATACTACTTTATAATAGTATTTGTTTTAAACCCATAGCTCATTTTGTACCAGGTTACAGTCTAGAAGCTTCTTCTTACATATGTTATCACACGAAAGTGGTATTCAACATCTCCAGAGGAAATCTTTTCCCACTGAGAAGGCCAAAGCAAGGCGGGAAGGTGGGGTGAGTCTGTTGCATGAAGTATTTCAAAGGGACCCATCATGAAAAACAACTTTTCAAAGAATAATCTGAAAAAGTTTAGTGCTCAGCAATCCTTCTCTAGAAAACACTTAATCTAATAGTGACATTTATAGCTGCAGAAAGAAAGAAACATTATGGGCTATATCCTATTTTGGTTATTGGATATCCAAGTAGACATGGGTACCTAAGTACAATTCTATTCTATCTGTTCAAGTCCCTGAAAGTCCATCTACTTTTGTTGCATACCACCAGCTTAGCTTTTAGATTCTGGATAAATACATTATTCTGTTAAGAACACAGAGTTTATAGTATGGAAATTTGTAGATATGCTGCAATATGTATATATCATACTATTAAAACATCATATGCAGTTCATTTGATTCCATATCCTTGTGTGAATTGCTCTTTTTAGACATACACATGCACACATATATACATATATTTATTTTCATGAACCCAGTGCTTTCATATTACTTAAAAGTTCATCATATTAATGATTTTTTTCTGATTGCCTATCATTTCACATCATGCCTTTATTTCCATACAATGAGGCCTATTCAAAGATGAAAGCATTTCCAGACTATTACTTTTATTTGAATGTATTGTTTTTCTTTATTTGTACAGTGTTCCAAGTTTGTTAGATACATAAAGATAAACACAATCCATTTCAAGGGACTTACAGTCAAATTAGAGACGTCAAGATTCATGAGAGAATCATTATTGGTTTCAAGGGTTACAAATGCTGTTGGCTAGCAGCAATGCCATTAGTACTCACTAGGCGTACCTACCTGTGCAACTAACGGAAAGCAATAAACTCAGGTGCATATCATGCCAGCGTTCATTGCTCCCAGGCACCAAGTTTACACATGTGCCTGGGACCACAGTTTGTTGAGCCAAGTTGGAGGAGCTATTGGGGTCAGCATGCCAGGCTGGGGCTGCTTCAGCCTGGCTCAACATGCTGCAGAGGGCAGCCGACAGGCAGCCCCTATGCTGAAGCACCCCTGTAATTGTATGTATAAGTACTAACTTACAGTGGCATTTATTAGTTAACCGTGGCCTAAAGGTTGGCACATGTAGAGACAGAAACTTTACTGCCGAGCTAATTAGACAGCTCCACAGTAAATGTCTAGTGCAAATATGCCCATTGTGTAGCAGTGTGGCATACCATTGGTTAATAGAAACTAATATATTTGTACAGGAAAAACTCAAGATTTAACACCACAATCAGATCAACAGTGCATCAAATGCAGTATCCATGCTTTGACAGTGGTATATCATATATCCAATGATTTAGAAGAAGTTTAACAGAGCACAATTCTATACCTACTGAAGTCAATGCTAAAGGATCAGGCATAAAAGGAAAAAGTTATAATTCACCTAGTAAATTATGCAATGCCATACTGGGATGATGCGTGTCATAACACCATACAGCTCTTTCTAAAATCTAGCTACAGTATTTAACTATGTGACCTCCAGGAGTCATAAACTCCACAAATGAGAGAAGGAAATGGCAATATTTTGCTTGGTTTGTTTCTAATCACAGGTCATGTGTCAGGTTTTTATATTTATAGTATAACAGTCAAAGGTTCATTGAGTACCATTAAAATCTCAACATTTGCCACTTGGTAGTGATGGAGCTATTAAGTAAACTCCTATTAAAAGTACAAGAAAATAGGTGATTTGCTGAACATATTGAAGAGTATATTGGATGGTCAATTTTTATAAAACCAATTGTTTAACATTTAAGGCTAAATAAGTTCCTAAAATTCCCAACATCTGTTCGATGGGAGGAGAGAACCTAATATGTGGAACTATTTTGACACTCTTTATCAGCTTTCATAATTTATGTGACATTAGCAAACAAGTTACAAAGGCCCTTGCAGTTTATATCCCATAATCCACCACTCATGAGTCACAAGATGTATTTAAATAGACCTGTACAGCATCTATATATAATAATAATAATATATAATTCATTAGCTCTTCCATGAAAACTTCATTCAATATTTTCCATATTCATCTCTGTTACATTTATCTGTGTGAACATTGGCCTATGACAGATTGCAGCAATAAATTTCCTAAGGTGATTCTGTTATGTGAAGACAATGAATGAGAGGCCAAGTGAGTGAATGTTTTCCCTGTATTTTCAGCTGTTCTTCCCTCTTCCCAACCTAACTTCCATGCCAGTGTCATTTTTATCTGTATGCCTGCTAAGCGGAGGCAATGCATTAGTTAATCCAGGCTAACAGGTATGGCTCAGATGATAAAATGCATTCCCAATGTTTTGACTCCCAATCATCATTATTCAACTGGACCATCACCATGTTAGGGTGGTCATCTGAGTGGTGTACTTACCCTCTTGGTTCAAGGGAAGTGCCATGTTGAATTTAAAACAGGAAAAAGAGCTCTGTTTAGATTAAATCAAATGTGGGTGCAAGCTACTGAACCATATGTATTAAACTCTTTTCCCCTTCCATTAAGTGGACATACTGGGAACTGTTTCTCAGTTAGCAAGTCTGTTGTGGTATGTAGCACACAGCCCTAGGGACAGAGGATACTTATGAATACTTTCAGTTTCACAGTTATATTTGCCCTTTACATACCAGGATCTGCTTTTAAGAGCAGTGTAAATCCACTTTCTTGAGAAGATGGACATCAAACCAGAACAGGCCCAGGTTTTTTTTTTTGCTGCATTTGATTCACTTTAAGCCTGAAACCTTTCTGAAAGAAAAAAAGAGAAAAAAAAAATCTCCCTTCCAAAAAGGTAACCTGGTTTGTGAGTGGTTATTCTTTTGTCCAACAAGGTAAAATAGAAGAGGTACCTATCAGGCAAGTAATTATATCTAAAGTTTATGAAATATTAGAGATTTGTTTAAAAAGATGCTTTCCATAAGGATATTTAAGCAACAGCCTAGGCAGGACCAGGGAATTGCTTTAACCTTGGTAGAACACTGTCAGCTGGCATTATATTTTATCACAGTGATGATATGATACAGTGAGAGTTATTTCTCCCATCTCTTGAGTACCTGTTATGTAAGCAACTGTTTATCTCTTATGAATCCCCCAGAGCTATTTGGGATTTTTTTTCCCTTCAGTAAAGTGACAGGTTCTGAATCAGGTGAACCTGGGAGAGGTAATATTGGAAGGCAGCCTCTAGCATGAAGGCACAACCTCGTGAGAGTGATTGTTCCCTCTGAGGACATCATCAAAGACAGTTGCTTTGCTGTTGCAATTTCCATTGTTTAAAATACCTATTATGATAAGTTTACAAGCCAAGGGACTTTCACATTTGCTTTAAATTGAAAATAAAATGAATCAGTGATTTAGTGGGACTTGGGTACTATCATCTATATAGATTCAGGAAGCAGGTGCAGCAATTCCAGCCTTGGATAAGGGAGCCACTTGCAGCATGGCAACCAGAAAAAAATACTAAATTAATCTTTTATCAGCAGTGGACTTCTCCTATTTAATAAGAATGTTTGAAGGTCACTCCAACAAATTAGCTGAGCCTGCTATATTCAGATGTTTTTCAGAGAGGTCCTGCTCTTTGAGGAAGTTCCTTTTACAAGTAAAATTTTCCTGAGTGGCTTTTCTTCCAGACTCTGTTTCTAACCCCTGATTCTTGGCAGGTGTGGAAGTAGTTAGTTCAAGTTGTTGAGCATGTATGTTACTAATTATTCTCTCAGTGGAGTGTAGGCATAGATAGCATCTTTTTTTCCCTGTTTCCACATTATTATTCTACAAGACCCGAGTAAGTTAAAGAAAAACTTCAACAGCCTACACTAGGAGATGGTGCAAAAAGATAAAAAAACACCTGTTAATTCTTGGATCTTAAATTATGCTTAAGAGCTTCAAAGTATCTTTGAAACCATTTGTCAGTACACAAAACAGACCAGTGAGACAGGTGAGTATTACTGTTCTTATTTTGTAAATAAGGAAACAGATGGAGAACCAGAGAAACAAATGGAGAACCACATTTACTTTGCTTGTTTAAGGTGTAGCTTAACTCACACATGGAAACTTGCAAGCACCCAACCTCAAAAGTGGGAGGCACAGAGGAAACTGGGATCTTTGGCAAGACATGCAGCCTCTGTCAGCAGAGCAATCTGGTTGGATGTGAAAGCTGACCTTCAGCAGACCTCCAGGCAAGTTGAGGGTGAAAACACTGCTCTTATCCTCTCTAAGTTGTCTCCATGATAGGGTGGGCCAGGTTAGCAGAAGAGTTGAATCTGATGCAGAGGCTCTGCCTAGACTAGCATTCAAAGGAGCATTGCTAGCTAATCTTTTCTAACTGGCATATTTGATTGTTGTTTGGTCTACTTGGTGGTCACACTGGACCATACACTTAGTTACAAAAAGGACATATTAAATACCAAAGCCAAGGTCAACGTATGAAGCAACCACCTGTGTAAGCTCGCAAGTTCCAAGTGAGGAGCACATCCATCTACCCTATGCACTACTGCCTTAGCACTTTGTTTCTGTGTGGCTGAATATACCTGCACCACCTGGGGATGCTCAGTCACAGTAAACATACTGACACTGCCCTAAATGATACATACAGGATTATAACAGGCTGCTTAAAACTTTCCCCTGTTCCCTACCCATGCAAATTATCTGACATAGCCCCCCCTTACACTAGGAGTAAAGTAGCAGGCAACATTGACCAGCAGGTACAAGAGTCAGATGACCACCACCAGCTATATGGACATCAACCAGCACACTGTTGCCTCTCATCGAGAAATAGCTTTTTGCCCTATACCATACCATTTACCACATCACCGGAATCAGTCAGAACTACCCTCTGGCAAAAGGAATGGGAGAAACTAGGTGACAACGCTGTTGAATGGAGCCAATTACCTCCCCCCGCATAAGGAGTTAGCATCTGGCTCCAACTACAAATGGTACACGTGGCGGAGCCTGAACAGACTGAGAGTGGGTCTCAACAGATGCAATTTTCTCATGAAATCATGGGGCCTCTATGCAATCAACCAATGTGTTTGTGAGCAGAAGCATACTATGGTTCATCTCTTGAGATGCTCTGTAGCACCACAATACACCCTACAAGATCTGACAACACCAATACCAGAAGCAGTGGCCCGTGCAGAACATTGACAACAGACCCTATAGAAAAGTTGGATTGGAAACATGACAAAGAACTGTTACATGGACAAGGCATTGTAGAATTTCATGCATGTGGAGTTGGTCAAGTTAAAGCCTATACTCTCCTCTCTTCTTTAGCTGGATCAGCTTAACACAAGAACTGTGTGGCTTTTCTACACTCAACTTTTCAGATGTATTCTATACTTATCATTCCTTTGGACCACAGTATTCCTCCTAGTTATTGGATGTAGGTGAACCTAAGAATTAACACAAATGGGGTCTACTCTCTGGGTTTCTTGCTGCTTACTCAATTTCCACAAACCAGAATAACCAGTTTTAAAATATTCAGTGTTCTTCATATATAGTGCTTTTTAAGACAAGTAGTAGTAAGTGTAATTTATTACACAGGATTTTGATAAATAATAAGCCATCATCACACTGTCTTACCTCAGGCCATACAAATAGGTCACATCTGAGAGGAAACCGAATAGCATTTGGCCCCTTGATTGTCAGTCATGTCATCCTTATTAAAAATAATCTAAATAGGTCTAATATGGCTGAAATAGTTTATTTTTTAGTTTTGTGGTAAGCTAAGGAAGAAACAAATATTTAAGATGGTAGAAAAATAATATGATTATTAGTTTTTTAGAGTACATGATGCCTTTCCCTTATTCTGTCATTCAGGTTCAAATGATGTAGAGATATCTATCAGTCCAGTTTACAAGATCTGATTCTCGAGTGCTGTGTGACTTATGCAGCCACTTACATATGCACACTACAAGTGCAAAATAAAGTATAAGTAAAATCCCCAACAATAGTAATATCCTATATTGATCTCTGGTGTTTCCTCCCACAACACACGTACACTGACGTATCCTCTGCTTTCATTGCTTGAGAAAAAGGGGAAAAAATAGTCCATGTATTTTGTTATAAATAAATACCAAGCATATCCATGCCTGGTGATTCCTTCTCCAAAGAGAAAAAAAAAAGTATTGAAGCCAGCTAAGAGAGAAACCTATATTTTTGGACAACCTATAATCTGTTTTTCTATATATAAAAAATCATTTTAACTTGGAACTTTTGTGTATGCAGTTAATAACACTGAAATTGTGCAGAATAGTCCTAGAGTGCCCAACAAAAGTACAAGCTCACCTTGATAACCTTTGTTATCCTGCCTCACCCCCTCACTTAAGTATACACAGCAGGGACTATATATATGTCTGAAAACACCATCTCTCAGATGATATTGTAAATAGAAATACTAATATGTTGTGTCATGTGACAGTACGGGGGGAGGGGTTGGTCCTCGGTTTGGACCTTGTAAGCTGGTGTCTATGTCAGATAGGCAACTGAATATATATATCGGATGCCAAATGTTGCAACTGCCTTGGCAGGGTTTAAACTATTTGCAACATGAGGAAGGCTCAGTATGCCACATCCTCTTACCTGAAAACCGCTTATGCTTTAATACTAGGCCTGTGTGAAATGGCTAATATTCACTTTGGATTCAGATTTGGCTGATTTGGGGGACAGTGAGTCAATTTGGTGATTTGAATCACTGTCCCGAATTAATTTGGCCAAATCTGATTCTCAGATTCAGCTCCTGCCAAATCAGCTGAATCTCCAAATCACGCAGGCCCTATCCCCCACCCACTCTCAATAGCTGCCCTGCCTGGCCCCAGCTCCCAGCTCTTTGAAAAAAAAAAGCCCACACTCACTAACTAGTGCCGGGCAGGAGGTAATCCCTGCCACCACCCACTGCCCCATGCTGTGTGGGGGGGCTCTGTCATGAGCCCCTGGCCCCCACCTGCTTGCCTAGTCCCCCGCATAGCTGCCCTGCCTGCCCCTGCTCCCAGTCCTTTCAAAAAAAAGCCCCAACTCACTGGCTCCTTCAAGGTGAGGGGGCAATCCCTGCTGCCCCCTGCTGCCCCCCACTGCCTCATGGTGCATAGGGGACTCTTCCACGAGGTCCCAGAGGCCCCAAGGCTGCTGCAGTATCCAGTGAGTCCAGGGTTTTTTGTTGTTTATTTTTTAAAGGGCCAGGGCTGGAGTGCCAGTCATGGGGGGGCTGGGTCAGTGGATGGGGGGCTCATAGCAGAGCTCCCCATGCAGCATGGGGCAGTGGAGGGCAGTGGGGATTGCCCCCCACCTGGTAAAAGCCAGTGAGTCAGGCTTTTTTTTAAAGAGCCAGGAGCTGGGGTGGGTGGACAGCCATGGGGGCAGGGGCTGGGAGAGTGGACAGGAGTCAGGGGGAGCTCAGAGTGGCCTGGGGAGCAGACAGGGGATAGGACCTACCAGGGGTCCCCTCCCATCATCTCCTCCCCCTTCCTTCAGCCTCCTTTTCCTTGACTTTCGCTGTTCTGCAAATCTAGTCTAAGTAATTCTGGTCATGTTCTACTGAAAGTGAAGAAAGTTACTCTTATGATTAGTTGCACTCACATAATGCAAGGTCTGATTGCTAGTCCCTGTCCTCCTTTGCATCTCTGAGGGCTTGTTTTGTGTCTTAATGCCTCATAAATTATTTTCACTGGAAGATCATCAGAGAGTGCAAGAGATAGAGAAAGTCCCAGATAAGGTGACATAATTGCTTTCTCTGCAGGGTGAGCTTTAGTATAGCTGCCTAGTTACTGGCATTGTTTCAAATTCTGTATAAAAATCCTCACTGTCAACAGAAGAAAAAGAGAAAAACAAATATCTGGCATAAACTTAAATATTTCAAAATAAAGGGAACCAACAAAATAAGTGATTGGGCAAAAATAGTTGGTTGACTCTTCTGAGGGTATCATCAAACACATGTGGAGATATGGTACTGGATGCACCTGCTAGTGCTATCATCCATCTTTTGTTTAATAGGCTCTAGCTAGAGTGCTCATGCGGGAAGTGGAAGATCTAGGTTCATTGTTCTCCATAACTTGAGGGAGGACTCAAACTCATGTTTCTTACTTCCCAACTGTATGCTTTAACCATTAGTCTAGAGGCAGGGCTGGATTGGGGCACTGTTTAAAGTTGTGTGAAATTTTACTGTCTGTTTTGTTTTGACACTTTCAACTCATTTTGAGCTCGAAACAGCAAAATCAAAATAAAACAAAGGGCTTTGAAACAGCCTTGATATGAAATGAGGGCAGTCAAAATGTTTTGAAACTTTGGAAGTATTTTGAGTTTCAAAGCTGAAGCTGGGCTTGCCTGCAGGGAAACAGAAAGTAAGGAGAGGGAGTGGGAAGATGGGGGAAGGACGGCTCTGATATTGACTGTGACTGTTTGGCTGCCTGAGGTGCTGCTGGTGATACTGTGCTGCTTACTAAGTTTTTACCTGTTGTTATTTAAAGTGGTGGACTGATCTGAGGCTGTAGGGTGTCGCACCTTGAGAGCCTTAATTTCCACAGACTCCTAGGGCGAGAACAAACGCTCTCTAACTAATTTCTTTTTCCCGCACTAGGCTTTGATTTCCCT
>JAGPOW010000290.1:28103975-28118211 GCA_030014935.1 Caiman crocodilus | reverse complement strand
TGGCTTCAGGCGTTACTACAAGGGGTTTGATTTCACTACGAGGGTTTGGCTTCTTAGGTGGTGTCATGAGTCACCGCCTACAATGCAATCTGCACATAGGGGAGGTGGAGACCTCATTAGGGCTCACTACCATGTCATGTAGAGGCTCCAGCGTCAGTGAGAGCACGCCTTAACACGTACACACAGTCGCACGTCATGACTTTTGCTTGTCATCAGCTTGAGGTGCACTTTCCCAGAAACCCCCGTACCTATCTCCTTGAATCCTGGCAGACTTAATGGCCTCAGCAGGGGCTACCATGATTGCAGTTTTCACCCTGCTGTTCCTTAACACATATGTGACACGAGTTTTGCTTGTCAGTAGCTTGAGGTACAGTTTCCCAAAAACCCCTGTACCTATCTCTTTGAAACTTGTCAAACGTTGTGGCCTCAGCAGGGGCTACCATACTTGCTGTTTTCACCCCCCTGTGCCTTCACACTTACAAGTGACACAAGTTTTGCTTTCAAGATTTTGAAGTGTAGTTTCCCAGAAACCCCTGCACCAGTCTCCTTGAACCTCAGCAGCTTTTATGCCTTCAGAAGGGGCTACCATCTCTGTTGTTTTCATCAAAATCTGACAAAAAACTGACATTTATATGTAGTTTTGTGCTTCCCCATTATAACCTATGGGTGAAATGTGGAAACAGAATCAAAATGGTTTTGACGAAACGAAATAGAACAGTGCTTCAAATGAAATGAAACTCGAAAAAAGACACTGTCCCATTGAAATGTTGAAAAGGAAGTTGAAACAAAATGGTGCTGTTTCACACAGCCCTAGTACTGTTTACTGATCCTGTTGAGACTGTGCCACAGTGGGTAACAGAATCAAGTTCATGGGGACAGAAAGAAAAGTAGCAAGATGGGGCCAGGCTCTATAATAAGCAATGCCCCTGGGTGGGCAAGTCCTGGCTTCTAGTCTTTGCTCCAGGGCCTATTTATGCATTTTACTTTAAAAAATATCATTAGCTAAAATATATTAACACTGATGGAACTGTAGCAAAGGTGAGACCCAGGGAAGGACTCTTTACTACAGATGTCATGGTCCCTATAATTTGTTTTGTCTCTGGCCCTGTGAATGTTGTGCTCTGAGCTGCACATTCTTTAGGCTCTCTGAAACATCTAGCTAAACAAGTTGATGAAACCTCTGGTTTGAGCAATAGCAAAATTCTTTGCACCTAAACAAATTTATTGGCTATGATTAGGCAATTTCAGCCTTTGATGTCCCTAAATGGTCAGGTAGGAAGACAAATGGTATGGACAACAAATGGCTCCTACATTCCAACAGAAGTGTAATGTAAGTACCTTAGTGGTTTTTTTGGTGGGGGGAGGGGGGATCTTCGTTTAAGAGGGTCTGATGTCTACATTCTGAGCTATAGCATTTTACTTCATCATCCACATACCTCATCCACCTCTCTTGTATTTCAGAGGAACTAAATTCTGTGTAAGCAAGGCAAGAAATCCTAGCCTGTGATTTATCTGGAAGTGTCACAAGTGCTCCTCACTAGTATAGACAAGAATAGGGATAGCTCGATCTGCTTATTACTTCAGAATAATTTATTAGGAAATATTTTTTGTCAATTGCACACGCAAGGACTTCCTAAGTTAGAGGATTTTGCTCATTCTAAATGGATTCTAGGTCTTCCCTTTGTTATCTTCTTGTCAGCTTTTTAGGGACATTTGCAGAATTTTTAAGCATTCTTTAAGCCTCTGGTATTTTACCTTCTGGCCCTGCAGGTAAGATATGAGTGGCAAGGGGTCAGTCCACAGGCTGGATCCCATACACAATTCCATTTGCTAGCCTGACCACATATGTCACCTGATCCTGCATACCAGATCCAGGCATACACTGACCCAATCACATCTTCCAGATCTGGTCATGAGCTGGCCTGATCCCATGTGTCAGGTCCAGCTACACATCTGCCTGATTCTGTGTATCAAGCTGGGCTTCATGCCAGCCTGACCCTGGGCACTGAACTGAGCCACAGAGTGCTAGTTCCAACACGGACTGGTGATCTAGCATGCAGGGCCACATTGTCCCACCTTCAGAGCTTCCCACAGGATAGGAAATTAGACAGCAGGGGGAGCAGGAACAGTGCAAAATTTATGCTGCCACAGCTTCCCTGCTGCCAAATTTCTAGACCCATCAGAAAACCGTAGGCTGGATGACATGGTTCCACAGGCTATATTTGGCCTGTGGGCCAGGGGTTGACCACTACTGCTTTAAGACAGTTAATTTGTTTTCAGCTTTCACATAGAAGGGACTAGGCACCAAATGACAAACAAGCTGATTAAAAAATGACCAATCATCATTATCCTTTTGGTTTTCAGAATACTGTATTCTTCTTGCATTGGTATTGAGGCATTTAAAGTGTTCAGCAGATGGACACAATGGTCGCGTCCACGTGAGCGCTCAAATAAAACGGGCATTTTAAATAAAATGCGAGGGAAAGGAAAGTAAAACAAAATCAATTTTAACTTAAGATTGTGGGGCTGTAGCTTATTTTTTTTAACAGGTATAGCAGAACATGCATGATAGTGGGCACATCTACTTGTTCAGTTAATTCAAAACAATAGATTTCAGTGCATATCTCAGTGGAGTTTATTGCTCCCGGGTGCTGTCAGGAACTGTAGCACACTGAGCTGGCAGGGGGCCCAGGGTTTCAGTATGCCAGCCCAGGGCTGCTCTGACCTGGCTCAACGTGCTGCAGAGTGGGTGACTGGGCACAAGGTTGCTTCAGTGCAGAGATAGCTGGCAGGCAGCCCCTGCACTGAAGCACCTCTGGCCCCAGCCAACATCTGCACATGCATTGCTGTGTACTAAAATGCTCCATTGCTGGATATTAATTGTATTTACAAGTACTACCCTGAGGCAGAGGTTTTTAGTTTACTGCGCCCTAATAGGGGCACACGTATAGACCCCAAGACATTTACTGCAGAGCTAATTAGGCAGCTCTGCAGTAAACATCTCATGTAGGCATGTCCAATGACACTGCTCAGAAGATGCTGCTGCTGCTTGTATAATTACACCTGGAGGCTAATTTTAAAAGTTAGTTTCCTTATCAGTTTTATATTTTATAATCACACTGTAACTGTACCTAGTGCAGAAATTACTGCCCCTAACATAGAAATGAGGAGATCCTTGTCCCAGAATACATGATTTCTGGTTCATACTCTATTTATATATCTGATTATGCTTGATTTGATTTTTATTTTGAGAGCTTCAAATTTCCCTGGGATCAGTCTGTATTCTTTCAGTTATGCTTCTTAATAATGTGACCATTCTGATATATTATCCAGGTTGATGAGAGTAGTACAAGAGCAGAAAGTGCTCTAAACTCTTCTCTATTTTCTTTTTGAACCAGAAAACAGGAAAAAGCTGTATAGTTATATGAACTGATTTGAGTTCCTGTAGTCTAGATAGTTGGCTGTATATCTCTTTCTTTCGTATTTATCAATTTTTAACTTGCTCATTCCCATGGTATCTGAGTGCAGTCATCTGAAAACAGATTTTTAGTCTAGGCCTTCAGAATCAGGATACAAGTAGTGCATAGTTTATTTTAACACAAACGCCATCAATATTGACTCTTTTTTCCCCCAGACAAAACTAAAAAAGTTTAAACCTGCATAAACAACAACAAGGGATCAGTTTGAGAACAAGGCAATGTTTAATTCTTTAACTATTTTTTTAAAGTGCTCCCAGCAACATTTTTTTGGGATGGACCACTACAAGCTACAGTATAATAGAAATAACCTGAATCAGTTGATGTCTCTAAGAATGGATATCCAAAATTTAACTCAATTTGCCAGCAAAATAAACAGAAAATTTTTGGTCGAGCCTGGATTTTTCTAGATGATCTAGGGGAGTTAAATAATGTAGCTGCTCTTGACTTTCAGGGGCAGTTGGGCATTGTGATTCCCTTTGAAAATCTTAAACGATGGAAAGTGAAAAAGGTCAGGCAGTTAAGGCTAGTCCATTTTCACCTTGTGTTTAATTTGTCAGGCCTACTTTACACGCAGGCTTCATATACACACAAATATTGCAATTTGGCACATGATTTTTAGTGACATAGTTATTAAGAGACAGCCCATAGGATGGCAGGAAGACAGAGAAAAGCCACTTTCCAAATCTGCTTTCTGTTCCTTCCTACTAACTTCCAAAACTATTGCAAATAAAATCTAGAAGGAAACATGACTGAAAATAAACCCAGCATACTCAACTCTCCATACCTTTATGCACTATGCATACTTGAGTAATCTATTTTTTCAGAAGCCAGGATATTCTACCTTTTAACAAGGTCTTGTCAGGGGTGACTTGAGAATAACAGCTCCTTGCAATTACTGTTTCACGAGACAATAGACTTACACCGAGTGAGACATCCGCTTGCTGAATGTGAGCCTTGCTTGTGAAGTTGGAGTGACCTCTCTAGGGCACAAAAGTGCAGGCAGTGTACATAGAGACACGGAGCAGCCCACATACCAGTGTCCTCCTCTCAGGCTTGCTGGTTTAATCCAAAGAAAAGGCAGGAGTCAGTGCATTTGGAACCAGCTTGGTCACAGGAGTACCCAGAGCAAAGGAGATCATTCATTTGTCCATCTATCAGGTCTCCACTTCTAGACTGGCTGCTGATCAGGGTTAACCAGTCCTGTAGCATTGGGTTTCCAGTAATTATCACAACTGAACAGGGAAAGCTATCCTTTTCTCCAAGCTATTCCCCTGCATTTCAGATAATCCTCATTTTCTTTCAGTTTGATCCCCATTTTCTTTCACTTTACCTCCTCTTATTCTTGTACATCCACTGAGATAATGATTTATACACACGCTCCTTTATCCCTCCAGTCATCTTGAATCAGTGTGTTCTTTTACTCAAGCTCAGCCATATTGAATCAGTCACTCAGTCATATCACATCAGATTCAGGCTGAGCAGCCAGGCATATTTACTTCCAGACATACTCCCCCTCATATTTCCTGACCTGTTTGCTTACACGCATTCATTACTGCTTAGCCTTTAAGCAGCAGCACTGAGGAGCTCTAGGGAACTTAAATTCACAGAATTACTTTATCAAAACTATCTTTACCGAGTAATTTTTCTGAGGCTCTGATGAAGTACAGACTATTTTATTTTTATCTCTTTTGAAGAGTGGTAAACAAAGTGGAGGAAATGCATTTTCAAATTCTCTTTTCTACTTGTATCGCTTAGTGTCACACATGTGAACTTTGACAGTGAGAATACTAGCTTTGTCCACAGGTGACTTTGTGATAGTACAGAACCTTGCACAACTGGAACCCAATTCTGACTCGAACTCTGTGAACACTTTGACTCTCCAGACTGGATGACCCACTTACGCCTCAGCTGTCTGTCTATGGGCAGCACGAGCCAGAGCAAGACTTCAAACTATGACTTTGGAGCCACAGAGAAACCCTCAAACTACTTTGCTTCTGCCCCTCCAAAGTAAATAAATAAAATATTATCAAGAAAGTTACTTTTCTTTTATTCCTGAAAAATGCAATCATTTTCATTTGGTTGATAATGTTTTGAAATGCTCCAAGTCTCCCCTTCATCCTTCCTTTATATCAGAAAAATAATAATAAAACATCTAAATGGTGGAATTCACTGCATGCTGCTGTCTAGCACTGCAATGTGCAGAGATGCAGGCCATATGATTGTTGTCCTTCTTTCATCCCTGTGAAAACAAGATTTGTTTTGTGTGAGAATGCTAGTTCGCTGTTCTGCTGTTTGGAAAGGATTTTTCCTTCTAAAAGAAGAAATCACTGCAGATGCATGGCACCAATTGTCTTTGTAAAGGAGTATCCCAATATATTTTCACTCATTCCAGTTATTATGTGGACATTTCTTTGAAGTAGGTACTGTGATAGGTGTCAACTGTATGCTAGATTTCAAATCAGCTAAAAGCATAAAATTTCTATTAAGTATAATATAATTCGTACCACATTTAGCAGCTGCAGAAGTAGCAGCGATTGGTGATATTTGGCAACTAAAGCCTCTGAAAGCTGCTATCATTTTTCTCTGTCTTGTACTTTGTTCATCTATCTCATCCTGGTAAATGCTGTGATCACATCCATTCAGCGTCTTTTGGCATCCTTCATTTCTCTTCTCCATCCGCGGCTGCTATTCTGTGACTTAATTTTGTCCACCACATGTCCTGTTTTTGAGCTAGCTATGTTATTTAACAGCAATTACTTCTCAATTTATTACTGATAAATAATCTCTTAGTGTTTGATATAAACCCATCCATTGACCTTCTTGACACTTCTTGAAATACCTAATACTTCTTACATTTCTCCATGCTAAAAACATTCTGTAGAGATCTTATTTCTGCTCTGTGCATCACTGTTAGTAGGATGAATTTATTAAATACCCAAAGAGAGACCAGACTGATTCCTTCAGAAAGTTGTGGAATTTATAGGTGCATTCCACCCTGGTCTTGTCCTTTGATTTTTCTTTTTCTCTAGACCTGTACTCTATTTTCCCACTAGCAACTCTGGGCACATGCATTACCGTTATCTACAGCTTTAGCTAGAGTTCCTTTCAGCAGAATGCAGTATTTCTGATCAGTGCATCTACATTATATTTACTTGCTTCGTGTTCATAGCTCAACCTTTGTACTTCCTTGCTGCAGCTCTCTTATTGTGAACATTAATCCCCCAAGATTATCTCATCTGATATAAACACCAAGGTATCTATATATCCCAAGTGTGTGAACCTTTTGTCATTTTTATTCCATTTGTGGAAAGCTTCATTCAGACAGGCAGTAAACAACTGAGGTGGCATAGTATTTCTCATTGCCTAACTTTTCTCCTTATATTTATTTGTCTATTTTCTGCCTTTCATTGTTGGGCATCATCAGGGCAATTAATCACTGATGTTAGCTCCAGTAAATTTCCAGTACCAAACCAGGATGCTTCAAATGCATATTTTATAGGATCATATAAGAAAATCACAACCAACAGATTTGCTTGGGTAAGAAAAGCTGTGATTTAAGCCAGTATGCTATGACCAAGTACAGATGTTACACTTTTACTGGTATGAGTTCAGAAACCTATCTATACCCATAGCAGAACAGAAGTTTGGTGCACAGACTGGTTTGAAAATAAGAGACCCCAATCTAAGATTTGCACCCTGCCCCCAAAGGATGAACATGTGTGCTGTTTGTAGACATTAGTATGTGTGGGATTATGCCAGGCCCTGAAGCCTTACATAAGAGACAAGTTGCAAGGACCACTGCCAAAGCCAGTCTTTATGGGGATGTTCCTGGCTAGTACATTTTTATAACCCTAGCTTTCTGAAAATCTGTGTGGTTTACCTTTAAAATGTCAACCACGGGGGTCCAAAAGGGGCAAGGAGTGGTAGAATGGGGTAAGGACTGATAGAATGAGTGCAAGGCAATGTCTGGTTTGTCTTCATATTACTTAAATTTGAAGTGGTGGCACTTTCAATAAAACACATAAGCTACCTGGTTTCCAGGAAAAATTCTAAATGCATTCCCCTGAATTCCTCCTGTGGTTCCATGACACCTATTTCCCTGGCAGCCAGATATTAACCAAGTTCCTTAAGCTTCTACATCCTCACTGACTGATGTTCAGGGAACCTGGTTTTCTTTGAATTAAAAAAAAAAGCCCCAATTTTCAGTTAAAAAAAGTAACCCCAAATCCACATTTTTCCATGATTTCAATAAAACACCATTTATATATATATATATATATATATATATATATATAGCTAGATAGTGGTGTTTCATTTTAGTGACAGAAAAATGTGGATTTGGGGTTATCTTTTTTTAAACCAAAAAACAGGGATTTTTTTTTAAATCAGAGAAAACCAGGATTCCTGCTGATGTTCTTCTGCAGATGTCGATGCTCAAGACAACAGTGTTTCTCAGCTCCTTAGGAGCTCCTCTTTTTATCTTTGCTAGCCAATTGATGCTAGAGGAGTCAATCCTCGTCTGTGCTTTCATCAAAACAATCCTCTTTTTTATGAAGTCAGTAGTGAATTAGGGCATTTTTTACTGTGATTTCACTAATAGACTAAAAATGACCGGATACAAGTATACCTGGTACCTTATGAGAACATTAGTAAAATAATCTACTGGTAATAACAGCAAAAAAGGCCAAAAGGATTGCAAAGTATCTATGGGTTTTTAATTTCTTCTTGCCACAGAATGAACCAACTTAATTGGTCAGCAGCTACAGGGGCATGCAATAAAAATTGTCCAAGCAAGCTGGTTATGTATTGGACTGTTTTCCTGGGACTTTTTAAAAATTGAAATATCTATTCCAGTCCCAAGATGCTTATTAAGACTCTAATTAATCCAAAAATAACTGAATGACTTGGTATACATTATTTTTTCCATTGCAACTACTAGATATTTGTTGTTTCTTGGGATAACTGGATTATGTCAGGCACAAGCACTAATCACTGTTGCTAAAAAAACACCTCAAAGCAGGCTAAGATGTGTAAAAATCCACGGGAAGAGGCTGTAAAATCATTGCTATTATAAAACTGGGGTCTTCTTTCTGCTTGATGGGGATTTTGCCATTATGCCAGGCAGCAGCAGTCAGAAACTGGTGAACACCCCTTATAAACTTATAGGTTTCAGATCGCCCCTGAGCCTGTGCTTTTCCACGCTAATGAATCCCATGGCTCTCAGCCTGTTGTCATAAGGTCTGTTTTCCTGACCTCTGATCATGCACGTGGCTCTTCTCTGGACTCTCAAGCTTCTCCACATCCTTTTTGAATTGTGGAGCTCAAAACTGGATACAATACTCTAGCTGCAGCCTCACCAAGGCCAAGTACAACAGGAGAATGATGTCCAGGGATTTACTTGAGAAGCATCTATGGATGCACGCCAGTGTTTTGCCAATTCCCCAGCCAGAGGATCATAGTGGACCTGAGGCCGGAGTTGGCCAGTTTTGCTAAGAGGTAATCATGGGATACCAGATTAAAGGCTTTTTTAAAGTCAAGATATATGACATCAATCTCCTCTCCCTTGTCCAGGTGTCAACTGGTCATAGAAGGAAATGAGATTGGTCAAGCAAGATCTACCCGCAAGAAACCCATGCTGGGTATCCCTCATGATATTGCTGTCAGCTAGACTGTTAAGGATGGCCCCCTTGATAAACTTTTCCAAGATCTTGCCCAGGATAGAGGTCAGGCTGATGGGCCTGTAGTTTGCTGGATCCACTTTTCTCCCTATCTTGAAGATAGGCACCACATTGGCCTTCTTCTAATCGTTGGGCACTTCATCAGAGCTCCAGGAGCTCTCAAAGATCCATGCCAGGGGCTATGATGCTCACCAGCTCCCTGAGTACTCTGGGGTGTATATTGTCAGGGCTGGCTGACTTAAAGGTGTCCAATCTCTCAAGGTGTTCCTTCACAAGGTCAGCATTGATGGAGGGCAGGAAATCTCCCACATGTGGGCCTTCCTGTCCCATAATGGGCATTGGTGTCCCATGGGACTGATGAAAGATCAATGCAAAGTACCTATTTAATAGGTTGGCTTTTTCTCGGGCATCGGTTGTCAGTTGTCCCATCTGGTTAGCAGGGGTCCAATGTTGCCCTTGCTTTTCCTCTGGCTCCCCCCGTATCTGAAAAAAGACTTGTTATTGTCCTTGATACTTGTAGCTAGCTGGAGTTCCATCATAGCCTTAGCTTTCCTGGTTCACTTCCTGCAGGACTGGACCAGTGCGGAATATTTCTCCTTGGAGGTGGATCCCATCCTCCATCTTTTGTATGCCTTTCTTTTTAGCCGCAGTAAGTCCACTAGTTCCCTGGAGAGCCAAGGGGGCTGCTGTGCCCTTTTGCTGCCTTTCCTCCGAGACAGAATAGCCTGAGCTTGTGCATCAAGGATCGCTCCCTTCAGGAGTAACCACTCATCCTGAACTCCCCTCCCCTTGGGGTCGTGGTCCCTTAGAGCTCGCCAACAAGCCTCCTGAGCTTGTCAAAGTCAGATTTCCTAAAGACAAGGACTTCTGTATTGCTGACTGACTTGCCAGCTTTACAGTGGATGGTGAAGGTGATCAGCTTATGGTTGCTGTTGCCTAGCTTCCCATCGATCGTTAGGTCACTGATTAGGTCATCCCCAGTTGCCAGTCCCAGGTCAAGCAGCTCTTTACCTTTCATTGGCCTGTAGACTTCTTGAGTCTGATAGAGGTCATCCATGCACAAGAGGGAGCTTTGTGACCACTCGGATTTAGCCAAGTACTCTTCCCAGGAGATGTCTGGGTAGTTGAAGTCTCCCATGACAACCATGGATCGGGAACATGCGGCCTCAGCCAATTCCCAGGCAAACTCCTGGTCCAGCTCTTGACTTTGGGTTGGGGATCTGTACTAGACTCCCACCATCATGTCCCCTGTGCCATGTTCCTCACAGATTTTAACCCAGAAGGTCTCCAGCTGTCCACTCTGGATGCCAATATCAGCTTGCAGAGATGCATAGCTCTCCTTGACAGAGAGCTACACCCCCACCCCTTTTGTCTACTCGATCTCTCCTGTACAGGGTATAGGTATCTATACCCATGGTCCAGTCATGGGTGGAGTCCCACCAGGTCTCCATTATCCCTATGATGCCATACTTATTTTTGTTAAGCAAGAATACAAGTTCCTCTTGCTTATTCCCCAAGCTCCTGGCATTTGTGTACAGGCAGGAAAGTGATCCCTCCCCACAGGTCCAACAGGTGAATGTCTGTTGGGTTGAGGAAGGTCAGTCTAACCCATGGTGCTTTATGTAAAGTGCCATGAATTTGTACAAGGACCTGCATGTCTGTCAGAGCCCTTAGAGTTTCTTCACTTCAGCTCTGTTACAATTCATTTGAAAGGTCCCCTTCTTTCACCTCTTCTCCTATCCTACCTTCACCATTCCCACTTCTCTTCACTATTCATCTTTTTCTTTTTGTATCTTTCTTTGCCTTTGTTATAAATATACTGCATCCAAAAAAATCAAAAACAATGCAGGTACTGAAACAAGAGAAACAGCAACAAAAACAACAAACAGTCATAGAACCGTGTTGTTTGCACCCTGCTTGTATATTCACCGCCAACCCTTCATCCAGCTTACCTACACTGACTGCAAACTCTTCACCAGTATTATTCTGCCTGCACAACATTTAGCACAACCAAATCCAGATCTCATTTTGGGTTCCTACCTATACCAGCAATATGGCAACGTTCTTATTAACAATATGAAAGCAGTGTGACTATCATATGCTAAATGCAATACAACAGAGCAGTGTAAGAGTCAGTGGCCACATCTACATTGGCATTACTACATAGTACTGTCCCCACACAGCTTTTTTCTGATGCTACTGCGCAGTAGCAATGCAGTTAGTGTTTTGTGTAGACACACCCTGCAGGAAAGATAGGGAATGGGTCAATAATGCAAGTTAAAAATCTGGCCTGGTGCAGGGTATTGTTTTGTCTTCTCCTGTGAGTAGTTAGAAAGTGTAGATTGTATGCTGTTCAGGGCAGTGACCGTGTATCTGTGATTATTCTGTAAAGTCCCAAGCACATTCTTAGGGGCTATACTAAATAATAAAAACAACATTCCTAAAAGCAGTACAAGAGAACTACTTTCAAACTAAGTTATTTATTGTTTGCATAGCATAGGCTTCCATATACTTCGAGTTTTTCTTTTAAATTATATTGTCTTTGATAATTACATTGCAGGAAAAAGGAAACAATATTGAGCTGACTATAGTGCAAATGTAAGCTACCCTGTAATAAATGAAGCCTTTCTCCAATATGTATTCCCTTTATAGCATCATCTTTACCAGTTTATATGCAACTGCTGTGCTTGGTTTCTTCTATCCTCAGGTAAATTACCATTGAATAATTGAAATTCGAGGTCAAAAATCAATTAAATGGAAATTACAGTTATTTGCTTAAAAAGTTCAAGCAATATTTTAGACTACAACTGTCTTAGGTGATGGGCCATATGGGTTAATCAGCAACTAGTTTTCTTTCTGGTCATGATTCAAATCTGCTATAAGCAGAGAAAAAACATTACGAAAGTTGCACTTATGGTCATTGACAAAGCTGTAGGGGAACAGAGGAGGAACAGGGTGGCAGGGAGTACTCTTGAAAACTTACAAGAACCTGTTAATACTGCATGCCACCATCATATTCTCTGCAATGCAGTTTACTGCACCAGCATGGCATACATTTTAAAAGTATTTGCTTTGGCCTTCTGCAAGATTTTCACTAGTCCCCCAGCCCTCTGCCTATTTAAAGTATTATAAGCAGAACACTACTCTATACAATCTGATATAATATATAAACTTATCAATACAGATATGAGAAATCCGGAATTACTGAAAATCCAGCACTTTTTAAAACTACACTCCATCAAGGAGTAGTGATGGCCAGTCGCGGAGCAGTGGAGGGAGAAGCTTGCATATGGTAGCTGCCACTGCCATCCACCATCCCATGCCACTGCTCTGCATGCAGCCACCATCCGGGACTGGCTGCCACTAACCCCCACCCCTGGTCTAGGACCAGCCACCACTCTGGCTTCAAAAATCCAGAATTTTCACATTTCCAGCAGGTGCTTGGTCATGATTTCACATTCACATTCAAATTCATGAGGTTATACTGTATTTAACTGATATACGACACATTGGATTTATTTTTTAGGAACAATGCACATGCTTTTGCAGCAACTATATCTACCATAAGGATGTTTTCCAGGTGAACCTTGGTGGTTGTTGTAAAAAAAACCCCTCCTAATTTAAATGACCTCACTCTTCTCCGTGCACATTCCAGCCTAACATTCCCACCAATTGTTTCTGCAAGTACATTTACTTATGGGACATCTGTGATAACTCTAGTTACAACAATCAATATCTTTAATTGTAAATGCAGCATGAAAACATTCAGGGCATCTACATTTAAGAGTCATGGGAATGAATCTCAACATGTTGCTTGTTTTGAGGGGGAATTGCATCTAATACAAAGTTTTCTGGAGGAAGTGTAGGAACTCTTATCTTCCATGCAAATTTAACTTAGAACAAAATATGCAAATTGTTTTCAGAAGTGTCCATAGCAAATAAACCAGATTGGAATGGGTTACTGTAACTACATTTTGACTATCTAATATGTAAAAATAAGCTTTCTGTTTAAAATAAAGGTCCAACACTATACCTTCTAGCATTTTTTGAATAGATCATCCTCAAATATTGTGTATAATTTTATTTAACATAAATACCTACATATACATTTTAAAGGTAAATCACACAGCTTTTGTTTATGATCTTAGGCATTTAGGGACAAGTGCTAAACTCAGTGCAGAGCTCTGCTAATTGGACTGGGCTTCTGGACATTCTCTGACAGGGGGATGAAATCTTCCCAGATAGCCTGTGGAATTGTAGCATAGCTTCCACATAGCAGTCACTGCAATACATAGTATAATCCATAAAATTTAATGAAGCACAAAATCAGAACAAGAAGGTTAAACAATATTGATTTTTGGAATAACCATTATTTATAAAAATAAGTCTTGTTTAACAAATAGCTCATCAACTCATCCAACAGACATTAGAAATACATCATAGGCCAAAATAAACTTACCCTACCATGATACCTTACTTACATAAATGAGTTTGAAGAGTGAGAGAGGCGGAGCAGAATATGATCCAGTTTAGTAAATATTAAAATTATTGCTGATGCCATAGTAACTGTAGGCAATTGCCTCTCATCTGAAGGCTTCTGGTGCATGCAGGAGATATTGTGAGGTTCATCTTTGTTACTTTTTGTCAGGTGGTCATTTGGAAAATTAAGAGGTACATGATGCAATATTTTCAGTCTTCTTATGTCACCCTGTTGTATATGTCTATGTTGTCTGACTCAGATGATGCAGTTCAGTGCCTCACCCAATGTCTGCAAGAACTAACCAAAATTCCCTATGTGGGATGGGGCTGCATGGAGCTAATACAGGTTTCCCTTGTTTTATGTGGGTTCTTTATATGCAAATTTGCTCTTATGAAATGAGCACATTTAGACCCATAACTTATCATAGTATCATAGTATCTAGGGTCAGAAGGGGCCTAAAGCAGGCCATCTAGTCTGACCCCCTGCCAATCGCAGGAACAAGTGCCAGGGTCACAGGACTCCAGCCAAGTACCTATCTAATCTACTCTTAAAGATGCCCAAGGTAGGAGCAAGAACAACTTCCCTAGGAAGCCGGTTCC
>JAGPOW010000290.1:28081618-28103875 GCA_030014935.1 Caiman crocodilus | reverse complement strand
GCCCACAGTTTGGTGTCATCAGCAAACTTGGACAGCTCGCTTTCCACCCCCTCGTCCAAGTCAGCGACGAAGCTGTTGAACAGCGCGGGCCCAAGGACCGAGCCCTGGGGGACCCCGCTGCTCACATCTCTCCAGTTCGAGTACGACCCACCCACCACCACTCTCTGCTCATCAGCCAGTTTCTGACCCACTCAACCATGTAGGGGTCAATGCCACAGCTCCCCATCTTTTTAATGACTTGTTATATGTGAGGTAAATTTGCTCTTATGAGATCAGCATAGACTCCCCCCACCCAAACAGATAAGTCTGTGGGGGGAGGGGAAAGGGCTGTGGCCCCACTCACCCCTGTCCTGGCTGCAGTAGCTTTGGGAGCCGCTGGGCTGCACTGTGCTCCGCTTGTCCCCCCATGCCTAGCCTCACCCTAGCTCCTGGCCTGCACTGTGCTATGGTGCAGGCAGCTGGTGTCAGCTGCTCCCACGGCCACTCCAGCATGGGTCGGGAGCTCCAGGCAGTGCAGGGTGCAGCATTCACCCTAGCCCAGCTGCAGCAGCCCCAGGAGTGACCAGCATCAGCTGCCTGCAGCCACTGGGCTGTGCTGCGCCCTGGTGCAGGCAGCTGGCATTGGCCGCTCCCCAGGCTGCTGCAGCAAGAACTGAGGTGAGTGGGGACAGGCAGAGCCCTGGGGGGTTCGGGACATGGTGCAGCCCAGCAGCTACAGGCAGCTGGTGTTGGCTGCTCCTGGGGCTGCTGCAGCAGGGCCTGGAGTGAGTGTTGTGCCCCATGTGGGAAGCAGTGTCCAGGAGTGAAATGGGAGGGTGGGTCTGGGGAGACCCTGGGATCTTGGGATAGTGACAGCATGTGGCTAGGGCCCACGGCATAGCTGCAGTCCACTGCTCTTATTACCCTGAAATGGGCACTGGTTCAATGGGCAGGAAGATGCAGGAGTGGATCACAACTCTACCCCAGCCCCAGCCCCACACTGTCATGACCCCAAGATCCCAGTCCCAGCCCCAGATGCAGCACCCCCACCACATAGCCCTGGTTCACGGCTCCATTGCATTGACCCAGCAGAAAGCTCCTTGCCCATGTGACTCCTGGCTAGTCTCCATGGAGACCTTGGGATCATGGGGCAGTGACAGCATGGAACTGGAGCAAGGGCTGAGGCACAGCCCAAGTTCTGAGGACAGGGATATGTGGGAGTACATCATACCTTTGCCCTGGCTTTGGCCCCACACTGTCACCACCCTGTGATCCTGGCCTCGCCCACCTGTCCTGTTTCTGGCCAGCCTGTAGTTCCTTCCCACATAGGGAATTTTGGTGAGTTTTTGCAGACATTGGCTAACGTGCAGAAAATTGCCTCTTTCTAAATCCTAGGCCTACTTTTGTTTTGTAGCAGAACACATTGATACTGCCAGTTTTTAAAAATAATCTTCAATGATTAGAAATTCTAAAATCTCTGATCAGTTAAAAGAGATGGATATGAGGTAAGCTGAGAAGTACTTGAGATGGCCTTGTGCCATTCCAGGATGCACATCTGTCACAGCAGAATGCATTTTTGGTTTGTGCTAACACCAGAAAAGCAAAACCAAGCAGATGTAAATGAACATGGTACATGCTTGAAGAATACCTTGTGCACCAGACCATGGAGAGAACTACAATGAACGCTTTTTACATGAATTCTGAATACAGGAGTAGATATTAAAAGTAATCATTTGCAGGACTCCTGACAGGTGAAATACAGTAGCAAAATGAACCCATTTAAAGAAACACCTGAAAAATAAACTGTACATTGCAAAACAATATATATTTCACATAACAGGAGGGTAGTCTTTAATGAAAATCAGTTTTGTGCAACATGCCTCTATGTAGAATAAGTTTCTACTGCACTCTGTCTTTAAAAACATTATTCACTGCCTCCCAGTACAAAGCCCCAGCAGGCATGCACTTGGCTAACAAGTGAAGAACTCTGCCCCAGTTTTCCATAATGCATTCATGAAGGGATTTGTAACAACCAGTGGTTACTGCAGCAGAAAGACTAAAATGTTGTACCATGGCATTTTTGAAACCAACACAAAAGTTCAATCACTACTAGGCTCTTACGGCCTAATGATGTGCTATAAACACTGGCATATTACTAACGAGGTATAATCCATGCTCAAAGCAGCTGCTTATTAGAACTCAGAATTTCACTTTTATATACTCTTGCTCTTCAGACTAAAACTATTGATTACAGAATCTTCTATCGATGACTCAGCCTCACTGTAGTAAGCACTTTGCCCCCTGTAGTACTTAATTTATTGAGATTTATTTCTTCATCAGTGTGCCTACCCACTTCTGATTGGAGCAGCTGTTATCTAAGCATGTGTGGTGTGGCCGTGCATGGCAAGGAGGTCATTCACTACGTAGTCTTAGATGTCAAAGACAGCAAAGCAAGTAAGCTGGAAACTGCAGAGAGCACCCAGTGGTTATGTTAAAGTTATCTAACTGTTAAATAAGGGAAATGTCATTGTTAAATGTAATCCCCATTGCTTTAATGTGAAGAACAGCACAACTTCAGTCCCAATATAACTTGTCAAAATTTACATCCACTCCTATCCTTATTTCTCTCAGGAGCCTGGCAGACATTACACTTACAATGCTGTTAACTTACAATGCTGTTAACTGTTAATTGTGCCATAAGTAATAATACTGCCAGACAACTAGTGGGAACAGGAGAAACCAGCCACAACAATATTCCATATCATCTGCACCACACGGCTGTCAGTCTGCTGGTGGATTCTTCCTCTCATCGGCACTCTGAAAAACACACAATGCACCCCTATCACACAGCACCCCTACCTATGTGTGGGGAGGGCGTTAGCTGATGGGATACCTGGGAATTGGCAGGCATAAAGGATGGTATCACGAGCCAGTCCCTGATACCATGCTTCCCATTGCACCCTTTGACTGTCTGGGACTCCCACCCACCTGCTGAGTGATTGAGATTGGATGAATCTTATAAATCTAAAAAAATCCCATGTCCTGCCATGCACATGCTTGGGATACTGTCTGAAACTATACCTCTAGTTGGCACTGACCAGAATTCAGAGGAAGGAGTCCATGGCTGGCAGATATGGCAGGATGCACGATTTTTAGGATCCAGAATAAAATTAATCGCATCCCAATTATGCAATTAAATTAACATCTGCCAGTGGCCTCTGTTCAAATTTGCCATTCTATTGTCCTCCTCCATTCTCAGTCCCAGTATTTCACAAACCCTTCATCCTGGCTTTCAGACCTTTACTCTACATAGACCTCCTTCTGTCTTTTAAAATTTTTCTCCCTATTAAACATACCTGTGACCTCAAACCCAGGTGGGAGTCAGAGGAAAAATACAATGCAGGAGATTATGTCCACATACATTACATAAGAAAAGATGCATACCCACCCACACATACATACACAGAAATAGATGTCTTTAATGTTTCTAGATTAAATTTAGACCCTTCCCTTGGGCTCTCTTCTCCAGATGCATCTCCGGAGTCAGAAGAGGCAGCTAGTAAATCCCTAGAGAAATGTTACAATACACAGAATTATAGGAATACTGTCTGATTTTGACATGCTTCATTAGTGCAACCTCAAATAGCTCAGAAATCTAAGAGCTGATGGATAGCTGCTCCTCCAAAAGTAGTTCCTGGAATTTCTAGCTATCTTCTTAAGTAACAGAATAAGTAACATTTCCTTGCCAATGGAAGATTTGGCCACTACTCACAGCTGTAAGAAATCAGGTTTCAGCGAGACATTATTGACTAAAAGCAATGTATGGAAAGATATGATCAAGTTTGGGCATACTGTAAGTATACTGTTGCCCACATTAGCTTACAGTCATCAATTTTCATTGGATCAGCTTTATTTTAAAAAAAGGAGAGGCTAACAATTAGCATAATATGATGTAACAATAGGAGGAAACAGTCCAGATTTCCTGAAGCAGGGGGAATAACTTTTTATGACTAGGGACATACTTAATTTGCAGTTTCACAGATTTTGCAGAAACCACAAAATCCAGGATTGGTCGTGAAATCCACAAAATCAACAAAAACAAAATTAATAAAAATGAAATGTTGGCTCCCCAGTGGGAACCAGCAGTCCTCACTGCTGGCATGGAGAGCACCAGCAGGTAAGGTGGCACAAAGGGCAGCAGACAAAATGGCGGCTGCCTCCTTGTCCCTCTTCCTCCCACTGGGACCTCTCTGGCAATCAGTGCCAAGTGGAGAGAGGTGGCTCAAAGGGCAGCCAGCAATCAAAATGGTGGATGCCCCCTTGTCTCCCCTCCCCTCCACCCTGCCCATGGCTCCCTTGGCCAATCGGTGCTGAGTGTGGGGCTGCTGCAAAATGCCCACAAAATTGGCTCTGCGTGCCACAAGAGGACTGAGAAAAACATTTTGTCTGATAGCAATTTAAATAGGTCCCTGTTTATCTCCTTCCTTATATTTTTCCAGGCTTCTCCACTGAGCAATACATCCAGATCAATTTTGCTCTTTCAAATAAGGAGGGCTTACACATAAATGTACATCTGTCTTAGATTAACCCTGGAGAAAACACTGCACATCCGGTGGCATGTTTTCCTTTTTTCTTTTTATGGAGTACATCCGCTGTATTGTAAATATCTTGAGTACCTGTTACCTATGCTGAGCACATAAATATATCAAAAGATGTGGAAACATCACAATCTCTTCTGATTGGTAATAGAACACCAACAAATACAGAAGTCCAAGTGTGATCAACAGAAAATCTAATATAGAAAATCTTTCCAAGCGCTGCAGAAAGAAGTTCTGAATTAAAGAAAATTGGGCCAGTGATATTCCTTTAAACTTTCTTTAAAAAGAGCCTTTTACCCCCCCAAAGAGATGAAATATATGCCTACAGAAACTGATATATGGAAGTTATGTAAGTAATATTTTTTTTCCATATTGTGCAGAGGAGGACTCTTTCATGAACCATTATAAATGTGTCCCTTTTATATATTTCAAATCACTCACAAAAATAACCTCAGATGCACTAGTTGCACACATATAGAGCGACTATCTCTTCTGCACAGCTGTTTCACATCTGATGGTTATGTATCGTTACATCTTTTATTTTTGTGGCAAAATGAAGTTTGAATCATGGTATAAAGCAATGTGTTGGGATATCTGTATCCAAATTTTAGTCATGATATTCATAGGGGATACCTGGAAAAAGTATTCTCAGCCCAGGAGACCCATTTGGGCCCTCTTAGTGTTACTGTAATACAAATAAATAATAATGATAAAAAATGAAGTCGAGAGAGTCCTATCCACAGCCAACCTAAATATTTTTAGAGTTTGATTTGCAATCTATTAAAATTCCAAATAAACCTAGAGGATCACCAAAGTCCAGAAGTACCAGACAAAGGCATGTAGTGAGTCTATAGTCCTGGAAATGTGTATCCCTTATGACTGCTAGGGACTTACAGCCACCACTGCAAGGAAGGTTAGCTAACCCATGCATAGCTATCCAGACATCTAGGTGCCATCCTGAACTGAACCTCTGAACCCTTGTGGTTTGCCGCAGTTCTTGATAGATTCACTTTAAAGCAATCAATGGAAGAGCATAAAGTCCATCTCCTAGGGCTAGAGAAGCTGAAAATATAAGGAATGATTTACTGCTTGCTTAATTACTTATTTCTGTTCCTCCCTTAGTGGGTCTGAAATCTGCTGATTGGCACTTGAGAGTTTTACTTCTCCAAATGAAACAAAGAATCCCTTAGTTCTGCAGCTCAACAGAAACAACAAAAAACTGGAATTGGATTTTTTTCCCCCTAAAATTACTCCTTACCTTTATGCTTCCCACACAAATAGCTGTGATATTGTAAATATGACAAGCCCCTCTATGTGAGCTGAATTAATTGATTAGAAGCAAAATAGCCATGCAGGCTGTCCTAAATCGGCTTATTAAGGATTCAATAGCTAATTGCCTGCACAGTGGGACAAAAAGAGGAGGAAGAAAGACACAGAGAGAGAAATATATGTTTGTTTATGGAACAGTCAGTGGGCTTCTGGCCAGAGCAGGCTGAAAAAGACTGTAAGAGCTTGGAAACTATACCTATAGTTGGAAACTATACCTCTAGTTGGCATTGAACAGAATGCAGAGGAAGAAGTCCATGGATTCAAGAGTCTGGAACCAACTCAGTTGTGGTTCAAGAGTTTCTTTTTTATGCCTAGATTACAAATGCATTATAATAATAATTAACAGTAATTTATACTGGTTTAGCTCCTTTAAGCTAATGATTTCTGAGCACTGTAATTTATTGAGATTAGGATCCTTTACTTGAGAACAAAACCTAGGAAATGGTACTCCCAAATCCGCATTCATAACTGGGAATGAAGAGCAGAATGAACATACCTAGCTTTGAACCACTGTGTTAGATACTACATAGCTGTGCTTAGTTGTAAACCCTCTTAATTGCTTTTGCATGAAGGAGAAAAAAGGTAGAAGTATGTGCATTTAAGTGGTAAGGGGAAAGGTGGGAAGCAGCTGAACAAGTCAGATGAGACATAATGAGGACTTGTTTAGTAGTTTCCCACCTTTCCCCTTACCATCCAAATACGTGTACTCCTACCTTGAGGTGAGATGCTAATGCCAAATTTGACAGCTTGCTTTGAACATGAAAGGGTGCTGTGCACTTACTAGCAGATTGAAGAATGTCTTACCCTGTTTAATAGAGAAACAATTACAAAAGGCCTTTCCGTCTCTAGGGGAAAGATTTAGACATAACTCCCTTCAGCTGTATCTAAATTATGATATTGTTCAGCCAAGCTGCAAAAAGAAAGGAAAAAAGCCCCTGTGCTCCTCCCACCATTCATTTCCCTCATTCAGCTTTCTCTGCATCAAACTAAAGGCCAAACACATCCATCTTGTGGTGTGCCTGGGTAAGGGAATAGATTGATTAATTAGTTCTCAACAGGTATGCAGAGCTACTGTCATGTGAATCCTTTCACTCAGGGCAAACAGGGGTTGTCTTTCTCTTAGGCAAATAAATGAGTGAGTGATGGACTTAACCCCTTCCTTGTCAGCTTCTAGTCAAGATATGAGATAGTGAGAAGGAACAGATTTTACTAATCTGTCTGGTAAAAATGAATAAATTAAAAAGAAAGTCCTTTAACAAACAGGAAGGGAAAAAATGATACACGGGTTGCTGAAATATTTAGAATAAACAAAAAAAAAATTATCACAAGGAAAAGGAAAAGAACTCTATACAATTAAGAAGTTATGTAGACTTTGAAAAATGAATTGTTGCAGGCCTGTCAAAGATACACTATACAGCAACATGGATACATGTTGGTCTGGCACACATTGAACAGAGTATACAGGACCGGCCCCTGTGGCCTGGATCTGGGGTCAGGGTCAGTGCATGCAGTATACAAGGCTGGGGCTGGTGCTCTTCAGTGTGTGAGCTGCCTGTGGTGCACAGGTCTGGTCTGTGAACTTAGTCTGGCCCATGGTCCAGACTGCAGGACTGGATGAGTTTGATAATTGCTAACCCCAACAATAAATGCCTGGGAGAACTCAGACAGCCCCATAGCCCTGGTGGCTGCAGGCTCCCTCCAGCAGGGCTGGGGGCAGATGGCTGCAGGTCATGAGTGACGGGCACTAGCAGGGTTGGGGTGCTGTGGGTTGGGAGTGGGGAGCAATAGTAGGGCTGGCAGGAGGGCAGTCTGTAGGTAGGAAGTAAGGGGCACCATCAGGGCTGGGAGGACTGCAGGTCAGGAGCCAGAGGCACTGGCAGAGCCAGGGGGCTGTGGGTTGGGAGTCAGGAGCCCCACAGGGTCAGGAGGCTGTGGGTCAGGAGTGAGGAGCAGCAGCAGGGTTAGAGGGCTATGTGCTGGGACTGAGGGGCACTGGCAGGGCCAGGGGGGCGGGGGGAGCTGTGGCTTGGGTGTGAGAGGCAACAGCATGGGCAGGGGCAGGGCACTCGCATATCAGGGCTGGGGGAGCTCTGATTTTCCATGATAGAAAAAAAACAAAATCAAACACCAACATATATAGGTATTGAGGCATTGATGAGCTTCCACATTGCTTTAAAATTGTAAACATATCAATAAAACATTGTGTTCAACTGAAACCCATATATATATAGTGGTGTTTAATTTTAATCACAGAAAAACTTGGATTTTGGATCTTTTAATCAGAGAATTTGTGATTTTTAAAGAGAGAAAACTAGGATCCCTGCAGATCAGTTAGTAACCTACTAATCTGAAACACCTATATCCTCAATGTTTTGGGAGATACAAACAATTTTTGAAGAGCATGGGGGAATAAGGTAAAGAAAATATAGAACCAATCTTCCAGTATTAGTGTTCTAAGTGAAGCCCTATTTTCTTCACTGAGCTACTCAGTCCAAATGAAGCCACTATTTACAAAAATAAGAGAAAGTAGGGCTTAGAAAATATACATGTTACTTTATCCTAATTTAAATAATGAAATGGCTACTAAGACAAAAGTATAACTAACAATAAAGAAGACAATAGAGCCATGATAAGGTGAGAAGATGGACTTGTAAACACTAGATCCATTCAAAATTCTGGGGGGGGGGGGTTGCTTCTGCTCTTTGAAGCTATTAGAAGATAAAAAAATGCTCAAGATATAATATTCAACTTTGGGACTTTAGTCAAACATTTAATACATTGCTAAAGAAATCTTACCTAAAAACTATTCCTTATTGCAACATTGCTGTTGAGAAAAACCAGCAGACCAACTTAACAGATGGCAGTGGTGCCAAACTACGAGGAAGGAACCCTGCAGAATGAGGAGCAGGGCTCTAAGGGAGAAACTTTATCTCCTAGATCAATATGAATCAGCCAGTTTTGGTGGATGATTCTAAGTGATGGGGGAGAAGAATGCTTCTTTCTATGCAACAGGTGAAGAGGAAATGCACATATAGATCCTCTTAGTGAGACCCTTCCTCTGTATTATTCTATGAGAGCAGTGGAGGCACTGGTGGGGAAGGTTCCCCTCCCTGCCTACTCCTGAGATTCCAACAGACCATGTCTATCCAAATCTAGTCCCTGTCAGGTCCTGCAATTGATTGATGGGGTGGGGAGGAGGGGGATAACAAGCTGCTGGGCAGCTTCAGGGCCTGATGAAGGCTGCATCCAGGTGTGCAGAGTGTGGGGCAGGCATGGGTCTGAAGGGAGTTCAGGATTAGATAGGGAGGGGGATCGCAATCCTGCTGTTACTGGTCCTGGCCTGATTTGGGTGGCAGGGAGGTAATCTGGGGATGGAATGGACAACTGGAGGGTGAGGTAATGTGGGGTAGAAGGAGGATCTGGGGATGGGGGCAATGGGCTTATTTGGGGGAGGAAAGGGGGGCAATCTAGGCAGTGTGGGGGACCCATCCACTCCTCCTCTCCAAAGTATACTGTGGCAGGGAAATAACTATACTACATCCAAGGAAATAGCAAAGCAGGGCAAACATGCAGCTGCTAGTCATGCCCCTGCTCACCAGCCCTCTAGTAGCAGGTTTGAATAATGTACATTAGGGAGGGTATTAACCCTGACCTTGTTAACCTTAACACAGAATAATATTCTTTAGAATCAGCATCTATTAACTCTAACATAATCTTACCCTGACTGAAAAGACTGAAAATGTACTAGTATTGCATTTCTTTCATGGTCAGGTTTGTTGAGGATATTCTGCACATAACTGCATCTACTTATAGTACAAAATTCTGTTCAGTCTTATGCTTTATCTGGTCAGTTTCTATCACTGCAATAAGTCTACAAATATGTTTTTTATCTCAATATACTATAGTAAAGAGACATTAATTCATAATAAATTGCAGTGGGGCTTCTGTGGAAGTGTGCGTTATATCTACATAACTACCTAGGGATTTCACTGTGGTTAATAATGTTATTGAAATGAACAGCAAAATAAGTAATGTGATTTGTTACTAACTATACATTCTTACCAATGGTTTTGTAGCAGCATTTTAAACTGAATTCTTATAAGCCACATTCCACTTTTTCCTTCCACTCACCTGGAGTGAGGCAGGTATGAAAGTGGTGGAAAGAATATCATTAGTTATTATGATAAAATGGGCAACTACTATTATATTTTTATACTGATTCTGGAAGTCTAAGTTATAATTTCCTGTAACTCCTGAAAGCTCTTTTGTGATGTAGATGATGGAGAATATTCCCAGTAATACTTATTGAACTATTTTTAATACTTTAACTCCTCCTCAATTAATTTTATTTTACCTGGGAATAGGCACTATTGATTGGGATACACACATATATTAGGAGCCAATATAACACCTACCCTTCTGTTAGTCACTTTTACCAACACAATTATCATATCGGTCTACTTTTCCAAGCAGACCTAGGCTCACCTCTTATTCACTATTGGTAGATATTGTTGTTCTTTATAATGGTTACTACTAGCCAATGGTGTGTAATTTATCAGCCAAACAACAAGATTAATGACTATAACTGGTTCATTAAAAATATAAGTTCTACAGAGAAAGATCATATTGGATCTTAGGCTTATTTACTTGTATATGCCCATAATTGTTCAGACCATTATTAAATTGGGAGTGTAGTTATAGCACATATCTGTAAATTAAGTTGGCCCTTAGGCTCCTGGGTTTGAAAAGCTTGGGGCTTTCCATCTTTTTTGAAGCTGAAGAGGATGCAGAAGACATCTTATTTATCTGCTGGAGGTTTCAAGTTATCATAGTACTAGTTCAAATATTTCCATAAAAAGTTTCTATATCCAGGGAAAGCAGGCAGCCAGAAAAGTGTTGACTGCATGGGCTTGCCCAAATATTTGTTATATATTATCCATATAAAGTTGGCATGGCATTTAATAAAGCAGATCTGTTCCTTTTAAGTACACAGTTTTCTGGGATTCCTTGTGCTTGCATACTGTATCAATATCTAGAATTAAATCATGGTTTACTTTACTTGTCAGAAAGTTATAAGATTTGGTCCATGTTTAAAAAAAGGCTTGCATAGATTTAAAACTATACTCTCTTGTATAACCTAAGGATGCCTCTCCGTATTGTTAACTGATCAGAAATCTTTGATAATCACATAGAAACAACTCCCAGGCCAGTATCAAAAGCAATACTTTACCATTATTTTATAAGGACATAAACTGATGGGATGCAATATATTTACGCACTAAGCAGAAATGGCAAATAAGGTTAGACAGCAGACGTAACTATGCATATATGCCAACAATAATCATTTAATAAAATCAAACAGCGAACAACCAGTTATCATTTACAAGTATATGCCATTGAACAGATCCAAGCTCCAGGAAGATATTCTATTCAAATCCACTCTTTCCTGGATATCACTGCCTCTGCTTCTCCTCTTTCAGAGGTTTCTGCTGTTACTGATGGTCTCCTCTTCTTCTGACCTCTATTGCTAAAAAGGGAAATAAGTCTCATTGCAACAAACAGGCTTCTTCCATCTAGAAAATGGCTCATCTAGCAACCAGGTTTGTAGCTACAACCAGGATGCCACTATGAATAACATCTGTGAAATAAAAAATCAAAGGCCCTCACAGAAGCAGTGTGATGTTGCTAATACCTTAACATTTGTATTAATCTGACAGAATGTTCAAAAGGTCTTCTATCTGTCCTCTAAGTACAAACACCCTCTTCATCTACATAACAGGGTACACTCTGGGCTGTGTTTTTTTGGGGTGTCAGTACCTTCAAAAATTCCTTGACAGTTCAGTCTTCTTTTGCAAAGCAGTCACTGACCTTCTACCCATTCAATACCTTACTGACATCTTTGGAGACAGTTGCCCAACCATGCCTTGTTCTGAAGAAAAATAGCCATCTGACTTCTACCGGGCATTTATTGTTGGGGTTAGTAAGACAGTCCCACTTTTTATTGCATACAGGGTGCAACTATACTGCAAGTAGACTAATTAGCTTCGTAGTAAATGTTTCATATCTACATGTGTGGCCCTATTAGGCCACAGGAAACTAATTAACTCCACAGCATGAGTAAATACAAGTACTATTGTGCTGTGGAGTTTACAGGAGCACATGTGTGGAGGCTGATGCAGCTGGCTGGAGCACTGGAGCACCAGCCCCTCCGCAGCATGTTGAGGTGGGTCAGAGCAGTCCCTGCTGGCAAGCTGACTCCCTGGACCCTCTGCCAACCAGACTTGGCTTAACATGTGTAACCTAGGTGGTACTCCAAGAGGTACCCCCTCTCCAAATGAAGGGATCAAAACAGGTGCACAAGTGCTGTGGGAGGTACAGGGACTCTCCTCCTCCTATAGAGCAGAGCCAGACCACCAATGGGGACTTAACCATATATCTTTTAATGAGAGAACAATACTGGGAACAGAACCAGTATAAATCAGGGGGTATAGGGAACACTACAATGCCCCGAGGGGCAGGATTCAACGAAGGTTAGACACTTACAATCATAGACATATTAATCCAGTTAACAAAAAACAAGGTTAACCAAAGGGTAAAACACAAACAGCAGAACAAACAATACTGGTTGGTGAAATATAAAAAGGCACAAAATACAAAATGTCAAATGACAAAGAATATAGGGCCTAAGTACCCGGAGGGGGAGAAAGGAGGAAAACACAATGGTCCCTTTTTATTGCAAGAAAAATTTCTCCTTGTTAGCTTATTCAATAGAACTAGGACTTGAACTTAGATTTCCCACATGGTAGGCAGAAACTCTACCACACAGCCACCAGTGCTAGCATTGCTCTGAACTGCTATGGGTCTTGACCTTCCTAGAGCCCCAGCCTCATGTTGAAATTCTTGGCATCTTGTTGGAGGAGCTGCAAGCAGAGCTGGGAACCTCTCAGGTTGCTGCTCAGATCCTTGCTGGATCTGGGGAGCCTCTCTTGCTGGCTGCAGCCTCTTGAAGGTGATCCTGGAGCCCAGTGGGGAGCCTCTCCTGCCAGCTATACACTGTGCTGCTGAGGGTCCAACTGCTGCCTACAGGTCCCGCTCCTTCAGACTCTTCTGGGGCAACTGCTCCCACCCCACTAACCCAGCTCTTTGAATCTTCTTTCTTGTGGTCCCTCACTGGTCTCCTCTGAGTCAGCTGTGCTGCTTCTTTTATCCCTCTCCAGGTGACCCAAGGGACCAATCGGGAGACATGGAGGGTGAGTCTCTGGGGCATGAATGGTGCGGAAAGGGAATCCCAAGTCCTCCAATCATCTTTTGCCCTTTCAAAACCCCTGGGCTAAGTCACTGCTAACTAGCCCATCAGACATGCTATGGTTCCAGGTACACATGTAAACACAGTGCCTGGGAGCAATAAACTCTGGAGCAATGAGTCAAGAGTTTATTGCTTTGCCTTAATAGCACATGTAGATGATCCTAGAGTTGCAAAGCAGCAACATTTTAGACCAGCAGGAGCTCTGTAGCTCACTGATTCTGGTGTTATTATTAGAACTTTCAGCTGAACTCTTGGGGCACATCCAGATGAGCCCACACATGCCTCTTGCAGTGTCTCAAACCCCTTTGAGATGCTCCAAGAGGCACGTGTGGGAACAGAAAAATATTTCCTCTAGTACAAATTGGCAGTGTGGGGGCAGAATTAGACCTCTGAATATCCAGGGGTCAAACAATACCCTGGGGGAAAAAATGGGGCAGGGGATGAGCAGGAGAATGAGCAGGGGGCTGGAGACCAGCAGGAGAATGGGCAGGGGGCTGGAGATGAGCAGAAGGATGGAGAGGAGCCCCTGGAGAATAGTTGGGGACTTCCCCTGCTGTCTCCAGCCTCCTGTTTGTTCTCCTGCTCTCTCCAGCCTCCCAAAGCTGGAGATGAGCAGGGGAACAAGTAGGGGGAGTGGAGATGAGCAGGGGAATGAGCAGAGAACCAAGCACCTGGAGATGAGCTGGAGACTTCTTCTGCTGTCTCTAGCCTCCTGCTCATTCTCCTACTTGTCTCCAGCCACTGGAGAGGAGCAGAGGAATGAGCAGGGGACTGGAGACCAGCAGGTGGGGGGGAGCTGTAGCCCCTGGGGTGGGGTTGGGACGCTGCAGGCAGGGTAGTCCATGTGCTGGAGAGCGGGGGCTCTGCCCTGTGGGGGGGCAGGGGACCCGCCCCTCCTAAGCAGCCCCCACACCCACAATCCCCCCACACCTAGCCATACACTGAACCACATCCACCTCACACACACCCACTCACCTGCTAATGCACAGTAGCAAAGGCCAACTTTTTAATGATAATGTGCGGTAGACTAATTCTACTGCATTAGCAGTTTTTCCCATGATCCAATAATCCTCAGTAAATAGGCTACTGTGCATTACAGCATTTCACGTAGACATGAGCAGTAGGGCTGTGCAAAATTTTGCCTGGTGTTTCAAAGTTGTTTCAATGCATTTTGAGCTCGAAATAGTGAAATCAAAGTGAAGCAAAAGCCTTTGAAACAGCTTCAAAACAAAACAAGGGAACTCAAAACATTTTGAAGGTTTCTAAACATTCTGAGTTTTGAAGCCAGGCTTACTGGCTTCAGTGCTAGTCCCAGATGGCAGCACCCACCTCCTGTTATCTGGCAGGCAGACTGGGGGCTTGCCCACAACCCAGGAGGTCTGTGGGGACTGTGTTGGAGTCCTCTCAGGGGTGTGGGCCCCCAATCTCCCTGCCAGAAAAGAGAAGCCAGGTGCTGCCACCTGGGATCAGTGCTGAGAAGATCACTGCTGCCGCCGATCCCAGATGGCAGCACCTGGCTCCTCTCATCCAGCAGGCAGATTGGGGGCTCACCCACACCCCCAGGAGAGCTACAGGGTCTGTGTCAGAGTCCTCCCAGGGATGCAGGCCCCCAATCTGCCTGCCAAATGACAAACGAGCAGTGGGCACAGCCCTCACCCAGCACTGGGAAGATCAGTGCTGCCACTGGCCCCAGGTGGCACCACCTGACTCCTGTCATCTAGCAGGCAGGTCAGGGGCACACACTCTCAGGAGGACTCTGGCACAGCCCCCGCACTTGTCCCGGGGTGCCGGTGGGCCCTCAATCTGTCTGCTAGCTGACAGGAACCAGGTACTGCCACCTGGAGCCAGTGGAGCCAGGGAAGATCAGCTTGTGCAGGGACCCATTGCCCCGATCCTGGGGTGGGGGAGGGTCCCTGTATGAGCTGATCTGCCTCGGGCCCCACACCTTCCTCGAGCTGGCTCCAGTATGAGGCTAAGGCAGATCAGCTCGTGCGGGGATCCTTCCCTGCCCTAGGATCAAATTGATATTTTCACCCCTGGCAAGGAGAAATGCTGTGGACTATATTTTAACTTTCTTCCCTTGTATCCTGATTTCTGGGCTGCTTATTTGCTTTCCTGGCTCATAGAAGCAGTAGTCAGCAGTGTACAGATAAGCATTAACAATCATCTAATTTTATAAAACTGCCAGAGTGAACTGATGAAGGTTATTTTATTATTGTTATAAAATAGTCTGTTTTTTTTTCTTCCCTTTGGTAAAGATCTTGCATTTTTTGAAGGAAACTCATCTCTGTCATTCCTGATAATAGTCCCTGACAATTAGTAGTTAAATTTTGGGGAGAAAATTATCCAGATGTCTGCTTTTTGGTTAAATGTATCTAGGTTTCCCTCTACTTACACGTATTGTTCCTTTTATAAAGGTAACAAGATGTGAACACAGAAGAAACACTAACCAAACATTTTTTATCTCTAACGTATCTACAACATCAGGTCAGTATTACAGTATTAGAAAACAAAATCTGATTTTCTTGTTGGAGTTATGACACGGATTAGGCCATTGAAATCAAGGGATGAAAGTCATGATAGTCACTTGAGGTACAGTACACATGAGATGGATTTTGTCTACTGTTCTGGGTAGCCATATTAGTCTTTTTTATTGAGATTCCTTAGAAACTTGTGACCTTGGTAGAACAAGGTTAAAAGAAAACTTTTCTGGAGTGCAGTGATGCAGTAATTAAGAAATACAGATCAGCCAAAGTATTCAGATTGTTTTCAAGATTTATAGTTGTAAAATCTCTGGTACTGAAATAGGACATGCAGAGAATCTACAAGATTTGCTTCCTCATATCTTTTTTATTTCTTTTGAGGTGAACTCAGTATTTGTTAGCCCTATACAGATTAGCTAATTGTTACTTCTTAAAAAAGAGATGCACTAATTTTTTTCCCCACCATATCTTAAAAATTCTGATGGACTTCAAGTAAGGCACGTATCTTACTTTTTACATTATGTTTTTAATGCAAGCAAGTTCTGCCATGTTCCTTTAATATTATGCAGTTGCCTCTTCATATATCAAATTTCATCTCACTTGATAAAAAAATTCAGTTTCATTGACCAATAGGTTAAGAAATGCCCAAGATACTTTTAGTCCCCAACAGCACTTTCCTCCCTGAGCTTTTACTAATGGCTTGACTTATTAGCAATTATTAAAAGGGTGAGTATGTATACTATAGCTGAGGTAAACAACAACTAAAGAGGCACACAAGTATAGAATACATATTTGAAAGGTAAGGATGTATAGGAATTATTTAATGTGATGAAAGGGGTGAAACAAGAAATAATTTGAGGCTGATTATCAGGAGACATTACTGACAAGGAGACTTTCTAAGTGATGAAATAGTCTTTCAAGGCAAAAGACATGAGTGCTATCACTTGACACTCCTAAACATGACTGAACAAAGCACTAAAAAAATATGCTGTAATGAACAATTGTACACTGACAGGGAGTCAGAGCATCTCATTTGCAGTACATAATAATTATTCTATTGGGTCCCGTTCCATTGATCCAAAAGAACATTAGGTCATTCTATTCTGTATTATGAATAGGTAAAGCTGTTTGTACACTGTCTCAACACAACCATTTATATACAGGAGTGAAAATCTAGACAGTGCTCTACATCAAAGAAAAGCTTAATCTGTACTTCATTGGTTCAACCACAGGAATACAACTCAGATAATATAGCTTCTTTGTATCATCTGCAGTCATCTACCTTTGAGTCTTACCTATAGTAATATACAAGTTACAGAAGTTACAGCCTTGAGTCTTACCTATACCAATATAGAAGTTACAGCCAAAGACATCAGAGCAGGCTCTGACCTCTGGCTAGCTCTGCTCTAGGGTCTAGCATCCAGATGGCAGATACATTCTATATTGAGACCAGGTGACTTAACTTTATTGGTTGTACAGATCAAGACTAAGCTAGATCTCCTCTTTCTACAACAAAGCTTGCAAGAACAGTATTTTTCAAGGAGACGTAAATGTTAGCAGTGAACATTGTCATAAAAAACTTAGAGCCCCTCTAGAGTCAGGAGGTATAACTGTTAGATTCAGTGTAAGATCCTAGCATGTCTTATTGCTGGTACAGGGGAAGCCCAGGATCACCCCTGTATTGTCAAATGGAAAGCCCCTGAAGCTGTAAATGATAGGACTTACAGCCATGGCAGTGCCCCATGGCTGTCATGACTGAGAGTCCCACACCTTTAGATTCTGGGTCCCAGTAGTGCTCCATGGTGGCTGAAACTGAGAGTCCCACAGCTTTGAACTCTACGCCCAGAAGCACCTTAATGCTGCTGGGACCAAAAGCTCTGCAGCTGTAGGGCACTGCCAGGAGGGAGAGTCCTATCAGCTGCAGCCTCTGGAGCCATGCAGAGCTGCCAGAAGGAAGAGTCCCAACAGTTGCAGGACTCTCCACTCCAAAAACCCTGTGGCACTGCTGGTGCTGAGAGTCCCATCAGCTGCAGGACTCCCACCCTGGAGTGCACATGGTACACTGCAGGTGATAGGGCTCCCAGCCACAGGGGGAGACCCTGCTACACATACAAATTAAAGCTGGATTGCACTCAACTATAAAGGTACATATTTTCCAGCAATAACTTTATAGCTGATTGGAACATTTAAAGGTGTGATTGTTAATTTGCACATGTAGCAGGTTTAAATTAATTGTGCAATTAACTTGGTAAATGTGTGAGATAGATAACATGTAGAGGAGGACTTACTGACATAAAAAAAACCCTCTCTGTTTTCAGAAATTACCAAAGTTTAATAACATGTTCTGTGTTTTCTCTATGCTCCACCCTACATCTCTCCTTTCAGCTTACAGTTTTACCTTTATTGCACAAGTAAAATATTTACAAATATGAAAAACAGTGCAATTTTTTAGCCATCTCAAGAGCAACTTAGCATTGTCATTGGAAGATAACATGCAGTGTTGCACCTCTAAGTTGTTATTACCCTCAGGAAAACCAGAAGTAAACTTAAGTATTTGCCATGTATGCACTGCCATGTATAATAATGACAGAGCTACAAATAGGAATTTAAGGGTCCAGCTGTGCAAGTCCTTTACATGTTGTACTCCACTGAAATGAATGACCTTTAAGTGTGTAAACAAAATTACTGACCTATATCTCTTAACACCACACCCATATCCATAATTTTCCAATGCAGATCTGACATTGCAAATGACAGGATTGCTGACACAACAATCATTCTTTATATGCAGAATGGAAGACACTAATTAGGAACTAAAAAGTCCGCTGGTTACCAGAGGAAGTATTGCCCTCAGGATTTCAGTATTCAAAATCATGGTGTGGATGATATATGCCTACCTATAACCCACGTATAATTCAAGTACTTCGTGGCTCCTAGGGGTCTTACCTGATACTCCAGAGACAACCAACAACTGTTGTTATATAAATAATAGAAAAGCTTGGGTACTTGTGGTTTTGTGCAACTCACTGAGTTATCTCCTCTAACTCTGCCACATTTATTCAGCTTCTAGAAGTTATGTATTGTTGATATTGAATAAGACAGAATATTTACTCTGTAGACTTTGAAATTATCAAGCAAGCTTAACTATAATCTTTCTATTGCTTTACAGTAATTAAAGTGGTGACTATATTTATGTAATTGTTAGTGGTCTGGTAGTATCTCAAATCACAGATTGATTCCAGTGCCTTATTTATTTTTTAGAAGTGGACTCCCTGAAATTCTTAAAATAAAATATTGTAGACATAAAGAAACGGGCTCAAAAAAATGTGGATTACAATCAATGTCATTAAGAACCTTGTTATATGTGACCCTTTGAGCTGCTCAAATATTGATTGTTGTTAGTGCTAGCTGGAGTTTGGAGCAGTCACACCTTAAAGCTAAAATATTTTCCCTGACTTGCACACTTGTGACTTGCCACTAGAGGGCTTGTAAGCAGGGGCCAGACTAGGAGCTATAGCTGTAAATTGCCACTAGAGAGCTGGGGAACCAGGAGAGACTTCTATCCCTGCTCTAGGTAGGGGTGGGGAGGCAGGAGCTGAGTGAGAAATGTGGGTGGGAGGACAGGAACATGAAACTGAGAGGTGAAGAGTTAATGGGATGAAAGGTTGGTAATGAAATGGGGAGTAGAAGGGAATGGGTGGTGAAATGAGGGAAGTCAGCTACTGAAGGATAAAATAAAAAGACATAAAACAAAATTGAAGCAATAAAGAGGAAGTAAATTAAAGAAAGTCTTGTATTTTAATGAACTGGGATTGGGATTGGAGTGTGGTAGGTGCTTGTCATGCTTCCCAGGATGGTTGAGAAGTGGGAGTGGTGAAGGAAGGCCATTTTGGGGAAGTTATTACCCCTGCCCTGGAAGAAGCCCCAGGTCATGGAGACCAATCTGGCCCCCTACCTTGTCCATCCCATCCCACCCCCTCCACCTAGACCCTACTCCTAGACCTATCCATGCTCTGTGACTTTGCTAGCTGGCATGTTCTCTATAGACTGTTTACACAGGGTTGCACCCCTGGGGTTGGGAAGCTTACCCCTGGGGGTGGGAGGGAGAGTTGGCTTGGTGCCAGAACCAGTCTCCACAACTCCCCCAACAGTTGAGTTAAGGAATAGAAAGTTTGTTCACACAAAACAGGAGGATGGAAAAGGGAAAACTTTTCCTTGGATGCTGGAGGACTGCAGCTTAGGTGGCTCATCTGTGGGGAGTGGCCACACATTAAAGGAACATGAGCTGGGTAACACAGATCAGAGATAAATCTACTCTGGAATGGCATAACTTGAAGCTTCCTAAAGTATGCTTAAAACTATTTTCAGGTGTTAATGTGTGGACAGTTCAGGGGTTTAGACCTCCAGAAGCTACCTAAAATTAATGTGTAACAAGGCCCTTGGATGTATAACAAAATGACTGTGCCTGTAAAAAAGCATTATAAGAATTGTTACATGGCCTATCTAGTCTGGCATCATGTCTCCAGCTGTAGCTGCTCCCAAGGAAGGAGTAAGTGTTCCAAAACATACAAGTAAATAATTATACCTCTAAGTTTCTTCTTAATCTCAGGCCCTTAGTGATTTTATCATAGCTAATGTAACACTGAATATTTTTAGTATTCATATAAATGTCTAATCCCACTAACTATGTGCCCTCAATAATATCAGTAGAGCTGATCAGGAATTTTGCCAATTCAATTTGTGGTGCCTGAAATGTTTCACAGAAATGTGTTGGGTTCATTGAACTTTTGTTGAATCACAGGTGGTTTTCTGATGGAAGCATGCCTGATAGCCAGGTTTGCAACAAAAAAGTGCCTCATTTTATGGTGGGCCGCCAGGGAGGCCAAGCATATGATTCTTGGACAGTCCTATCCTACAGCAAGGTCTGGGGCTGAGGATCTCAAAGCCTTCAAGGACTGTAGTTCTGGGGCAACTAAGCACGGTAGGGCATCCAGGCTCTGTGATCCACTACAGATAACATGGAAGCCTTCAGGATGGCAGCTTTAACTTACCTTTCAAGGGGCCTGAGTTTGTTGTCACTGAGCCAGAAGCTTGGCAGACTGGGAAACCTTGGGAAACCTGCAGGGCGCAGGCATCTCCAACTGCATAAAGGAACCTGAGATTCCCAGTTGTACAGCAGGTCTTTAACTTCCAGCTCTGCATGAGGGATACTGGAAGGCCTGAGGACCCCAAACTGAGCAGGGACTTTCAAGACTTCTAAGTTCCAAGCCAGAAAGTTCTGGGATTAGCTATCAGGGTCTTTCATTCTGATATAGCTACAATCAGACCAACTATCCTGGATAAATTACTTCAGAGTTTCTAGACTCCAGGGTCAGTCTATTCCCAGGACTGCTTGATTAGGATTTGGGCAGTGCAAGGACTCAGGAGTTCAGAAACCCTGAGGTCACCAGCCTGGGATAATTGCATGGAAGGGCTCTTCCAGAACATTGGGCCTGATCCCAAATCTGCTAGTGGGAATAATTTTTTATGCTTTTCAATATATTTAAAAAAACCCTAAAAATTGGCTTAGCTTTGAATTGAGATGAAACCAGATTTTGAAATACTGGAATTTCCCATGAAGCAGGAAACTCAACTTTCAAAAGTGCTATCTACAGGTTAATTAATTATTGTATAGAAAGCCTTCTAAATGTGTGATATTTAATATCACTGGGTATCCTCCTGTTCTTGCAATATAAGAAATGGTAAGTAGGAACTGCTAAGCAAACTTTAATAGGTATTACATATTTCATATTCATTTATCCACCATTTCCCGCTCATCTCCCTTCCAAATTAAAAAGGCCAAATATTTGAGATCTCTCCTCCCATGGGAAACATTGCATGCCTGCAATACTGTTACTGTTATATCTTTTGTTTTCTGGGCTTGGTATGCAAAACTGAACAAAATATTCACAGTGAAGGTGTGCCACTGGTAAGGGACACCAGATAATAACATAGGTAACATGGATAAATTATGGAGTTTAAAATATTAGGATCACATCCTGAAAAAAATGGTGAATAAGTAAACACTACTGTGTTATATAGAATATTTATTAAATTTGGTTTAAGGCCCTGATCCAGCACTGGTCAAAAGCACTAGCATAACTTTAATCCCCAAATACAATGGGATTATTTGTGTGCTTGAAGTTACACACTAGTTTACGTGCTGAACTGGATTCTGTATGTGTATAAAATCAAAGTTTCTTGCTTTCTTTTTGGATATACTCTTGTATGTTGTTTATTTTTCTGAGACCTTTACACAAATATTTATTAGGCTTCTAAGTTATAAAGCTTGCCCACAAACATGCATGAACAGAAAGGTTTGTTTAAAAAATGGAGGCCTTAATATCTAGTTATTTACATTGCCTCCAGCAAAAATCTGGGATGCAAGTTGTTGACTACTATGAGAGATGTTTTTGAAGAAATATTATTTAAATTATTTCATCTGGTTTTGATATAGAGAGCCTGTAGGACAAGGTTCCATTTTCTTTCTTTTTTTTTTCCTAACTTGTCAATTTAAAAAAAA
>JAGPOW010000290.1:28051807-28065450 GCA_030014935.1 Caiman crocodilus | reverse complement strand
CACTTTCACTTAATTTATTTCAAGATTCACGAAACTGCTTTAATTTTACAGACGTTTTATACAGTTTAAATCAGGAAAATATTCACAAAGGATCCATGGAACAAATAAAATGAGGTCATAATGCATAAACAAGAGGAGGTAGCATTAAATTATTAAATTAAATTAAAGATGTTTCCTGTCTTTTGAATATTTTGCCAGTTTAATAACCTTCTTCTATGTAGTGCTGTACATCTGCTTCATACTGTGTATACAGAACTCAGTTCAAGGTATAGAGCATTTCAATATAAATAATAATACATACTGAGGGAAGCAAAAAGAAAAAAAGTTAAACTTAAAAAAAGTTATTTGTGTGGAGGTTTACTTCTGGATAGTTAGGGAGGATTTTTGGTGTTATCTTATTTGCAACATTCTTCCAAGATCTTGCTTGAACATTAAATGATTTTGCTTTGCAGGGAATAATATTTTAACTAATTTTATGTTAATTTGCTTAGGTGCATAAATACACATTTTAAATGATGCAACTGCATCCAGCATAGGTAGTACTTTGTATAGCACAGCTCTTAGAAACACACACAAACATATACATTTCATTTCTGTCTTTAATGGTATTAATTCTGTCTGGAATTGTATTGCCTCCAGTCTTTCCAGGGCACTCTGAACACTCTTCCCTTGTGCTTGACTACCAGTCTTTCATAGAGCTCCCTCTTCAGCAAGTTGCACCACTTTACTACATTTTCCCTTCTACTAGGTCACTGCTCTATAAACTAAACAAAACTGTGTCTAATGGGTATCCTTGTAGCAGTCTGTTAGTTACATTCTGCTTCCTGAAATATTACCATCCTCAATTAACTTCCATCAGTGTTCAAGCCAGTTCTGAACCCACATAAATATCTTTTCCTTTTCACCAAACATGCTGACATTGTAGATGACCTTTTGCCCCAGGATACATAGTGTCCCTTTCTTACCGTTCCATACCATCTCTTTTTGCTGTATACTTTTTAAAAAGTTGTTTTCTGTGTTAGGAGTGATTTGTCATTTCTTAAGCCATCTTAACACTTTCTTAATTTTGTAGATGTTTTCCTAGTCTATCCATAGGTTTTAATTCAGTAACATATTTGAGCATCTGTGTGTTTCCTTTGAAATAAATAAGTTTATGGATATGCTTAATATAGTCATCAAGTACTTGGCTGGTTCAGGGCAGCTTTCCACTCTAATTTGCAACCTAATTTGTCATTCTCTAACCTGGATTTTTTAAGAAAAACTCATGCCAACCAACTTGAGTTCCTTCTTTGATACTGTGACTGGTTCGTGGATATAATATACTTGGACTTTAGTGAGGCTTTTGATACATTTCTATGTGACAAAAATTTCTATATAAACTAGAGAAATGTAGGCAGATGGAATTACAATTAGGTGGATATGTAATTGGTTAAATAACTTTAAGCAAAAAGTAACTATATTAAGGAATGAAGGTCAGAGTGGTTGAAAATCTTAAGTGTGGTTTCAAAGGGTCTGTTTTGTTTCACATTTTTATTAATGACTTTAATGAAGAAATAAGCTGTGTGTAATGATCAAATCTAAAGAAGACACAAAACTGGGAGAAGGTACTCTTTGGAGGACAGGATTCAAGTTTAAAGGGATCTGGATAACTAGAGAACTGGCCTTGAGATAGCAAAGTGAAACTCAACAAATAAAAATGTAAGGTGCTACACAATTGCAGTAAAATGGAATGAGACATGGCTTAGCAATAGCAATGCCAAATGGGATTTGGTAGGTAGGGGGTGCATCTACATGTGTGCATTTACTGTGCAGTAACCACAATTACTATACAGTACAGGCATGCATTTACATGTGCACACCTGTACTGTGAAGTAAATATAGGAACTTACACTTACTTGAACATAAATTTGATACCTGCATTATGCAGGTATCAAATTTATGTATGGTTAATTGCTGCTCAGTAATGCATATGTAATGCTGTGAGTGTGGACTGATTTGGGATTAACTTTAGTCCCAAGTCAGTCCACACACAGTATTAATGTGCTTTAAGGCCTGCATGTGTAGACACTGGCCTATTCCTGATTACTGCACAGTAACTTACTGTGCAGTAAATATAAACCAGTGTAAATGCACATGTAGACACGCCCAGGGTGTATTGCAAGCTCAGCATGTATCAGTAATGTGACTTTATAAAAATATCAAGTGCAATTTTGGGTTGCATTAACAGTTGTTTTGCACATAAGACATGAAAAGAGAAACCACTCTATGGTTTTGGCTAGGTCTCAGCTGGAATGTTGTATACCATTTTAGGTAATGAATGTTTAGGATGGAGAGAAATTATAGATGACCCAGAGGTTAGCATCTAAGATGGAAAAAGGGTTGGAAACAAATGATAAGAAGAAGGGTTATGGGTAACAGGCATATTTAGTTTGGAAAAAGGATTGTAAGGAGGACATGCTAGCAGTTTTCAAATATTTGAAAGATTGCCATAAAAATGATGAAGAAAAATTACACTTCCTTGCTACATAAGTCAAGGAACTTAGCAATGGATTTAAACTATAAGGAAGCAAATCTAGAACAAAACCCTGGAAAAACTTTTGAATTATGTGAATGAAACAAAGTGCACAGAGAAGTTGTGGTATCTCTGTCCTTGAGCTTAAAAAAAAAGGCTAGTTACACATCTGTCTGCAATGCTTTAAGAACTGTAGAGGCAACTTATGTACAGAGATTTAGAGTATATGCCCTTGAGATCATTCCCAACTCCAGAATTACATAATTATTCACATTAGTCTAATTGACCATAAAATATGTCAAATGTGTATTTAAAATATATTTGAAAACATATACAATATTTCAAATATTGCAATTGTTTATGGTATGAGAATATATCTTAACTGTTTATAATTAGGTATAATTTGATATTCAATCAGTTATTTAAACTTTTGGCTAATTTTGTAGTATTTAGCTACATATCAAATATTTGCAACATATGTGCAATCCATCTTACATAGTTAAGAACCAATTTTCTACTTTACGTTTATGCATATGAGTATCCCAGGATCATAGGATTAGGGTTGCCAGCTGTCCATAAATTTACAGACATCCCATTCAAAAAAAAAGGCTAAAAATGCTAGTCTGTACAGTCTATAAACAAAGAGTCATCTGTAAAAACCTAAGAAGCCCTGGGCTTGATTGAAGAGCCATTATTGGATTGGATGCAAGTGTTGAAGAACAGACAGAGCAGAGCAGCACCACTGTGTGTCTAAGCAGGAGCACAGTGTGGTGTTTTGCTGGAAGTTCTCCCTCAGGGTTTAGTGACTTATGGAAGCCCAGTCATATGCTGCAATTATGTCCCATCAACTGCTTGTCTGGATGGTAGCAAGGTCACCCAGTCCTCAACAGTCTGAGAGCCAAAAATAGAGATGGGACATGTGGTGAGCATGGACCTCTGGTGCTGGGAGGGGAAAGAGATGATGGGTTGGGGTCCATGCAAGGCTAACTGTCAGCATGGCAGGGTATCCTGGGAGTACAGCATCATGTGGGGTATGGTTGATGCTACTAGGGTCTGGAGTGAGTAGGGGAGCCCTGGGGTAGGAGCAGCCCAGTATAAAACCACTGTTGCAGTCATAAAAGACTGGTTCAAATTAAACTCCTAAATTTAAATTCAGCCCTTGTTACTGATATCCAGTTCCTGGAAGAAGGTTTACATTTACATTATGCAAAATTTCTATCAGTAAAAAAATTTGATTGTCAGTAAAAAGTTTATAGCTTGTCATTAAAAAAAATGTTAGAAGTTGGCAATCTTGTGTATGATCTTCCTCAATCAATATACGTGCTTGCATGCATATGTGTATGTGCACGTACATGCACACATTTGTATATCTATCAATAGAAGTTTATATTCAGGATGTTCAACTTCCAGGTTATTGTTAAACAGAAATAGCATCCACCAATTTCTAATATCAGATTTTCAGGATATTAGATATTTTACCTTCTTTAAAGCTTCAATCTGATAAAAAGAAAAATATTTATTTTTAAGCATGATATTTGTTAACATCTGCATATTAAGTACACAGATAAGAAGAAACAAGACCTATGGTTTTATTTATCTGTTGGAAAAATTAAGCTAATAATGAGACCTTGTCAAAATTAAAAACTTTCAATTGTCAGGAAATCTTATCATTTTGAAATGTCATCTCTATTGATATGAAGCAATTTTACTTTGATGAAATGAAGTACTTCAACCTTTTGAAAACAAATATTTTTAATTAAAAATGTCAACAAAATTGATGAATTCCCATGCTGTGATTTTATTAAATCAGCATTTTCTGACAGAAAATTGGTAGGGCATTTTCAGCCAGTTCTACTTACAGTACTTCATATATGCACTGAGAGACTACCATTGTTTCCTTTAATCTCTTTAAGTTACTGGTTCTAATTCCAGTGAAGACACTAATCACTTGACTTTTTGTGCTTTATCTGAAAATGTAGCATAACTGAATTTATTTCAAAACCATAATCTGCATCTTTGCTACACTTCCCTGGTACATTAATGACAACAAAGGTCACGTTATCTTCATTCCATCTCCAGTTCATCAGCAATTCCCATGTCCAATGAAGCTTCAAAATCTTTTTCTTTTTTTCTCCTTTCTTCTGAATTATGATTTTTTTTTCCTTAAAAAAAAACTCTGCCATCTGTGTTTCTTTCTCCTTCCATGACTCTTCTCTGAGACAACGCCCTCTTTCTTACTTCCTGACTTTAATAAATGGGTCTGTTGTTAGTGAGATCCATGTCTAATGAATGAGCGGTCTGTATTATAAATTGACACTACTGTTAAATTGTCTTGAAGAAGATCAAAAAAGTCAAAGAGGAAAGAAAAGCTTAATGTATGTGTTTGAAGTTTCTGTAATGTGAATAATCATGGAAGAATAATTTAATGTAGCTTCAATAAAATTCTAAGGGTTTTGACCTCCAGAAATGATCTAGTAGACCACCCAGGATCAAAAAATATACCACACTGAGCTGTATGAATTCTATCAAATCCTTACAATGGGGATGCTTTTACTACAGAAGCCCTGGCCACAGCGAAGCTTGTTGTTATTTTCATTTACTCAGATATGCATGTACATAGGAAAAATTAGTTGTGTAAAGTACAAACTATGCTGGGGGGAGACTTGCCCAGCTGATGTCATTTGCAGTCTTACAGCCCCTAAATTATTCAGGAAGATAATATTTAAACAACTAGTTTCCATGAATATCAAATATAGCTTAAACCAAACCAAACAATTAAAATAATATTTATTACAATATAGAAATAAGGACTCACAACTATACTTACTTTGTTTCAACAACTGAAACAGGAGGCATCGTATGTTCTGTGTTGATAGATATCCATGATATGTACTGATACTCAAGCAACAAAAGAGAACCAGGGAAAAAAAGAACGAGTGAAAAAGTGTTTCATTTAAAAGTACAATAAGCTTTCATATGGCTGTGGAAAGAAACACTTTGAAATGTTACCCCATCTGAATATTAGAAGACTCTTCCTCTCCACCAAACTCCTTGGCAGTAGCATTCAAAGTTAAAAGAGATGGAAAGGCAGCAAAGTATTAATATCCTGGGAACCAAACTCACCCTCAAAACTTAAGAAAAATATATGATTGGCATCATCTCTAATTGCTAACAGAAAACAGAATTACAGATACATGAAATTCTGGTACCAGCTGGAAAGTGGGAACACACAACAAGCAAGCCCTAACCCACAAGAAACTCCTCTAAATCAAACACACGTGTCTGAACAGAAAACTTGAGTCATTATACCTAAATTGTGTCACACAGAGAGGGAGAAATTATATTTTTCCCATTTTAAAATGCTACCTTTCAGCAACAACTGGTTTATATCTTGCAGATGTGTCACTCCAGAACTCCCCAGGTCCTCCCCCCACCCTTATGTACAGGGTCATAATGACAACCAGCTGATGCTCCTAGAAGGAGCATGGACAGGAATTCCATTTAACAAAATTCATTCTAGACACCTCTTCTCAAATGTAAGATATATCCTATTGGAATTCTTTATGCATTTAAACAAATGAAATCTTCTAGTATACATTACCACAATGGTGTTCATACTTTCTATGATATTTCTATAAAGTGGCCAAATCACACTTCTGTTTCTGTTCACTGATTCATCCCTTCATAAACTGTATTGTATTCATTTTAATTTTAATTTTCTTTTAGCACTCATCTCTTTTAAATTACCTCACTATTTCCAGAAAAAGATTTTTACTGATTCAAGGTCAGGGTATTTTCAAAATTAGTTTTGCCATTCCTGCTAGACCACATGCACCCTAATAACAGGTTCAATAATAGAATCCCACAGAGAGTGGAAGACTGGGAGAAATCACATTGACTTTAGAAGGACAAGGGTTTCACTTGTATACTCAATTTGCTTTGGTTTATGGGATTACTGGTGTCATTCCTCCTGAAGAATCAAAGATGCTGATGAAAAAAATCCTGTATACCAAATGCCACAGTGCTGTGCCTTGCTGTATGAACCCTGAAAGTACCTGGATCTCAGCAACCCCATTGAGATAACTATATCTCTGATCACTGAAATTGCTTACCTAAATCACATAACTCCTTCTTTCATAAGTACTGCACTAGAAATGCTGTATAAATAACCCTGACCTTACACTTTCTTGTTTAGGGCTTACTTTCTGCTTTACCTATACTTTTGATTGCAAACATATCTCATTTATATGCCACTGACTATGTGCAACTGAAATGTGCATTAGTCCAAGTGAGATAATAAAAAACAGAATTTTTCAATGTCCTTGCTGTCTTCATTTTTCATTACATCTTCAACCAAATCTTCCCTGTCAGGGTTGCAGTATCCAGTTATACCTTTTTTTTCCTTTGCACATTTAGATTCTCTCTACAGAAGAATAGAGTAGGCCAAGGAATATCTAAAATGAACATAATATTTGGGCAAAATCCATCTTTATGATTAAGTTGACTTTGCTGCTTGCATGTGGCTCACTATTCACATGTGTGATAATAGCGCAGGTAGGATATTTCTGGAAACTAAGGTAAATTAGACATGATATTTGAGCAGTAATTCTCAACTAGGGTACCACAGCAGCCAGGGGGTTATTGAGATCCTTTCAAGGGTCCCACAGGGTGCTAAGGAATGTCAACACATTGGGAGCAAAAAGAAGGCACAGGGTAACATAGGACCCCTACATGACGGGCTAGGGCAGCTGGTGACAGATAGGGGGGACAAAGCTGAACTCTTCAGTGAATTTTTTCCCTCTGTATTCTTGAATACGAATCAACATAAATATCCCAATTGCATTATAGATAGGCACAGGAGGAACACCAGACCACCGATGGTCAGCATTGATTTAGTAAAGGGACACTTGGAGGGGCTGAATGTGTTTAAGTCAGCAGACCCAAACAATGTTCATCTAAGGGTACTGAAGAAATTGACCAGTGTCATAGCAGAGCCACTGGCACAGCTGTTTGAGCACTCATGGTGCTCAGGTCAGGTCCCAGAGGATTGGAAAAGGACCAACGTGGTCCCTATTTTCAAAAAGGGGAGGAAAGAGGATCTGGGTAATTATAGCCCAGTTAGTCTCACCTCTATCCTTGGGGAAACCTTTGAAAAAATTATCAAGGATCACATTTGTGGGAGCCCAGCAAGAAAAATAACGCCAAAGGGCAACCAGCATGGGTTCATAGCAGGTAGATCCTGCCTGACTAACCTTGTTTCTTTTTATCACTAGGTCACAAAATGCTTAGATGCAGGAATCAGTGTAGATGTCATCTACTTGAATATTAAGAAGGCCTTTGATATGGTATCTCATCCTATTCTCATGACTTTCTGACCTTCTCAGCAGCACAGTGGCAGAAAGGGATCTCAGAGTCATAATTGACTCCAAGATGAATATGAGCTGTCAATGTGATGAAGTAATCAGTAAAGCTAACCACACTCTATCATGCATTAGCAGGTGCAGGTGCATCATGAACCAATCCACAGAGGTAATACATCCCCTCTGCACTTCAAGAGGGATGTGGATAACCTTAAGAGAGTCCAGAGGAGGGCCACTTGTATGGTTAGAGGCCTGCAGGTAAGGCTGAGTGGGGATCTTGTGGTCATTTACAAATGCTCTGTTTACCAGGATGCCCCTTGGACGAACCAGGAACAATGGCCACAAACTGACAGAGAGCAGATTTGGGTTGCACGTCAGGAAGAACCTCTTTATGGTAGGGACTTCCAGAATCTGGAATGGGCTTCCAAGGGAAGTGGTGCTCTCCTATCTTGTGAGTCTTTAAGAAGAGACTGGACAAGAACCTGGTTGGGGTCATATGATCCCAGTGCTCTTTCCTTTCCAGGGCAGGGGGGCAGACTTGGTGATCTATTGAGGGCCCTTCCGAACCTAACAGATATGAAACTCTGAAATGCTGTGAGGTGTGCAAACACAATTTGGGCATGTCTACACGTTATTGTATGGCAATGTAGAGATGCAGTACATTGCTCTGCCATGCTCTATGGCATGGTATGGCAATGTAGCAATCTAATGGGTCTACACATTATCACCAGCTACATCAACATAGTGATGTACTCCCCTGGTATAGTGCGCATAGCAGCAAAATCTACAGCGACATAGCGGTGAGATCTAGTGGCACAGAAACTGCCCATACTACATCATGCCTTAGTATTTCCAGAAGGAAGTAGTAAGCACAGAGCCATAGCAAAGTCGCTGTACAGTGACGCATAGACACACCCTTCATAACATAAACCATGAGATTTCAAATAGGAATTAAGTGTGTTAAAAATATTTTGACCTATTATGGTCTTTCTGAGTTCTTTGCAACAGGAAAATTGCTGTATTTTTTTTCTATAGCCAAAAAACAAGTGAAAACGAAGCTCTGGCATTTTCCAACAGTTGCTTTGAGACTAAAATGATTGAAAACTGCTATATTTTAGAAAAATAGCAAAGCAGGATTGTTTTACCAATTTCTTTCTTTTTGGTGCACACCAAAAGAAAATTAGCCTCAAAACTCAAAGCTGGTGTTTGTATATTGCTCTCTTGGTGTTACAAATATGAAAATTTTATCTGGGCCTTAAAAGAGAATCTAGAATAAAAGTGTAAACCTTAAGTCCTCAAGATTGGAAATTTACAAGTTGAGTTTGTCAGAAATTTTTCAGTGGAACATTTTTCTGTTGGAAAATTCAGATAATGCATCCAAAGAGAAACATTTAGAAATATGAAAGGCCCACAGTAGACTTCCTCTGTACTAATCCAGGGCAACCCTACAGTGCGGACTTCCCCAGTGCAGGGAAATTTGGAGTTTTTCACCAGATGGACTGCCCAAGGGTCCAGGATCCTAGGTTTCCAGACTTACAGTCCATTTATATTAATTTTTTTCAGGGTATTTTTTGTCTCAATTCAGGGCTTGTTTTGCGTGGGCGGGGGGTGGTATCCTAGGTAGTTTTAATCACAGAGACTTTCCTCTCTGTTCCCCAGAATGTATACTATGCTTCAAAAATGGCAGAGAAGGCTGAGGACCACATCTAGCTTACACATAGGGAATAGCATGGCAAGAATAGCATGTTCCATTCTCATAGAGATGTAATAGCCCTGGAAGGAATTCTGCCTTCACTGTTCTTCTGACTTCACTTTTAAGCATGCCTTTTATCTTTTTCTCTCAGTTCTAAACAAGTATGCAGCATGACAATCATGTCTGCATCTATGCTCAGCTTGGTGTCAGGCTGGTTACCAGATTTCAGTGGAGGCAGCTCTAAATAACACCTCAAAAACCTGTATGGACAGAAATAGCAAGTAACAGGGAGATAAAGTACAGGGCATGTCCCACTATTTTGGATTGTTGCCTCCTATTCTTCTGTATCTTACCAGGGCTGGTTAGAACCAGTGATATACCAGTAATCCAGCTGCAAAACAGTCATTCCTAACCATCTGGTGTTATCATTGGGATGCACATCCTTGGTCTTATGAAGATCTTAAGCATAAGCCCAAGGCAAGGACCCTTTTTGTATATGTTATAATGGTATGAACGTTTGGTTTTTTTAAATGCACTAATTTACATATTAAGTATTAATAGTCATTATTTAGGGGTAGGTCCAAGGTGGAAATACAGGATCCATCATAAATGCTTTCATGTTTAAGAATGCTCATCCCCAGGTTCTGGCCTGGATCCATCTGAGAGCAGCAATGCTCAATGTCGGTATGACTTAGCAAAATAAGTTTTCAAACTGTATTAAAATAAGTCAATGGACACATCTGTTACTAAAACTCCCAACTTTAAAAATTAGGATGGGTTATAATTAAAAGAAATAGTCCCATCAAACTGCAGATCCATTCTGTTAAAATTGTTCTAATGATGAGTACTACCTTAACCACTTAATAGCTCTTTCAGAAGTATTCTTTTCTGTCAGAGCACATTCTTTTTTCTACCAGCTACAGCTGGCTGAGAAATATATTACTTACAAAGAGAGCATATACATCACTGGTTTTTATAAAGGTGTTAAATGTCCTTTAATTTCTATTATGTCTTTTCCTATCACTTTGGTTGAACTGAGTGTCTGATCTTGCTAGCCATATGACCAGTGGGGTTTATATCATAGCTTGAAAAGCACGTAATACTGCTTATAATGTCAGTAGCAATGCTTGAACAACAAGTTCTAACCTACAATTGTTTTTTTTTTAATCATATGAGCTCTTCTTTTCTTCTGTATCACTCAGAATTTTTACTTGTCTAATGAAAGAGTAATTTTCAATGCCTAGTGGTTTTTCAATTATTCTTATTTGAATAAAAATACAATAATATAGTAATAGGGAATAGATGAATTCATTATGCCTGAATGCAAATTCATTTGAATATTGTGCATCTAGTTTTCTACCTTCTTCCATTTTGTCATCATTTATACCTCTGCAGACCCGGTTCAAAATGGGTGAAAAGTTGTACCAAATCAGAGGAGTCTCTGGGCAGCTATTTCTTGTCTACTTGAACACCCTCAGTTCCCACTGATGCCAAAGAAACTAAGAGTCCTCAGAACTTCACAGGAGTGGAAACCACTGTAATTGTCTAAAGATGAGTGTGCCCTTGAGAAAGGCATTGCAGAATGTCTGATTCAGTAAGTACCTATGATCAAAAATTGCAATATGCATAACTTGCATAATTTCAAAATAATTTGAAAGATGATTTATCTCCTGCCAACTTAGAAAGGTTTTTATATATGTATGAAATGTGTCCCAAAGTAAAGGGAGAAGTACTAAGGCTATTCAATTTTACACATTTATATTATTGAAATTAGTCCTAAGGCCTTTGCTTTTGGATAGGTTTTAAATGTTTCTTTTTTATCCCTTTCATTGGTTCCTATGCAGATTTCTAAAAGTATTCCTGGAAGTACTTTCAAATGAGTGCAAGAAAATGCCCTTTTGGAAATAGTACATCTGTACGTGCTATTAGTGCGATTTAGGCTTACTGTGGAATAAAATAAGGCACAGTAAGCCTTCCCTGGGGATTGCATCTATCCATGAGCTCTGTTGGGTATAGATTTGCTCCTTATGGGCACGTCCAGATAAGCACATGCATGTGCTTCTTGTGGCATCTCAAAGCAGTTTGAGACACTGCAAGAGACATACTGGGAACAAAAAAAAATGTTCTCTACTCCTCCACCTGCCCCCTGTGGCACTGGTGGCAGCAGTTAGCTGGGTTGGCCCAGCCCATACATGCTGAATAGACCCGATCCGGTGCAGCCTGGCCTGTTTGTGCATGGCTTTGGACTGCAGGGCTGTGCCCTGTGCTGCCAGCACAGCAGGTGGGTGGAGGAAAGGGCAGGCATATGACAACCCACGCTCAAGGGCCCCACTCCAACCCACAAACCACACATCCCTCCCACACACCCAGTGTTGGTAGCAGCATCCAGCTGTGCCATGCCCGCTGCAGTGCTGCCTGACCTGCAGTCAATGCTTGACCTGAGGTGGCCCAGCCTACCCTGCTAGCGTGCTGCGGGGAGTGAGGGGGCATAGCAGGGGAAGGGGGCGGCAGTGTGTGGCAGGCATGTGGTGGCCCCCCCACAAACCTCACATCCCTCCACACGCACCCACATGCCTTCGATACCTACCCACATGTTCCACTCCCCCCACATACCCCACATCCACCCACATCCCCCCACACCCACCTACACCCCCCCTCCTACAAACCTCACATCCCCCATCACACACCCAGCATGCCCAGCTGCCAGACAGGATGAGACCTGATGGCAAGAGCTATGGCTGTAGGAGCAGCTGTCCCCACATCCTGGTTATTTAAAGGGTCAGGGAGAACTCTTATTTTTCTATGATAAGAAAGCCAGAAGCCAACATCAAAACATAAATATATTCAGAATTTATTTTATTATGATGATAGAGACACTTGTAGGTTTCTAAATTGCTTTAAAATTGTAAATATATCAACAAAACATTGCCCAAACTGCTCTCGCTCTGTGTGTGTGTGTGTGTGTGTGTGTGTGTGTGTAGTGGTCTTTCATTTTAATTGTGGAAGAACGTGTATTTGGGGGTATTTTTAAAGAGTGAATTTGGGATTTTTTTTAAAATCAGAGAATTTGCAGGTTTTAAATAGGGAACACCAGGATTCCTGTTAGTGAGGCAAGTGGCAGGACCCAGGTAGAGGAGCCTGCTCAGGGCTGGCACCTGGGACTCAGCTGGAGGGCAAATGAGGTGGCTGACCTCCTGGCCATTTGGGGTCAGGAGGACATGCTTTGACAGTTCAAAGCAGGCCACCACACTGAGAATATTTTTCAGGCAATAGCTGCCTAGATGGTAGGGCAGGGGCACCCATGACAGCAGTGCTGCACAAAGGCCATTTGTGCAGCCACGGCCCACTGGGAGCTGATCCAGAGGTGCAGACACCTCTTCTGCAGTGGCCTTGTCAGAGCTCAGGTGACCATGTGGTCTCCATCTGGGTCAGGCAGGCATGCAGCCTTGGAGCTGTGTGCTGTTGCAGGTAGCAGCAGGTCACAGCCAGGCAGAAGCCCCAAGTGCCAGACAGCTGCAGTGGGTAGAAGGTGCAGGGAGCTCTAGGTTAGAGCTACTTCAGCAGTCCATCTGCCCAAGAGGCTAATGTCCTTGGCACAAGAGGCAGATACCATTTGGCCAGGCACCAGAAGATCCTGTCTATTTGTCCATGCAATTACCGTGAGCTCTACAGCCAGCCCAGCTAACTAGTAGTCCCTACTGTAGGGAGGCTAATGGATGAATGTAACAATTAAGTTCTTGGGACAAAAAAAGCAAAAAAACAGGACAGGAGTGACCTGGGGATCAAAGGGTCAAAATGTGAAAATGAGTTCTCCTGAGGGGGATACTAAGCAGAGCCCCCTGGGCCACATCCACTGGTCCTCAAAAACATCTAGGGAGCCAGTGGATGCTGCCAAGTGGTGCTCCACCCAGAAATGTATGCAGACTAGTGAGAGGAATGCAGCCCCAGTCTCTGGACACTCTGCTGGCCTGGTCAAGTACAGTGCCGACTTGGCCAGGGCCAGGAGAAGGTTGACCAGGAGGTCCTGACTTGGTAGGGCTGCAGATGGAATGTCCAAAAATAAAAAGGTGGGGGGGGG
>JAGPOW010000290.1:28037697-28051707 GCA_030014935.1 Caiman crocodilus | reverse complement strand
GGGGGGGGGTGAAGTTCATTCAGAACCTCAGAAGGAGGTTCTGGGGGTGGCGGGGCTGCAGCCTGGTATACTTAAGTGCCATGACCAATGAGCCAGGGCAGCACAGTGGGGTCCACCCACTCCTGCCTATCATATCCAGGAGGTCTCCAATATGGGTGACACCAGCCTGGATCAACCTCTGTCACAACCGGAGGTCCTCTGCCATCTGCACCTCAGGCAGGGTGTTCCAAAGGAGGGGCTTGAGGAGCAGTTTGGCGCCCTGGGCAAATGTCACAGGAGACCTGGAGACAGAGACCAGCCTCTAGGCCTGGAGGAGTTCCTGGCAGGCCTTGCAGGTCCTGTAGGGAGAAGCCCTGTAGGCCAAGGAGCTGTCAGTCATATTGAAGCCCCCAGAAATGGCAGAGAAAGGTGCACCCCAGGTCACCAATGACAACATATAGCTGCAAGGCGTGAAGGCGGAATGCCTGCACAGCCAGGTCCTGATAAGCCAAGCCCGGGCTGTCCTCCCACAAGAGGAGGCTCAGGACCTTTGCAGTGACCCAGTGTGGTCCTGGCCAGAAAAACTCCAGTGCCTATCTCTGGAGCCCTACCAAGACCTCAGGGGGCACAGGCAGGTTGTGTAAGCAGTATCAGAACATGGAGAAGACCAGCTGGTTCATCACCAGCGCTCTCCCACACAGGGAGAGACACCTCAGGAGCCCTTCCCATACCCAGAGCTATTCCATCACCCTTGCCTCCAGCTGGTGCCAGTTCTCTGGTGGGGTGGGGTTGGGTCTGCAAGGCACAGGAAGACCCCCCAAATAGAGCAGTCAGCATGTAGTCAAGCAGCTCCTGTGGAGCACAGGTGGGAGTGAGCCTACCTGCCACCCATCACCCACCATCAACCCAGTTGACCTGGGCAAAGGAGGCCACTGAGTACAATGCTTGGCAGGCCTCCACCTGTGCCAGGTCACCCGCGTCCTGGACCATAAAGAGTATGTCATCAGTGTACACTGACAGAACAAGCCACACTGCTGGTTCCTGGAGCATTAACCCCATTACCCGCCTCCACAGGGAAAAGAGGAAGGGCTTAGGGCCAAAGTGTACAACTGGCCTGACAGTCCTGACACACCCCTCTTGTGATTGGGATGGGTTCTGTTGGGGTCTAGTTGAGCTTGACCCAACACTCTGCAGAGGCATACAGCACCTGAAGAGCCCACAAAAAGTGGGGCCCAAAGCCAAAGACCTGCAGCATGCCTATGAGGTACCCATGATCCACTCTGCCAAATGCCTTATCCTGGTCCAGGGACAGGAGGGTGAAAGACAAGCCTTCCCAGTGTGCTTACTCCAAGAGGCCCCAAGCCAGGTATAGGTTGTCAAAGATGTAATGTCCAGGCACCATGTACATCTGGTCGGTATTGATCATGTCCATCAGCACACAGCACAGGTGCGGCAAGATGGCCTTGGCTGCCACCTTGTAGTCTGTGCAATGGAGGGACATGGGACACCAATTCTTTAAGTCATGAGGATCTCCCATCTTTGGCAGGAGGATCAGCATGGCCCTTTGGCATGACAGGGGGAGTTCTCCACTTCTCTTGGATTCGGTTTTGACTGCAGCAAAGTCTGAGTCAATGCTGTCCCAGAAGGCCTGGTAGAACTTTATGGTCAGCCCATCAATGTCTGGTGCCTTGTAGCCAGGAATCAGGTGGAGGGTGGCCAAAAACTCAGCCAGAGTGAGAGGACCCTCCAGCTATCCCCAGTCACCCATGCTGACCTGTGGGAGTCTGTTCCACATGGTCTGACAGGCTTTGGTGTCAGTTGGATCCAGAGAGAAGAGCTTTTCCTAGAAGGCCCATGCACACCAATGAATCTCACCTGAATCTGTGACAGGGGTGCCATGTACTTCTTGGCCCCCTGCCTCCTCTCCAGGGCATAGTAGAAGTGGGAGCTGAGGTCCATCTCCCGAATGCTGGAGACGCAAGCAGATAAACGCACCAGAGGTGCGGTGGTCATCCAGAGCATGAAGCTCTTCCCACCTCTTCTGACGCTCTCCACAGAAATCGGTTGGTTGGGTCAGTGGCCAGGCACCTCTCCAGCTCCAGCACTTCCTGCTTGAGCTGCTCCCAGACCACCTCCCTCTGCCTTGTGTGCCCCCGAGTGCAGCTGTGGCAAAAAAAGCTGGATGTGCACCTTCTCCATGTCCTTCCTATCTGTGAGCTGAGGGGAAAGCTGCCCGTTGATTTGCTGGGGTAGTCAGAACTACTCCTGGAAAGCCTCCCTGAAGCCCACATCCTCCAGCAGACTGGCATTGAAGTGCCAGTAGGCCAACCCTGGATGCCCAGGTCCTAGTGTGGCCTGGACCCAGACAAGGTGGTGATCGCTGAATGGGGTTGGCCAGATGCTAGAGGAGTGGGCCCAGGCAAAGTGTGACAAAGAGATATAAATGCAGTCTAAACACGAGTGGCATGCCGGCTCCTCCCCCACCCTCACATAGGTGAAGGCAAGGGGAGCCAGTAGGATGAAGACACACTAGACATCCACCAAGGAGTAATCCATCAGAATCTCCCCAAGGATACCCACAGTGGCCTGTTTCCATTCCCTGCCTGACTGGTGTCATACATCTAGTGTAACGTTCAAATCCCCACCAAGGAGCAGGAATTTGCAAGGGTTGAGGGTGCTGATGTAAGTGGCCTCCTGACAGAAAAAAATTCATCAACTCTGGGACCTTCACAGGGGTGTACACATTCAGAAGTTTTAGGACCAGACCCTGCACTTGGATCTGGAAGTGCAGCAGGTGGCCCAGCACCACCTCAATGTCCTGGAGAACCTCCAGCTGCAGCCCTGGGGAGAACAGGGTGGCCACCCTGCAAGAGGTGGCTTAGAGGGGACTAAAAAAGACTCTGCCTTCCCACTCCAGCCACCAATTAGGCTCATCAGCCAGAGTTGTCAGGGTCTCTTGCAAGAATATCATGGGGTACCCCCATCCTGAAGGAAGGAGAGCACCCAGCACCTATGGACCTGCAGCCATGGACATTGAGGGTCACAAGCTTAAATGACCTCATGGCTGGGGAGTGGGGCAGAGTGGGTGATTCAGCAGGGGCCTTGCACATCTCAGTGCCTAGCGTGGGGTTCACTGGCTCACACTGCACCCTCCCATAAGTACAGAAGGTATCTATGAAACTGCGGACCCACCTATAGATCTGGGAGTTGCAGCTTTTGGGTCCCTTGCCTTTCCTCCACCAGTGCCCTCAAAGTGGTAAGGACACGGTCAAAATCTCCCCAGTGGTCTAAGGTAAGCTGTACCTTGCTAGCAGACTACCGGGAGTAGTCATGGTCAAGAAATGCAAGTAGCTTACCCCTGGGGACTGCCAGGACCAAGAAGTCCACAAGTTCTATGGAGCCTGCCAGTTGTGGAGCATCTTCCTCCTAGTCCTGGAGCTCAGTGGGCTCCTCAGGCATCATCTTAACCCCTCCAGGAGAGGGGTACAGTGCCTGGGGGCCAAGTAGCTCAAGGCATGGGCTCCAAGGTCAGGCCAGGGTTCTGGAGGCCAACTATGGAGGTGTTCCTGCTATGTGGCTGGAGGAACTCCCAGCTATGTGGCTCTGCCCTAGGCAGGGGGCTGGCCTCCTGCTGGTGTGGCTGACTGGGAACAAATTTGCTCCCAGTCAGCATCTACATGTGTGCTACTGCATGGTTAATCTAGGACCTGTATCTGCAGGTATTAGGTAACGGCACAGTAGACTAATATACTGCACAGTAAATGCTGCACACATGTGTCATATTGAATGAAATAGTTTCAATGTTTGTAATGGTTGCCCATTAGCCAGTTTCAGGAAGACAAGATTTATCTCCCTATCTAGGTCATTGTTTTAGTCTACCTGTGGAAGATCCTGACTTTGCTTAAAGTCTTCACTTTTGAATTTTATCTTTAGAAGCCTTTTACAAAGAGAATCTAAAAATTGACCCTTAAGCAAATATCCTGAATTCCAAGAGATCAAACCCTTGGGCCTAGATGCTAACTCACTCAATAAAAACTGTAACTTACTCTCCCAAATTAGAGGTGACTATACTTGCGATTCTTCCTTCGTTATTTTGCAAGCACAGGCCGGATCAGACTGATCACCTGAACCACCCTCTCCGTGAACACGAATCTCTTAGTTCACGCTGAAGCTGCAGAGCGCCCAAGAGAGACGGAAGGAAGGGGACTTAGTCCTATCACTGCTGAGGCCAGCCCATTGAATTGTATTGTTGAGGTGAGCCCATTGAACTGTACTACTGAGGCCAACCCATTGACTTGTACTACTGAGGCATGAAACCACATTTAGGTGTTTGGCTTCTCGGAATCCTAGGATTGTAAGTATATTATGAAATAATAGTATTGATTCAAATTTAACTTTTAGTTGTAATTGTAGTTGTTTTTGTTATACTAATTCTTATAGCATTGTTTGGGAAGAAAGTGCATTCGGAGCATTGTTTATATGTAATTATTGTGTTCTTAATGTTTGTGGTATTTCTTATAGTTAAGCAGTTTATATACATAGCAAAGAATTTTAAAATAAAATTATGTTGTATAAATTGAGAGTGTAATCATTGTGAAATCGTGCAATCAACTAACTGCTCCCCCAGCCAGTGCATCAAAATGAATCAGTAAATTGTGTGGGATTTCTCTATTCCATAACCCACTAGAGACAACATGTAAACAGTGTTACTGCACTGAGCAGCAGATTAGCTTCTTGTGTGTGTGAGAAAGGGAGTAGTAAAGCAATTCTTTCAATTTAAGTCTCAAAAGTCTCCGCATGATATTCAGGGAATCCAAATGTGAAAGTGGTACTCAGCAAATAAGAATAAACAGAATGCTTCTTCTGAAAAGCTTTCTACCTGTTCAGCCTAGGAATCAAAGAAACTGGCTGTGACAAAATAATCCTAACCCTCAATCCTGAGCACTAAATGAATCTCTTCAGAGGCTACAAAAGTTGAATTAATGTATGTTACCTGAAAATGAGCAAAAGGTATATCTCAGACTTCCATTCAGCAGTGGTTAAAGTAGAAGTACCAAAAATCTGCAAGAACAGCAATTTATATTATTGCCTCCTTCACTCATCTCAAGCTGTGTGTGTGTGTGAAACTTTGATGACTTACTGGAAACACCTGAAAGCTTTACAACACTGCAATGACATCTTCAGAAAATCTTCTATATCCATTAGGACAAGAAAATTGAATATCAGCATTCTGGCTCAAGCAAACACCACCGGGACTGAAGCCATGTTTATATGGCAGCAGATCCACATGATGGGACATGTCATAAGGATGCCTGACAAATGGCTCCCAGAGCAGGTCTTATACTCTCAACTTATATTGGTCACTTTGAGGTGAGCAAAAGAAGAAATTCAAGGCTATCTTGAAGGCCAAGCTGAAGAAATGCAATATTAACATCAATACCTGGGAGTCTCAAGTACTAAATTGCCTTAGTGGAACTGTGATGCATGACAACCCATTGATATATCTGAACAAACTTACCTCATTACGGAGGCAGATATATGGGCGAGACAAAGGAAAAGAGATGTGATCTGACATCACTGGGGGTCTTTAAGAGAAGGCTGGATAGGCATCTGGCTGGGGTCATCTGAGCCCAGCACTCTTTCCTGCCTAGGCAAGGGGTCGGACTCGATGATCTGTTGAGGTTCCTGCTGACCCTAGCATCTATGAATCAGTGGGATCTACTGTATCCTCCCAGAACTATTTGCCAAGTCTGTGGTTAAACATCTGGATCTCAGATCAGCCTCCTCAGTTATCTATGGATCCACCAACAGCTGGAAACTACCATCCCTGTAATGAGGGACTGCCATGAATGCCAACACTTAGCTGCTTCTCCTGTTCTTTTCCTCTTTCCTCATGTCTCCTTCAAAGGAGTCTCTCATGCCTGGAACTCCCTTTCTGACTCGATACATTATATTTCCACTCACTTTTAATTTCAAGTTCTCTCTCAAAAAACTTTTCTTTCATAAGACCAATAAATCAGTCTTCCTATCAAGTTCTTCAAAGAAATATTGATAAAAATTAAATTATGTTTAAAAAACGTCTTATGCACACAGGCCCTCTTCTCTTTTCCATGGACCTACTAAAACATGGAAATGTACCAAACAGCTTGGCCACCTTCCCTTTTGTAGATTTCTTCCCTCAATATGGTTTGGGTTTTTTTGTTTTGTTTTTTTTAAATCTATCTAATTTGCAAGCTCCTCAGAGCAAGTCCTTATTTTACATCCACAAAAAACCAAGCATGATTTTGGCACAAGTCATAAATATTAATATTTTCTAATCTCTCAACCAAGGCCAACAAGTACTGAAAAAAAAAAAATCTCATAAAACCCTATTACCACAAGATTTATATCATAAATGATTGAGAAATCCAGATAAGCGTCTGAACTTTTGGGTTCTTCTTCAGACAAAGGACCAGATTCATTAGTACACTCTGGCTGCATCTAAACAAGCCGCAGTAGAGTCTGCATCTAAACTTTGTACAGTAAAGTTACTGAGTGGCTTTTAGGTGACACTGATTGTGTGCTAGCTTGTTACTACTGTGCAGTAGCATTGTGCCACACAATGCTGCTGCGCAGTAGTAACTAGCTCCTGAGCAGTCAGCCTCTCATGTAGACGCAGCCTCTGCTGCTTATAGTGACACAAAGCAGCCTTAAAACCTGCTTTTCTGCCCAGTTAAACTGTTCTACAGCTGTTTTGCCAGAGTGATACAAAGCAGCCAAAGCATATGCTTATATCTGGCTCCAAATCACAAGATTTAATTTAGACATCTGCATTTAAATATTTGCAAATTTACAGTTGCCTTTTAAATCTGTGGAAAATTAACCTACATGATCCATCTACTTTCTCCAGATGAAAGTTAGCTTAGTTCATACAGCCTACTCACAATTTAAGTTCTTATACTTCAAAATACCTTGTAAATAAGACTTAAGCCTTGTATAGCATTTTAATAGACTTTATATTGGTTATTTGCATGGTGTGAATATCCTCTAGGAACTCAAGCTTTGGATTTCACACATGTACAGAATACAAGCTGGATGCAAACAAATATGTTTATTGACTCACCACTCTAAGACCAACAGAAGAAAGTCCTTTCATGGTCTTGAAATAAAGAGAAAATCTGAAAGGCAAGAACACTGCTGGGGAAAAAAAACAAACAAATTGTCCGCATGTTAAAGGTATTCTGTCTTTCACCTTGCCTATTTCAAAAAGTGGGTTAAACATAGTTATGAATCATATCTAATTCTCACTCCTGATTCTGACTTGACAATTTGCGTGCGACTTTAATGTAATATTTGCCAATTTAAAAATATGTTTTTTCTTTCCTCTGTTTTTGTACAAAGAGACCCATGGAACAAAAAGGGACACCTAAACAACTAAATATATAGGAAATTAAAAAGATGGCTGTGTGCAAAATGTGATCAAATTAAAGTGGAAGCAAACCAAAGTATCTTACCAGTTAGAGACATCCCAGGCACCATTTGTGAGATTAGTTGGCACAATATTTTCAACCAGAAGTGTTATTGAAAGTTGACTGTTACTCTTTATACACCAAACTGATTATTATACTATTAAAAGAGAAAATATAATACATCTCTCTTTCTTTTAAGGTTCAGGAATCTTGGGAGCTTGGAAAATCTAGCCTGCTACACTTCTAGCCTGAACCAGATCAGTGGTGAACACAGTTACAATTTCAATGATCATTTTCTGTAAGATTTCCAAGCTCTTCATGATTGAAATTCCATTACATGCATGTAAGACTCTCAGCGGTTTCAGATCACTTTGGATAATTATGTCTATGTCCTTGGGCTTGATCATTCCTTCATTGCTTAGTTCACAAGCATTGACCAGATAACGGGAAGATTTTTTCACAACTTCTTACTAACCTGTTAGCCTCAGTGCAGAAAAACCATTTTCTTACTTTGCTTCTTCAACACATACCTAATGGTCATGGGTGACTGGTGCTGCTTTACTGGGGGGGGCACATGCCAACCCCCAGCAACCAGTCAGCAACTGAGGGACCCAATCTCACTCACCAGCTTCTGGAAGTGGCACAGCACTTCCGGAAGTGGTCGTGGCACTCCCACTCTTCAGCTGGCGCTTGCAGGGGGGACACTGGTGCTCCCACCAGCCCTCCCCTGCCTATCACCTAAGCAGGGAGCACGGCTTGCCTGGGGGTGCACCAGCATGCTCAGGGAGTACACATGTACCCCTGTGAACCTCCTACATGTTGCCAATGCTGATGGTTGCACCATTTCTCAAAGAACACAAACAACAGGGCAATCAGTCCCCAGATGTTTATACAGAATGAAAGTTTTTGCCAGTTAATTCAAAAACTTTCTAATAAGGAGAGAAAACTTTGCAGTTGACGTGACTGTGAGGCAATCAGGAAGTACAGACATTCATATAAAAGAGTTAATTTTCACCTCCTAATAAGTTTTTTTTTGGGGGGAGCGGGGTTAAAGTTCTAGTTATTTTCTATTTTCTTTCTAATCAGCATACTCACCCATTCTAAGAAGATCTCTTTTTCTTTCTGTTTCAGTCTTTTTTTTAAGACAGAAAAAAAAAACCACACTCAGAAAATGAAATGTGGACCTTGTCCAAAGTTGACTGTGTCTGAATCAGTGATGGATCTTAAAGCACCATTACAATATTAGAAGGGAAAAAAACTGAACAGAGGTCAAATGAAGGCTGAAAAGATCATAGTTTCCCTTATAAGCATCCTAGTCACAGTCTACCATTGATTGTTGGCCAAACACATTCCCGTCAAATTTTGACATTGCACAGAAGGCTGAGTTCCTCATATAACTGAGTAATTGGCCTGCCCACCCTGATAATTGTCACTCTGTCACATCTATCTTTAGAAGCTGATGAATTTATATGGCAATTCAAAACACCAGTTTTAAGGGAGAGGTTGTTTACAATTATGGACCAACTGCTTCAGCCAGCTGACTAGTCAGTCTACAGACTGTCACTGGCAAACTTAACTGACATGGTATGCTCTTTGTAAAGCTGGTTTTCAAAAGAATTTACCCAATCAAAAGGTACCGGGAAGAGAACTGGGAGCAGTTAGTATGTTGCACAACTGAGCTGCTAGATCACATACCAAAGTTAAAAAGAAAATTGACACCTTATTAAAGATGTGTATGCGAAGAAGAATGTAGGGCCTCATATTCCCTTTCCTCCATTTCTCCTTCGTCTGCTCCCCTTCTACCCCACTCTTTTCCGTTTAATTACCTCTGCATCATGTACCTCTTTCTTTTTGGGTTTCATTTCCATATAAAAATGTGCTTTTTAAACACCTATTAGGAAAAAACATATATTGGTCACTTATATAATAAAGCCTGCTCTCATTTATATCAAGATTAGTCCATTGTCTTCCCTGGGCTTGTAACGGCTCATCTGAGAGCAACATTCAACACAATAGATTATGCCTGACTTCTGCATGTATTTGGGCTAAGTACAGACAGTCCAAAAGCCCAAGGCTGAATCATTTCAGTCTTTCCAGGTTAGTCTAAGCTTCACAAATTAAACCAAGAAGCAAATGAACAGACATTCACTTTTGATTCAGGAAATGCTGTCACATTCTTGCAGTGACTCCACCCACTTGTCACTCAGCTCTCATTGCTCCAGCTAGAGATCAGAGGGGTGGGGCCAGCCCTGCTCTCTGGAGCAGACAGTATAGACCAGCTCAGGGCTGTAAAGCATTCTGGGATGCTGGGGGACTGTGATTTAACTTGAACCAGGAAGGGGTCTGAGAAAGAAGTTTCATAAACTGGTTTGACACAAATTGGTTAAATAGGATACTAAATCCAACCAGGTTTATCTTAAATCAGTTTCAGATTTTTTGACACTGATTTAGGTGTAGTGAACTTCTGTTCTGTTACAGGTTTAAACCTGTTTATAATAACTTACACTATTTTATGTGTAACTTCTGTCCCTAGCCCTGGATAGGGGAGATACAATGCCTCATGTAAGCACAATCTCGATTCTGACTTGCTGAAATGCCCTAGGAGATCCTGGTGGGGTCATCTGGGGTTATTCTAGCTCAAAATGATTTAGACTTGGACTGTTCCTCCAAATTGGCTATGCCATAATATTGAAATTTATGGAACAAAGATTGATGCTGCTACTTCCTGAGGGATGAAAGAAACTTATAAAACCTCCCTCTGAGCCTTGCATCTGGTGAACATTTTTCCTGCTTGTTCTTTTCATCTGAGGGAGTCCTTCCAGTTCTATCCATTGGTAAGTTTGGTAACACATTTCCTTTTTTTACTTCCAGGTCAGTCTTCATGTTTTATACAATATAAGGCTAGAGATTCTGAGCATCTAAAAAAAAAAAAAAAAGTCTAATAATGGTAGCTATAGACCATCTGCTGCAGAATTCTAAGCCTCAGGAACTCAACAGCACCTGCTCACCTGTGGGAAAATCCAAGGTTTTGTATTTTTATTTTTCACCAGATACACTGCACCTAGTCCTGCACAACTATTGTACTGAAGCATATATGGGAATTGTGTGTCATAAGGTTCACTTTATATTTCAGATTCCTTCTGAAGTAAAGGACATATTTTTCTGTCAGTAGTCATTTATTCAGTCTGAGAAATACCCTAAAAACTTTCCTATCTGGTTACAACTCTATAAGCATGTGGTGAAGCCATCAACTATTTACCCTACTTAGATATTATATTTGTTTACCCACTTGTTCTCTTCCATTATTCTTCTTTCTATTGCATCCTTATAATGCATACATTAAATTCTCATAGCTGGCATAAAAGCACTCTTCTCCATTTCAGTCAATGAAGTTGGCATCTTGTACTGACTGTCTTCTTATATCACATCATGAATGTTATGACTTCAGACATAAAGTTACTTCTATAGATATACATTGGGGTAAGAAGGATAAGAAACAGCCTATTTTCAGATCTTGTGTTCACCTGTTGGGCCCAGGTTGTGCCTTATAAGCATTAGTTTGCATTGGAAATAGAATAGGTTGGAAGTAGGATTTCTAGCTCACAAGAAATTTCTATTTCATTTACTTCAGATCAGAGCAAAACTTTTAAAAAATTCCTCCAGAGTAGAAATTAGCCCTGGTCCCTAACACTGCTCAGAGAATTGATATTCCCTGAGAGCCTGGAATCTCTGGTCTGGTTGACTTCCCAAATGCTGAGGATTCTGGAGTCCCAGGACGTGTGCCCAGTCTGTGTGGTGGGTCTGCCCCTGAACAGGGAGTCCTAGAAGTGTGTATGATGTGACAATTCTTCTCTGGGAAGATACTGGATAAATTTGAGACATTTAGGGCACAATAAATTGACATTTTTTGATGGAAAATTGCTGACCAACTCTTAAGTGAGAGCAGAGTGGATATGTACTTCCAATGGAAGTTCTGGGAGAAAACTCTGTGTACAACATATAAAGCAGCAACATGCTCTTTCTTTCCCTGGCCTGGCCTTGTAATAAAGGAAGGGACTATCCATAAGGAGGACGAAATAAGAGGAAATGCTTCATGTTAAAGGTCTCAATCATATTTCATGGATCAGGGTTACAAAAGATTATGCCCAAATTCTATAGCAGTTTTCCACAGATGCTGGAGTCTGGGGCTTCTATCACATACCCCAACTCCATGTCCTTTTTGACAGCTACAGGAAATGCAATTGTAACAAAATCCTACACAAGCAGGGACTGGAATAAAAGATTTTTTTTATTATTCCCTTCCTTTGTTTACCCATTTAGGATCCAGCCATAATCTGGACTTTTTTTAGAAATGAAAGCAACAGAAACTTAAGGCTCACATTATTAATCAGATCAAGAATATGAATATTTAGTTTACAGATCACTGTCAGTACATAAGACAATAAGATACAAGGTCAGGGGCTGGGGTGGGATGGGTGCTAAGGTGACAGATCGTAAGTTTGAGGTCATAGCTCATGGAGTGGCCCAGTCAGATTCCAAAGAATCTACAAATTATGCTAAATACTTTGTCACACAAGGATGCAAAAAGGGAAGGTAGATAACAGGTCTGCCTGGGGAGATTCCTCATACATTATTTAGTTTTATGGTGAGAGCTTTTAGAGGTCCCAGCCAGGGTCACATTTTGTCAGGCAGTGAACACACACAGATTTAAATAAAGAAGACTGCCTCAAAGAATTTACAGGCTAAATATCTAAATAGGGGCAATAACTACTCCTATATAGGAAAGAAAGGAGAATGCAAGAGAACAATGAGATGATCCTGTTTGTTCTTAAAAACAATGTTGTTGGAGTCATGTTGTAGCTATGATGGTCCAGGAAATGAAAAAAAAAAACAAAAAAAACCCAAGGGTTTTTTGGTATTATCTTTTACTGAAGCTACTGAATAACAGAGAAGAGATGTTAGACAAGCTTGTTCCTCCTAGACCTGAGGGAGGGCACTTTGTGCTTGAAAGCTTGTCTAACATCTCTCCAAACTATTCAGTTGGCCTTATAAAGGTATTACCAAAAGGCTGTTCAAAAAACCCGTCATTTATCCCTATGTGGCATGGGTATTTTCAGAAAATACCATGTCAGCTTAGCCTCCCCTTTTCTCAGATGCAATCTCTGCTAGTAATTTAGAACTTCATTTAAACCATTGTTATAAATGCAAATAATCCAAGTTTGCTCAATCTCATTACTGAGATGAATTCAAGAGCTTGAAGCAGAAGCCTCAGTTTGCAATAGTAGTTCATTCAGTAGGCAGTAACCTACAACATCTGCACTTGGAAGAGAGGGAGGACATGCCTCAGTGTGCCTGAAGTCATTCATCTTTACTACATTTCACATTGTCCATCTCGGAACAGAAAGCACAGACATCAGAACAGCAGGAAGTTCATCCCCCTTGATATAGAACTATATGAGATACTGTTATATATTTTGAAGCCAACATAAGTTCCATTAGCAGATTAAAATGCCACTGAACTCACCATGCAGCATGGCCAAGATTTAGAGTAGCCCAGCTATATTCAAATTCTCTCCTTACTTCAAGGAGATGAAGAGATGCCTAAATTGCTTAATATCTTTCAACATGTTCATTTACTGAGCTGTTTTATTCTTTTTTTAAATGATGTTTGAAAGCATTATTCAGTTTTAGTGTAGTTTATCCTTTCTTGAAAAATATCAAGACCTGACACTCTTTTCACCTACAAATCAGTAGTCTTACTGATTTTAGAAGAGTCCTTTTTGACATATACCACAATAGGTAAGTTTTAAGTATCAGATCCAGATGCAATGGGTGCACACTTTTCACAAAAAAACTACTCTCTCTGATGTCTCAGTTCTAATCCTCAAAGGGAATTTACAAAACACCTTTCATAGACAAGCCTACAAACTTCACATCATGGATCTACTGAATAAAAATCACGAAATAGATTCAGACATTGGATTTATGGCATATTATACTGCTATCTGAGAACCCCAGGTAACCTCTCTAACCTCTCTTTTGATCTGCACCCTCTCCGGCACTACAGCTCTCCACAGCCCTGTCTCACTCTGTGCCCTCTTCTCTGGGGCTCACCCACAATAACGCTGCCCTCTTCTCTGGGGCTCACTATACCCACATTGGGGCTTCTCATCAATGTCCCCTCTCTGGAGCGAGCGAGCAAGCTCCTTCCTTCTTAGCTGCTGGCAGAGAACTGCTAGCCTGGCCTCAGCCCCTGGGCTTTATATGGGAGCCAAACCCTGCCCCTTCTGGTCAGCTGACCTTCTCTGGTTACCCTGGAAACACGCAGCTGGGCTCATCTCTCACTGCTAGGGCTCCTTCTCTAGCAGTTTTTTCCTTCTTAGAAGCAGTGCACCTAAGTGCTCTGCAACAGCTCCCCTTCCCTTCCCTAGCTTCTTCTATATTACCACCCCCATCTCAAGGAGGTAGAGAAGCAGAGCACAGTTTGCAGTGCTGGGGAAGCCAGCAGCTCATAGGACCCATGGGGTGCAGTGCCACGGGGGAACCTGCAGGGAGCTGAAGATGTGGTGGGGTGCAACACCAC
>JAGPOW010000290.1:28009871-28037597 GCA_030014935.1 Caiman crocodilus | reverse complement strand
GGGGAGGAGGGGTTCCTGCCCTCATGCACGTGCAAGACATGCAACCTGGGAGCCCTGTGTCCCTTACTAGTACTGCCCCTGAGGTGTGCAGCATCTCTTTGCTGCTGGCCATGGGGCATGTGGCCCTCAGCTGCTTTGCCTATGCTCCCCAGCCTCCCTCACCTCCTATCTCTCACCTGTCACAACTTAATCTTCAGGTCTTTTAACTGAGGAAACTGCCTTCATAGGCTGTGGTAGCCTCTTCTTGGGTGCCTTTCTTTTTTGTACAGCCCTTGGAACTTCTCTGCTCCAAACTCTACCAGCCTTGGTCTTGTTCTCTTAGGCTCTGGGCCCCAGCCCTGGTCTCACCCTCTTTACCAGTTTTAAGCATAGCAGTAATATAAGCAAACTGCTTCCCACTAAAGTTCTCCCTCACTCTGAGTCAATGCATCACTGCAAGCTGCACCTCCCCACTCACTCTCATGGGTAGCTTGAGTGTCCATGGACCTATTTCTTGTAGCCAGCATCCCTGGGAGCTCCTTTTCCTGGAGCATGCAGGGTCAGACTGCCCCTCCTGGCTCAGGCCCTGGCTTAAAGGGAAATATTGTATTTCAACTAGGATCTCAGAATGCTATAAGTATACAATTTTGATTTAAGCCTGACTTTCTTGTCTTGCTTTTGCACATAGTCACTGTTATAGTAAATGCAATGTTAATATAAAATGATGTCACTGACAAAAATGAATGGTTACTTCTGATGAGATTATTTTTATCACCCTCTTCTCAAGAAACATGACAGCTAAGAAAAAGTCTAGAATAGTCCCCCCATCAAGTTGATTTGTGTCTATCTATTACTTTGTATAAGTTAATACAATGTAAAATTATTTCTTGGTGATGCATCATAAGCAAGCCACTAAGATTTCTGAAGCAATTATAGTATTACATTCTGTAAAAATTCTGTCTGATTTTCATATAGGTAACAGTTTTTTAATTCATTTTTAGTTACACAGGTACAGAATCCCTAAAAATATTTTATTTATTCATGGACAAATTCTGCTGTTAAGTCCCTTCAGAGGCAAAGGGACCCAGGGACAGAAAGTTATTAAAAAAATTAGAGAGCACATCCATGTGGAAGATAGGACAGAACCTAGAACTAAATCTCAGCACTCCCTAACTGCCTAGGAAATAGTTATGAAACCCAGTGGTGCATAGTATGAGTCTATATCTTACCCAATGATAGGTACAAGTGCAAGATAACAACGTTCTAGTACTACTACTACTAGCTCTGTAAGTGACAGAAGATTATGCTATAGATCTAAAGAGCAGACCAGCTGCTTCAAACACATGGTGGGTCAGCATGGTTCTGTATGATTAAATGTGTAGGGTTTTTTTCTCCAGAAAAGTTTTTATTCAAATACTTAGGAAATTACACTATGTTAAAGAACTTTATATTTGAAAAGTCTACTTAGGAAATGCCTGAATTATGAAGATTGTGATTCTGTCTAATTCAGATTATATTGCACATTCTCCAGCTGAAAAAAAAAATCAGTAAGATGACTTCCAAACCACTGGAAAAGAAAAAAGTTTAAAGTGCAAAGCTGCAAGCTGGTGGATATTGATAGTTAGATTTGGGGAAGGACATATTTAAGAGTTCAGTTGGAATGGAGTCTGCCTACTGTTTTGGATAGGATAATTTAGCTTGAATGATTGGAGAAAGGATGCCTCTCTTAATATTCAGTGCTCTCTACTCTGTGATGAGTAAGACCTAACAAGATGTCATTTTAAATCCCAATAAATTCTTCAGAAGTCACTAATGACCACATTTGGCTTGGTGAATAACATTCCCCTCTCCCCCCTTCATCTTTTCTCATATAGAGTGAGGAGGTTACAAGGAAGGACAGAGTGCAGAGAGAGACTATAGAAAGACAGTTTAGAATTGATTTGTACATTATATAAAGCCAGGGAAAGGAAGAATCAAATTTCTTAAGACATTTTTTGCAGGTCACTTTTATGTTATTTTTAACCTTGCTCCTTTTATTATGACCCCTCTAGAAGGTTGAAGTCTGTCTCCTTACCCGTTTTTTCATTCAATAGAAAACATGCATGCTGAGTTGTTGTTGGCTTTTATGGTTTTGAAGTGAAGGGAAGCAGGATGTTAGGGGAAATGTATTACTGAATCATTAGTTGTTAAAACACATACAAAGACTTGCATGGACTTTGCAGATAGATAAAAGTAAAATAGCTCAAAGTATTGACCTTCCAACCTTTACTGTAGTCTCAGTAGGTTCTGCTGCAGAACCTGGAACTGTCTGCTTCTGACTGCAAGCAACATCACAGCAGACATGGATTGTAAATTGTATATTTTGTAAGACACATCCAAACAATGGGGTCACTTCTTTAGATGTGAATTCCAAAAGCAGCACAGAATAGCATCAGTCACAACAGGAGATCAGCTCAAGATGACCTGTTAACTGTTACACTTACTTTGTATTCCATTTTGATTACCAGAAGAGACCTGGACTGTCTGTATCAATAAAATGCCTGCCCCTTGCCCCTGTTTTTTCCCTTGCCTGCCCCCTGCCCCTGCTTTCTCCTCACCTGTCCCCTGTCCCTGTTTTCAGGCCAAGATCCATGACATTATTCCACCCATATTTTACCCAAACTCTATGAGCTACTGCAAGATTTCTTTGGTGGCTAAAGTTTAATAGAAGTTTTCATCCAATCCATAAGCCTAGCCACTTTTCCCTGGGGATAATGGATAATGGAATGAAATGTGCACAGTGATTATTACAACCCCCTCTACCGTGACTGAACCCAGGCCCATGTTTAACGCCGATAAAATGAACTACTTCTCCAAGGGTATGAGGATAAACATATGCTTTCAAAAAATGCCTTATTTTTTTAAAGGGGTTTCATCTGTTCACCCTGGGATAATGTTACTAGAGTTTGGGTTTATGTAAACTCAGATGGGAACCTGGAGCTATGTGCCTTTGCAGAAATGCCTGAATAGAGCAGGTATGGAGAGTCTAAGAAATCTTGCTTTATGCTTGCAAAAGACCACAGTTTACTTGTTAGGCCAGAAGTTATGGTTACTGAGCTATATAGCTGTAAGTCCAAGATGAAGGTCCAACACCCCCTCTTCCTCCCCCTCCCTCTCCCCACACACTCCGTCATTTATCATGGAGAAAACAAAGCCCCGTCTTAGAATCGAGTGTCACAACTGAGAGCTGTAAGAAGTGGCTGTGCAGGAGGCACAGCTGGGGCAGGGTCAGCATCACCAGCATGCAGATTCCTGTTACCAGTGTCTGCTCCCTGCCTGGATCTCCTCGCCATAGTTTCCTCATCTGCCTCTGTCAGGGAACCAGGCAGGGAAGGAACAATCTTCATGTCGCTGCTATGATTTCCAGCCAGCTGTACTCCCTGCAGAGCAGCCACTCACAACTTTTATCTGGAGTTCAACTCCAGTGTAGCAAGCACAGGGGAGGGAAGTCCAAAGCCACTTCTGCCTCACACTGCAGACAGCAGCTATGCAGAGGCCTCAGTTCTGCAGTTTGCAGACTCCTCCTTTGAGCCTGCTCCCAGCCAGCAGCGGAGACGGGCAATAGGAGAGGGAACTGGGCAAAGAAGGAAGAATCTGCCATCTGCTGGTTCCCTGTGCCCGGATCAGTGGCGAATTCAGAAGAAGGGAGAGGTAGGCAGGAGGTGGGGAGGCAAGAAGTAGGAAAGTAGCGGGGGGCAGGCACCTCGGAAGGCAAGGTGTGAGGGGGATGGCTGCCTGCTCCCCCTGCCCCCCCTTTCCTCTTTGTCTTTCACCCACCTGTCCTCCACCCACACTATCTGCTCCCATTCCTCTGCACCCCTTCTTTCCTGCTGCCTGTCCCCACCTCTGCTTCTCCCTCTGCCTGCCCCCTACCCCTGTTGTTTCCCTTGTCTGCCCCCCTACCCCTGCTTTCTCTCTACCTGCCCCCTGCCCCTGTTTTCTTGCTACAGCAGTGAGGGAGACAAATTTAAGATGATTCTCCCATAATTAGATTCTGGATGTGGAAAATAATACCAATTTTGTAATTTTCCATGTCTTGAATCTAATTATGGGAAAATGGTCTCAAATTCAAAATCATCATGGATTCAGCTAAATATGGTATAGTTTGTCTTGTTGAACTAAGAAGTCAACCAGCAGGGAAAATCATTTGAAAACTTGCTTATGCTTCCTATGCTTGCACTAGGTTGGAAGAGAAATTCAAGGCCATCAGGTTCACACTCAACAACAAGGGAAAGGCAGACTCACGTTGTCCAAGTAACAATCGTAAAAAAAAGAATAATGTAACTACTCTGAAAACATTAAATATAGTTAATAGATACATTTCTCAACAACAAATTTTCCACTTCTGATTTCTATGTGTATATGCATTACTTAATAATTGACATGCCAGTTACCATCCTAGAAGTCAATGGTAGCCAGCATCCTCTGATATTTACATCATGTCTTCCAGCTTCTTTTGAAGACAGGAAAATCCTAATGATACAAAATCATTGCACAGGACAGCAGTCATATTCAGGCTTTGGAAGATGTGAAACGGGCAAAATGGTCTCTTTTTCTCCAACCCCTAGCTTCCAAATCTATGGCTAGTCTGAATAGCCAGAAGTTTCAGGGTCAAGCAATAGGAAAGCACATATACACAAGACTTCAATAAAATCAATGGTGTTACTTACTCCTAGCTTTCAAACAGTCCAGAGGATTCTTAGAAGTGGTTAGAAGGTATAGGCAACCTGAGTCCAAAAAGATGTTTCTGTCATGTTTCTGTTTACAAAGTAGAACTGAGACAAACAGCATGTTGTTAAATGTACATTTGCAGGAGGTGGATTGGGTTAAAGACTCTGGAGAGGAAGTTGTGGTATAGACTTATTTTTTCCCCCAAAAAGCAAACTTTGCAGTGAATTCTGGTTGCTCTTCTAATTATTAATATTCTGTAGGTGCCTCAGGGTGAAGTTCTTTCTAGCAGGGATGATATCTTAGTGCCTAGGGAGGGAATAAATGCGTTGGAGATAGTGAGACCATAAAGCATGCTGCTCAGATTGCTGATAGAGTTTTAAAAAGGGGTTCACAGATATTCCCATTGGCACATACAGGGATCTTCACAGCATTACATCCTAGTGTACACAACAGCTGTAATAAAGACTCCTATTTGAACCTTAAACTTAGTCAATGGGATTTGGAATGGAAAGAATAAACACAGACCATCACAGAGCTCATTCCTTGACCCTGATACACTTGGAGATTTCTGACTCAGGCTTTGCAGGACAGGTATTGCTGTGTGAGTTTGACATGCCCTTTTATAAAAAGTTCAAAAGGTCTTCTGATATGAACTGGATGAGTGTATGGTTATGTGCACCCCCACACTTGCCAAACAAAATCACTCCACTGCCTCCCATTACTGTTGGACTGCAGGCACAAAGTTCATACCCATACTCCATGGTCAATAATGCCTTCCTTTCAAAACATTGCATAAAACCTTATTCAGAGCTTGTGCAACACAGATAAGAAACATCCTCCAAGCCAAGGAGCTTCCAGTTTAAGTAATGAATACAAACACAAAGCAAAATCATGTACATCAGAGTAAAAACATATGGGATGAGAGGTTGCTTAAGGTACATTAAAAAAAGACAAGGTAGGAGACACAGAGGTGCTCAGAAACCTAAGGTGGTTTCAAAAGTTGTGAGGTAGATAAGGTCTCTGAGATTTTGGCTTAGCCCACTACAGAGAGACTAGACCAACTGCAAAATTGGAATGATATCTGAGTTTGAACTTCAACCACCCTGAGAGCTTGGGGTTGTCAGACTATCTCTTATTAAATTATATTATATTAGATATTAAAAACCTTTGGCCATTCAAAAACTGACATCCATTATTCACATCTCAGTTTTGTGCATATGTTATACCAGTGGTGTTCAATTGCTAGCCCAGGCACCAGATTCAGTCTGAGGAATTGTATCATCTGGCCTATAGGACTCCACAGGGGTCAGAAAATTTGGCACTGGAGGATCAGTGGCAGCACTGATTGCTGCTCCCCTGCTGCCAGAATTGTTCCATGGTAGAGCTGGTGTACAGGATTGGGCTGGCATATGGCTGGATCCAGCATGTAGGCCCAGGCCAGCACATGGCCAGATCTAGTACACAGAATCAAACCAGCTAACAGCTAGTGAATGTAATTTCACTTGTGTACCAGTCCCACATGTGGGATCCAAACCACAGAGTGGCCCCATGCCACTCATCAGCCCACAGGGTCAGATGGTTAAGTACCACTGTATTATACTGATGGCAGGATACATCTCTGACATGCCTGTCTAAAAGTGTCTCCTTATGTGTGCCTTATACATTAAAACCCATGAGATATGAACCAATAATTTCTTGGTTCACATGCAGGTAAGCATTGCCCAGATGAACCTAAAGGCATCTGGCCATGCTAGAGCTTTTATCTTAACAAGAAACCCACCTTTGTCTGCCACCATACTACAAATACCAGGTTTCAGTGAGCAGAAGAGGACATAATATCCTCTCTGCCACTTTTTTCTCCCAGAGACTGAATGCCTGTCATTTGCAGTTGTCTCAGTGAATTCCTCCTTCAGTTTGAAGCTGATGTCTGTGATTTCAAAAGTACATTGTACTTCCAGCACAACCTTTTGATTCCCTGAATGCATCTACACCATATGTTTACTATGCAGTAGACTAACAGCACAATAAATGTCTGCATCTACACATGTGCCTTTATTAGGGCACACAAAAATAACAAACTCCCCAGCAGGGTAGTACTTGTAAATACAAATACTATTCTGCAGTGGAGCTTTTTTTGTGTAAAACAGTGCACATGTAGACAATAGCCCCTGCCTACTGGCTAGCTCCACACCCCCTCATGCCCCAGGCAGTCACTCTGCAGCACATTAAGCCCAGTTGAAACAGCCCCAGGCAGGCAGGTTGACCCCAGGGGTCCCCTGCTAGCCAGGGCTGCTCCAACCCAGCTCAATGTGCTTCAGTCCTGGGTGTACATGTAAACCATGTGCCTGAGAGCTTCCTGGGAGCAATAAACTGCAGAGTAATAAGCTGCAATTTATTGCTGTGCACTAATGGCACATGTAGTCATGACCCCTGTATCTAATGCTGGCGGTCTTGGTCAGATTTACCATCTGGGATTTTAATATGGCAAATCCCATGCTTACAGCACAGACAACATTAAAACTACTGAGTAGGAGCTGTGGACTGGTGAGACACCAAAATACCATCCTTGAAAGAGTAAGAGGACCAAATCCTTGGCTAGAATAACCTTAATGCATCTGCCTTCATCAAACTACATGACCATACAGTGCAGCAAACTGCATGACCATACCATACACCCAACAAACTGCATGACTGAACAAATGTAGCCTGGAAGAGATCCAGAAGGGATGTAATGGCATAGCTTCACCCCCATCTCAGGCTGGACCACAGACTTCTTTGGTAACTATTTTAAGAGTCCCCAAATCAGGTCAGAATTCCTTCTTCCTCCCCTCCATGTTCAGAGGCATGTCCCTTTCATTCAGTTTCCTGCTCACCTCCTCTTCCTGCTGCTTTCTGTGTTGTATCAGGGGTGGGAGACGCTTTAGAGCCTTACCTGCCCCACTCCAGCTAGGCTAAATTGTCCATGGTGGGTCCTAAACTCTATAATAATTGCCATAACTGCTGAAACTATTACCACTGATTACAATGTGATATATCTCTTGCGAAATCCCTTCCCTTCCATATCCATAAAAACTGTTTGGATGAAAGAACAGCATAATTTTATGATCAAGAATAGTCTTGGTAGTTATGGATGCTAGCATAAAGGTAATCAAATCTTCTGGTCACTGAATGGAATTGAAATCACCATTTTATGAGCTTGGATGTCTTTATGCATGGTCTATGTTATGACTTTTACTATTGATTTATGCCCAAGAAGGACCTGGCAGGGTCTTTAATATGACTCCCCAATCCACACCACCCCAAACTCTCTATTTTCTTGTATTCCCCCAGTCAGTTCCCTGTCAAGACAAAGAAACATGATGCTAACTCCACACAGTACTTCTCTGCATCAAAAAGAATCATCAGTTGACCTGAAAAGCCATCTTTCTAGATGCTTTGGCACTGTCTCACAGCACAAAATAACCCAATCAAAAGTGAATGATAGAACCTCAGATCTCTTACCATTTTCAAGAAAGTAATGTTCCTGTACTACTCATCACACAGACGCCTACAAAATAGTAAGAATACCACAGTAACATCAATTGCATCACAGCCATAAGCAAATATCTAAATTGGAAGGTCCCTTTGTATTAATTATTTTCTTCTCATTCAGTATTAGTGAGTGTGTCTACACATGCATTTACACTGGCTTAAATTTACTGCACAATAAATTACTGTGCAATAAGTAGGAATAGGCTGGCATCTACATGTGCAGATGACATGATGCAGGTATCAAATTTATGTGCAAGTTGGTGTAAGTCACCATATTTACTGAACAATAGAGGCATGCACATGTTGACACATGCCCATACTGCACAGTAAATGTGCACTTGTAGATGCACCCAGTGTCTGTATAAGGCCTCAAGCCAGCAAATACTTACTGACATACATAATGCTTATTACTGGGTAGAACTGCATTGTGGTAATGCAGGATAAGGCTTTAAGTTAGATTTGAAACTTTAATGTTTAATGAGGAGAAACACAATATCCTGAAAAAGAAAATCTGAGCAATTACTCTTCTTCATATATAGCTCCTCATGGACAGGAACTCTGTCTCCTACTTCAATTTCAAACTTTGTTATGGAAAAAATATTGCTTTCCAGTAGAGCCTTGAGAGCTACAGTATGTTGTTTCCATGTAGCTCCTTTGAGAGAAGAGGCAATTTGTACATACCAAATACAAGTTGCATCATGTTAATGAATTCATAACATTCTAAAGTACTCTATATATAATAGATCTGAAAAGGCAAAATACATAATATTAATATATTTTAAAGTAAAACTGTGGTAAGAACTTGTAAGCTGTCACCTAATTGCATGAAGCAAGCTAGACAAGTCTCAGAAGGATGCTTTAACATTCTTTCCTAGAAACAAAGATTTTAAATAAATGTTTGTATGTTTATTTTGTCAAGAAAATGCACAACCTGGTGTGGCCATCAGTATCTACCTTGCACATGTGATAGCAACTTTTCAGGCCCTGAAATAGACCAGTTTTGGGGTAATTATTAAACCAAATCATATGTTATAAATTGGTTTGAGGCTCTATCAGCAGCTCCATACTCTCCAGGATAATCAGCTGATTTTCTTGTAACATCATATTTTCTTAAGTTGCCATATGACCTCATCATCTCAATTAAAGCATATGAAATAATGATGTGGTTCACTTGAGTGACATTTTAATGTACATTTATTCTGAAATGAAAGACATTTCAGATACATGTGTTTCTTTTTTTTACAAAAAACAAATATGGTTAAAATTTTATGATATAATGTTTTTCCTTCACTTGCCTCTACCAGATAATGAACAAAAGTTCAGGGAAACAAGAAAATAGATATGTATATTCCTGACTGAGGACCTGATCTGCTTCCAGGGAAATCTTTTGCTAAAACTCATCCTGATTTCAGCAGTGACCCATAAGGGCCCATAAAGCAGATGTGAATGAAATTACCAGGGATCCTGGTTTTCCGTGATAAAAAAAATCACAAATTCTCTGATAACAACCCCTAAATCTGTGATTAAAATGAAAGGCCCCTCACTCCCCCCCCCGACCCCCTGGCCCTGCTTGTGCCTCTTATTCCCCCCAACAAATCCCCACAACCCTGCTGGTGCCCATCACCCACCAAGGGGCCACCAGCTGCCAGGGCTATAGTTTCATAGTTTCTAGGGTCGGAAGGGACCTGAACAGATCATCAAGTCCAAACCCCTGCCCTGGGCAGGCATGAGTGCTGGGATCATATTACCCCAGCCAGATATCTATCCAACCTCCTCTTGAAGACTCCCAAGGTAGGGGAGAGCACCACCCCCTTTGGGAGCCCATTCCAGAGCCTGGCAGTCCTAATCATAAAGTAATGCCTCCTGATATCAAGCCTGAACCTGCTCTCAATCAATTTGTGGCCATTATTCCTTGTTTTCCCAGGTGGTGCCCAGGGGAACAGATTTTCCACTGGTCCCCCCGGTGAGTTTATGGACAGCCACCAAATCCCCTCTCAGTTTTCTCTTGTGGAGGCTGAATAGATTCAGGTCCTTTAGTCTATCTTCATAGGGCCTGGCCTGCTGCCCCCTGACCATGTGAGTGGCCCTCCTCTGGACCCTCTCAAGCTTAGCCAAATCCCTCTTGAAGTCCGGCATCCAGAATTGTATTTAGTACTCCAACTACAGCCTGACCAGTGCCACATAGAAGGGAAGGATCACCTGCCTATGGGGCCAGGGACCCACTTCCTCAGCTCCTGTCCCCAGCAAGAGGCAGTAGCTGCTGCAGTAGAGTGGAACCTGGCTCCCCCCGACATGCTGCCTGCCTGCTGTGGGTTTGGGAGGGGTGAGGCCAGCTCCCTGGTGCTGCACACACTCCTAGGTGGTCAGAGGGGAACCCATGCCCCCCCAGATCTGTGCATTGGGTGGGGGCAGGGGTGGAGCAGACTGTGCATTGCAGGCTCAAGCTCCTGCACTGCTGCTCTCCTCTGGGGCCTCCATAGCCCAGCAGATGTGACCTGGCACTTCAGGGAACAGTGGGGCTACATGAGACTCTCCTTGCTGCTGTGAACCCCATGCTGCCCTGGTGAGGCATCCCCTGTGCATGTGGCAGCGATGAAAGGCACAACCATGTGCTGCTCCTGCTGCTGCTTCGTGCACAGGGGATGCATCACTTGAGCAGTGCAGAGTTTGCAGTGGCAGGAGATACCCGTGAAGCCTCACTGTGCCCTGCAGCACCGGGTCATATCCACTGGGCTGCAGAAGCCCTGGGGGAGGGCAGGGGGGTGGAGCCTGAGCCCACAGTGGGCAACCCACCTTGCCCCCACCCCATGCACAGATCTAGGGGGCATGGGTCCCTCCTGCACCCCAAGACTACCTCGGGGACAAGCTGCCCATGGCCCTGTTCCACTCTCTGCTAAGGCCCTGCAACCATGCATTGTGGGCCTGGTCCACAAGCCCCCCCCCCCACAGCTGTGCAGCATCCCAGCCCTACCCAACTCTCTCTCTCCCTCTCTCCCTATGGGGGCCTCAATCCCCACCCCCACCCCACTCACCTGCAGGAGCTGCTCTCCAGGTGCCTGGCAACCATGTGCATATATATATGCACATGGCCCACCCTGCCTGACTGCTCTCTTCCTGCTCCCTCTCAGCCTCTTGCAGGCTGGAACTCAGCTAGCCTGCAGAAAGCTGCTTGAAAAACTGCAAAATCCATTCTCCAGTAAAATGAGAAACCTGTGTTTGCCTCCAGTAAAATGTAAAATCTGCAGTTTTCTCCATTTTCCCATGGGAAATGGAAAACCCAGATCCCTAGTGATTACCAGGGGAACACTTTAACTCTACTTGTTAAAGTAAGAGAAGTAAGAAAGAATACACTATATATACATTGTATAACTGATCCTATTTCTTCTAAGAGTTTTTATTACTTTTATCTAAGAAAACTATCACTTTATAAAAAGGGAATTTAGTGAAAAACAGCAAGAGACCTATTATAAACGCGTCCTACAGTAGATCAAGAACCATACCCCTTTGTCCTTGAAGATGATCGTCATCAATGTTCTGCATTAGTCCTTTTTGACAACCAGTCTTTAGCCTTCGGTAAAACTCAGTTTCTTGCAAAGTTTTAATTCATGAAACTCATTACTGATTATGAATTTTAGTGTAAAAAAATCATTATTTTTTGTTATGGAGAGATTTAGTAGCTATATGCCAAGAAATTGGACAAATTGGAAATACTTTATCAATAACTGGATTTTTAGGCTAGGAACAGAAATTACACATAAACCAGTCTAAGTGTTGGAAACCAGTTCACATTTGTAATACAATCAAAGTTCAGTGCACATAAGCCACTTTCAAAATGGCTGAAACTGGTTTAACATAAACCTGGATGGATGTAGCATCAGACTTAACTAATGTAGGTTATACTGGTTTATTGAAATTCTGTTCCAGGTCCCCTCCAGATTCAAGCCATCTGCTCCAGCAGGGCAGGAAGGTGTGGTTTAGCATCCCCTGGCTTCTGGTCTGGGCAACTGCAGGCATGTGGCTTCATTTCTGCAATCAAAAGTGGATGTCTGTTCACTTGCTTATCGGTTCAGTCTATGCAGCTTAAGCTATCCCGTGAAAAGTAAATCAATTCAGCCTTGGGGTTTCTGACTGTCTGTACTTAGCTTACAGACTATTTGCATTTGGTTACAGACTTCACAAACTCTACAGTTATTAGACCAAATAATTAGTCTGAATCAAAAGCTCTCACTTTAGACTAGTAAATAGACCATTTTAAATAAAAGTTCACAATTTAGTAATTAAGAATGTAATTAAGAATATAAGAACTGGCACACATGAATGTCAGTATGACGCTGATACCTTTACTTGCATCAATTCATACAACTCAACTTGTTTATGCTGATTTATTGACCATTGGTGTTAGTACTTTCCATTGTTGTTATATCTCATAATCATTCTTGCATTGTATTCCTTATTTGTATGGGTGCTAATCCCTCACCATGTCTTTTTGTTTGGCTGAATCCAAGTTATTTTATAAGAACATTAGAGATACTATCCTGTGTTAGACCACAGGTCCATCTAGCTCAGGATCCTGTCTCTTGCAGTAGCAGAGAGGAGCTACTAAAGGGAAACCATATTTATGCAGGGTATATCTGTCACTTGGCTGTGCCCTTCCCTATTTCCTCCCTTTATCTTTCAGGCTTAGGAATTCCTTATTCTGAGATTGCATCCCTATCAGGTTTAATATCTACCAATCTACCTATCCTCCATGAATTTGTACAATTCCTTTTTCAACCAGTTTAAATTGTTAGTGTCAGCATCTTGTGACAATGAGTTCGACAAGTTAATTACAGTAGTACCTCGGTACTCGTCGTTAATTGGTTCCGGGAGGTGCAACGAGTACCAAAAACGATGAGTTCCAAACAAACACTTTGTTTCCGCTGGAAAGGGTAGCGAGTCATGAGGCAAGCGACACCGACAAGTTCTTGCTTGCGCGTCGAGTACCAAGCAAACGATGAGTACCGGGACAAGATTTTCACGTCAAAATGCGTCGAGTACCAAATGCGATGAGTTTCAAAGCAGTTGAGTACCGAGGTACCACTTTATACACTGTGTGAAAATGGGCTGCTTTTTATTTGCTTTAAATAAGGCAAATTAGCAAAGTATGACATTTGTTACTTAGTATTGTCACGGTATATCCTCTAATTCCAATGTTATGAAGTATAGTAAATAGCAGATCCCTATCCCCTGCTCTGAAGTGTGTCAAGGACTGCGGATAGTAGAAGGTGGACATTCAGAAGGTTTTAAAACATTGCCAGTGACAAGGAAGGAGTACTGGCATGACTAGACAATGGTGAGGAAGTTTTACTCTCCTGAAGGCATTCTTTTTGTTCATAGTATACATCAATGGGAGTTCTTTTTTAGTGAGAGTACAAAGCATATCTTGACACCATTGCCATTGTGGATCATAAATGGAGTAATCTCTTCCTCTTTATTTATAGATAAGGAGCCAAATCCTTAGTTGATACCAACTGATAGTTCTACTTATAATCACTAGTCAGTGATCTAGTGTATACAGCCAAGGCATTCGTTTATATCTAAGTTTACATCTAAGTTTACATTTAAGTCTAGTTTACATCTGAAGGCCTAAACATTTTATCTTTGTTTATTTCAAACCTATTCAAATACATTCTTACGAAGGCCTATTCATAATCTGTGCAGCTCTAGGCAATAGCATTAAAACAGTAACTTGATTGCTACCATGGGAAATCCTGTCAGGTCTAAAACCAACATTCTCTCTAATGAACGTAAAAAGGTATGGTAAGATTTCATGATTCGTTTCTCAACAAGACGATGAATTCCTTTATTTAGTTCCATGTTACCAGTATATTGTACCCGTGTATCATGGCAAAAAAGCTTTGAGCCAATATAATTCTATTCCCCTAAAAGATGGAAGCTGGAAGTAATATACAAGTATAAGTCAAAAAAGATAAACTAGAGCCCTAAGTTTACTAAAGACTTGGCATCCATCAAGCTCTGAGTGGGTGGATAGTATCTCTTCATGCACTAGGAACATGGAGTAATGATTAGGCTTCTGTTTTCTTCGCTCATTTATGCTGGCTTGTTGGTACTGAACATGTGCTAAAATATGGTGGTGCTTTAACCATAAGGAGTCACTTGTGTTTGTTAATCTCTATGTCGTGTCACAGATGGCACATGACCTGGAATGTCCCAATGTAGAGTCTCATATTATGGCAGTTATCTCATATTATGGTTAAAGACTAAAAGAATCAGGTTTTCTGTTACCTTCCCTTCTGATGCTAAACAAATATAATAAATGGCACCCAATCTAACAAAGTACTGATTGATACTGTAAAAACTGCTATAAGTAATAAACTCACACAGAATATTCACCTACCCAAAAGAACTTTTACTTTTTATTTACATTTTCAATAGAGGTAGACAACAACTAGAACTTTGATTCTAACTTCCTTTGCATTTTAAGCCAAAGATCTGAACTTTTCTTTAAGTTATAGGTTCTAAAGCCAGAAAATAAACATTTTCTAATCTCAGGTTAGTTCAGTGGTGACTGAATTCTCAAAAGAACTCATGAGATTTCAGTAATGCTAAACCCAGTTCTACTGGCCACAAAATCCTAGATCTTGTGCAATCCAGAATGGGATTTGAAAAATCAGCCCTTATGACATCTCTCTTAATTTCAGGTGTCTTTTTAGAAGTTGACTTTTTTTATATTCAAAATAGTGACAGGAAACAACTACTACTAGCTAAACTGTGTTCTGATTATGGAGCATACACACAACTGGGATGCCTAGTGAGCTGATACTTAGGTGCCTATCCTTGCTCCTCCATAATTCTCTGTCCACCTTATTCTAGAATTACACACTATTTCATCAAGGTTTTAGTACCTAATTTAATGTATTGAGTTCTTGATTTCAACAACATTATTCTTTTAGGTTCATGAACACCAAAACTAGGTCACTGTTATTCCAGCAGGGAGTACTACAGAGCAAAGATATAAGCTGACTTTTTCATATTATTTTATCCTGTTCCTTTGTTCTTACATCCTATGCCATCTATAGATAAATTGATATACAAAGACAAGATAAAACTGTTGGCTGTGCTAGCCAAATGTTTCTTCTGATAGGCATAGTTTTTGACAGGTTAAACTCACTGATACAGTATTTATTCTATGCCATTGGGTTCCAGGGATGGGGTACTCACTCAGACCTCCATACCTTTGGGGTTCTGTCCTCAAGTCACCATTTAGCAGAGACCATTGGGGTGGTAAACAGCTTTATCTTTATTAGGAACAGGATTCAGCAACTCACATGCTCACAGCATGTAGGGAGAACTACAACTACCCACCACCACAAAGCACACCCATAGGGCATCAGGGCATCATCCCATTGCTGGCCCCTTAAAAATACATTCCATATACCACAAGTGAAGCCCTGGCTATGTTTAGTCTTGAAAGTCTCTATGATGCAAATACAAATTTGTGACTATGACTGCAGATGGAACTGCCTACATTGAGGATGAGGGCACTGGAATTTTTGTTCTCATTACCATATATACCTCAGTATATTAATGACATATTATTTTCCTTGAAATCACAGAGTTAAATCAAAGAAAGCTATATGATGGCAACCAATAAGAAACAGACTGATGGCAAAGATAATCTAATATCATAAGGAATACCAGTGGCCTTTGGGGAAATAACAAGGCAGCTATAGATTCAAAATAGTTAACACTTTGCAAAGCTGAGCTCAGGTTTAGTGAAATGCAAGAGGCTTCCCAGGGAACGCAGAAAACCTACAGAAAGCGGGTGAGGATGTACAGCAAGCAGGCTAGAGATACAAATTTGCTGGATCTACTGCATATATAGAGAGACATTAACTTTAAGTAACATATAGGACCTTGTTGTTTTAATCCAGTTTCCTAAATATAATATTTCTTTTGGTTAAATCTATGTTCCTTGGAATTATCTGTTTTTAGAGGCAGCAGCAAATTAAAAGTATAAAACCTAGCTGCTAGATTGTCAAGGTTGGGAAAGAGCTGCAACGCAATGAGTTGAATCATTGCCTGAAGAAGGCTGTTTGTGCCTGAAAGTTTGCAAAGAACTTTTTTCCAGCTATTTAGTTGGTTTCATAAAAGATATCACGTTGACTCAAAAAACCTTGCCTGCAACCCAAAGATACACATTCGGAGCAGCAGAACTGCATTTCCATCCAGAGAGAAGGAAGGTAGTGATGACTATCCCCAGAGGTTGCATTCAAGAGGAACAAGTGGGGTTGAAAGTGGGGTTGTAAGTTACAGTTTACCTGGTAAGTAGGAAGATTGATTAACAGGGAAAATTGTACTTCTGCCCTCACAACCACAGGGACTTTTTGCTGTTTCTGGTTGCAGCTGATATTATCTTATTGCTGAAGGAAGACAACAGGATTCTATAAGGCAAAACTTTACACGAACCCACTGAAGAGTAGCACACACAGAAAGAGAAAGGACCATAAGTAAGGAAGCGATGTAGGGCCAGGTGTCATGGACCAATCTAGTCCACTATTCTACTATGTTTTGTAGCATTCATGCAATCTCATGCATGTTTCCCTGAATTTGTTTGATGGATATAGAGTGTTTGGTATCTATAAATAGCTAAAGATAAGCTATGCCTAATTTTGTATGTTTGTATGTTTACATGAGTTACGTGAGTTGGATATAGTTCTATACCATTTGTATGATCGCCAGTCAAAGGGGGCAGATAAGACTTCAGGAGGAACAAAGGCTATTCATACCTAGAGGACCAAAGCACAAATGTTTGGGACAAGTAAACAATGACATTTTACATTTGCATACATATACATATTGAGTGTCAAGGTCTGACCCAGGCAGAGGAATTGCTTTTCAAGGGAAGTAATTTTCTACCCAGATAATACTGGATTAGAAGTGGAAAACTGGACTAGTAACCTTTGTGACTGAAAGCATGTAAATATTCCTCTGGTCATAAATGGGTTTGTAAAAATGCCTGACTGGTCAAGTGGATATACATTTGCGGGGGCACAAGGTTATATGCACAATATTTGATCTTCAGGAATTCTATAGAAGAGTGGAATTGGCTAGATAAGGACAAATACTTAAGCCTGGCTGTGGGAGCCAGAGTTTGTTTTGTTTTTTACGGACATATGGAAATGCTTTAGGCCCTCAGCCAGTGGACTAAGTATTCTGGCTGACAGGAGAAGCAGCAGGAGGCCCTGAAAGAAAGGTCAAAGGCAGGAGCCACTTTCTAATCTGTTGACCTAAGTAGAAGCTGTATTCTTGGGTTTAAGATGCAGGGTAAGATCAGATAATTGTTTTAATATTTTCTTTTATCTGTTTAGACTTATATCTCTGTAGCTTAACATATGGTTATTGATTTCTTATGTTTGCTTTTGTCTTAATAATAAATCTTTTTGTTATCTTTTATAACACACATAATCAAATGACAAGCATGATTTAAGAGCATTTGACAATATAGGCAAGCCTTTTTCAAGGAGGGGTATCTTTGCTTCTTTTCTGAGTGAATGACTGGACCAGGGCATGATTCTTTTAGGGAGTGTGCAGATGAAGCAGGGGCCCTAAATTGAAGTGGTGGGTTTTAAAAAAACACCGCTTCAAGTTAGGGCTGATTAAGACCCCGTGTCATGCACATACCCCGCTGATTTACCTGCCTTTCTGGTGCGGAGGGGAGGGCGAGCTGCCAGTGGGCAGAGTTATCCCTGGGGTGCGGGGGGCAGGACTGCTGCTTCCCTCCATAGCAGTGGCGGCCTCCCTCCCACCTCAGGCAGCACTCACCCACAGGCATCCAGCTCAGGCATTCCTGTGGGGCACCGTAGCCATGGAGGGAAGCACCAGGCCCCTGCACATCTTAGGCAGGCAGGCTCCAGGGGGGAGGGGGAAGATCAGGCTCACCGCTTTTCTTGGGCAGAGCCTGCTTTCCCAGGCTGCTGCTTCCTCCTTGAAGGAGTTTTAGTGTCCTATGCCCCAAGTCATTTAAGGTACATTACACTGCTGAATTTCCTAGAGTGGCTGGAATTAACATGCAATATGCTGCCAAGGCATGCAAATACCAACACCATTAAAGTGGTGCAAAAGCATTTGGCCCACTTTAAAGTGCCGTGTACACACGCCTCTCATTTCGTCTACACATGGCCTTAGTTAGCAAAATCCCCTCTGCTAAGGGCAGGAAAGACCTGGTAGAGGTAGTTACAGCTGAGGAACCACATACCAAGGAGTTGACTCCTGGCACATCTTAGTCTGTTCTCAGTGTTAAAGCAGCAGTTGGCAAGGAAGGATTTGGGGCTAAATGGTACCCCTGGGCTAATTACAGACAATCAAAGACCGCAAGGTTGAATCAATTCAATCTTTCCAGGTTAGTCTAATCTGCATAGATTGAACAGTTAAGCAAGTGAACAGACATTCATTTTTTATTCTAGAAATGCAGCCCCATGCCTGCAGTGGCCCAGACCAGAAACCAGGGGGTGGTAAAGCACATCTCCCTGCTCAGCTGAAGCAGATGGCTTATGCAAAGACTATACCAGCCACCATGCAGACGGGCTTTTGCAGGGCAGGTACAAAGCATCCTGAGATGCTGGGGGCGGAGTTAACTTAAATCTGGAGTTGATCTGGGACAGAAGTTCAATAAAGTGATTTAACCTAAATTAGGTCTGATACTACTTCCATCCAAGTTCATCTTAAACTGGACATATCTCTCCAGCACACAGACTAGCTGCTCAGACTACCTGGCTCCAGGGAGGAAGAGGGGCCCAGCCAGCTGGTCTCACTCACCAGGATACAGCTGCTCAGGCAGTCTAAGACATCCAATCCTGGAGCCAGACTGAGTCTCTGCATCCTCTTCAAGGGGCCTGGAGGCTCCTGGTGGGGGCAGCCTTGGGCACTGCCCCACCTGGGCACAAATCCCTGAAAGATATAGTCTTACGTCCATAGATCTGTATAGAACCTTAGTTGTACCTTTCCAACACTATTAACAAATACTTATTAGCACATTTTAATCTAACTGATTTGTAGGTTTGGGTTCCTTTAAAAATTTATTGTTCTGAGTTTTTATATTTGTTCATGCTAACTTTTTTTTTGTTCATTTTATTGCCTTTCCCTCTTTCAGGCACTGCCTTTATTTCCTGCTATTTACCCAGAGCACTGCAACCATTTTTTGTGACTGCCTCCTCCTCTTTTCTTGATAGTGAGATCTCTAGGGTTGCCCTAGTAAAAAGGGAAAGTAAATGAACTCCAGCAGTGATGTTGTATGTGGAAATTATTAGGCTGATAGCTGAAAACTCAGATCTTTCAGCAATTTAAATATTAATGAAGAGTTCTAGCTGCATTTTATACATTACAAAAAGAAAGTGGAAGCATTAAAATATATGTGTACACCATAATATATGTTTTTGAGCCCCTCCTCCTTCAGATCAGCAACAGTATGTTTTATTTTAAAGTACTGAATAGGATTTTAACCATTAGTTTTTGTGGGAGATAGGACAAAAAAAAGTGAAGTTTTACATTAGCTCTGCTTAGCTGTGGCTAAAAGCCAAAAGGGTGGTGATCATTTCTTAATGAAGTTCACTTGATCATATTCATAAATGACCAATGTGTCAAATAAATAAGTGCATCAAAAGGAACTAGTGGATTTTCCTCTACAACCTGGTGAGGCAGATCAGCATTTCAGAAGCAATTGGGCTGCATTAATATTTTACTGCTCCCAATTCAGTTTCTTTCATAGAAAGAACATTTTAAAGGAGTTCACCTGCCTGCAAACTGCACTAGCTAGACTACACAGGAAACTGGAACAAATTATTATAAAAGGCTTTGGCTGATTTTAGATCTAAATCATAAAACATTTACAAATTAAATCCAAAGAAGGTGGAATATAATTTTATTGTTCAGCACACACATATACACACACACATATCAATCACACGCAGTTTGACTACACTTTTTTCATTTTTATACAATATTATTTGTACAGATTTTCCTTCTTAAATTGATAATTCTCCATCTGTGCCATTTTAGGCGTTGATGCATGACTAAAAACCTCCTAAATAGTTATCAAAAATCAGCTTTGGACCCTCAGGAACACATTTTCTAAATGGCACTGATGTTTATAAATGAAGGAATTTTTGTCCAAAGCCACGCTCTAAAATACTGTAAAAAGAAAAAAAAACCCCTGAAAACGAATGACTTGCTTCAAATAAAAAGTATAAAGGGCAAAACTTAAAATCAGTATAAGTATAACTTAATGGAAAAAACTGAGAAACCATAAAAAAGCATCAAACTGAAATGAATGAATCTGTGCATGATGTTTCTATTGAATACTTTTTTAACACTATGGACATACCTTTGCAACAATAGTAAAATTAAGCATTTCACAAAAAATATAGCACTTCAAATATAACACTCTGGCTGATGTGTGGTGGCTGCCCATGGGTGGGCTGTCAAGGAACCAGCTGCTTTCCCTCCCTCCCCCTGGGAAATGAGGGAAGGAACAGCAGAGGACTGTCTAAGAGATCTCCTACAGCGCTACATTACATATGGCACTACAAAATGTGGCACTACAGAGAACTTACTCTTTGAAAAAGGAGCCTTTTATCAGCAAATGCACCATCTTGGGAGCAATACAGATAGTGTGAAGATATGAACACTAACTTTTTGTAGCATAAGGGCAAATGTAGCACTACAAACAGTGTGGCCAAAGTCTTAATAAATCATAGCATCAGAGACCCAAACAGGCAAAATGAGTATTTCAGTGAATTGAGCTCATGTATTCCAGTTGAGGATTTGGTGCTATAATTGAATTATGTTTAATATAGTGAAATTTAGTAAGAGGTGTTTTTAATGTTGTCTTAACTAATGTTGCTACTTCTATTAAACACTTAGTCTGTAGCAGAGAACATAAGAAAAAACAGGAAACTTTCAGATCTATGTTGCTCAATTTTGAAAGAAAAATATTATTTAAACTGACATTCTTTTACACATTCTGTATTTCTATGTTTTAAATATTTTCTCATCTTGCAAAAATGAATAGATCTATATTGTGTATTAAAGATTAAATGGATTAAAATGTTTAAATACTAAAGAAACAGAAGGTGCCATTTGGCTTGCTAAAATAAGTCAGGCTACTCATACTATTCATTATATGAACTTCTTGAAAAAGTTCACAACCTCAGATTTTGTGACAAGTAAAATGGGATTTGACACATGAAAACCACATTAAGGATAGCAATTTTACACACTTGTTTTTAAAGTTATAAAATATGTACTCTTATAAATTCACCATAAACTAAATTAATTAATTCTCTCTTTCTCTCTCTTTTTTTGCTTTAGCAAATACCAGAGCAAACAATTATGCAACTCCACAGCTTCTGTCTTGTAGGATGGTTAATTAGGGTTCTGGTGCTGCAGACCTTGCTCACATAAGTAATTCTTACTCATACATACTGGAATTGGTTTCAAGCAAAAGAGTTTGTTGTGGAAATGACTTCCTTTCCCATATTAGGAATATACCACCACAATATCTATTAATTACAATAAAAAAATTCCCTCAACCTAGTTTATTTGTCTCATGATATTAGGGTAATCTGGCTTTCATTACTGACAGTCTTACCTCCTCCCCCATCTACTATTCCAGATACCATCTCAACCCATGGATTGTGATCCAGAAGTGAATTGCAAGAATATATGACGGTTATGAACAAACTTGAAAAGTAGATTCTCCTTTAAAGGAGAAAAAGGTGGGAAACCATAGCTTTTCCCTTGCAGACTGGCTGAGTTCTAGGCTGAGAGGTGCTATTTGGGGCTCCCCATGTCTCACACATGCCCCCTTGCCCCATACACCCACCCCTGGCTCCACTACTAGGGGCCTCAGGACAGTGGGAGGAGGTCAGGAGTGAGGGGCACTAGGTCAGGACTAGTTACTGATGTTCACAAATGGGCCCTGGTACAAAAAAGGTTGAGAACCACTGATATATGGAATAGAGAGACTTATAAAAATAAAATAATAACTAAAAAAAACCTGACAGCCATCAGATAAATTCCTTCTGAAAACCACTACAAACACATGACTGTGACCAAACCCATACATCTGGAAAAAGCTTGGGATAATTAGCAATCTCTGTAGTGTGCTCTGAAGATCCTCTGAGCTGTGGGGAACCAAGCAGGGAAGTGAACTCCAATTCCAAGAACTCAACTGAGATTTCTTTTGCATCAACAACCTGTTTCTTTGCAGAAGGATTTATCATTTAAATGCCTCAGATTATTGAAACTGTCATTGTTTCAAACATGGAGATACCACCTAGCATTTATTGGCTTGTTTGCAGCTGCCTCCATTGTGTACCAGGGACTGCCAATGCAAAAGAAGCCTTATATTCATCTCTTGCTGGAAGTGAGCATAAAATACACGAGCAGCAATATCTATCACAGGCATTCTGTCTAACTAGCCATTTTGTGACATGACTGAAGGTGCTGTTACAGGTTAGTTTGAAAGAATTTTAAATCTGTGGAATGCTATGCTGTCATCAAGTTAGAACAGTTTCAGAGCAGTCATAGTTTAACGCCTAATGCCATTTCAGACCTGCAAAACTGTGACTTGCCATTAGAGGGCTTGGCAACTGGGACCATGGATAGGACCCAGGACTGTGGGGCATGAGAGGTGGGGAGGAAGATGACATATAGTCATAGGCAAGGAAACTACTGTAGGGCTGTGGGTAGGAAAGGAAAAGTAGAAAAAATTGTTTGAAGTGAATAGCCTGGAGGGAAAGGTAAAAAGAAAGAAGTGAAAAAAAGAATAATAATAATTTTTAAAAAGACCAGAATTTTGCACGTTTCACTGAACTGGGATTGGGTGGGTGTGGGGTGGGGATGGGGGGAAGTGGGGAGGAAAGGTGGGGTTTGAGTTAGTACTCATACCAGGCCAGAGCTGAGACTCATCTGAGAATGGTTTCCATTCTCTGACTCATTCTCTTAATGAAACTAGGTAGTAGGATTGCTGTTGCTGTTTGCATGAGGGTGCTAAAGCAAGCAGCCAACTGGTGAGCTGCACCTAGGTGCTCAGAGTGGTTAGGGTGTTCTGGGGTTTCAGGAAGGGGTGTTGGCTTGGGGCCAGCAACACCCCTCCAGGCAGGAAACATGGAGGGAATAAGTGGGAAGGGTCAGGAATGGTGTATCCTGGGATGCTGAAGGAATTCAAATAGAGATTTTTGTCTGCAGAGATGACTAGCAATGTCTTGGAACAACTTAGGTAAAATAGCTCAATAGTAACCCTCACTTGAAATGAACTTTAAAACATTTAGAGGGTACTTAGTACAGAGTAACACCCTTTAATGGGTGAATGCTCCTGACTGAAATATCTTTTTAATGGTTTAAATGTAACCTGTAATAAGATCAGGGGCTACAACGGGCATGATCCTTGTCTCGGTTGTTTATGCCAATATACGTATTTATTTCAGCCCCTGAAATTCAGACATTTGGGAAGTGGCTGTTTCACTTAGGCCTTTTACAGTAAAGAAAACTTGCAATTAGTAAATAAATTGGGAATGACAAGAAGTGACAATTTGATCTTGATTCCAGACAGATGCTTGAACAGACTTTGGTGAAGGAGGCAATTAGATGAACTAGAGAATAATTAATTTATGTCATTAAACTAATAGTGGAGTTTTCTATAACTAGAACCTACCTTTATTATGGTTATGCCCTCCAATCAGCCTCTGTAGTTGGGACTTATGAGACCATCTACAATGTTTTGTATTTACCCTATTATTTTATGGGAAGTGAAAGTACGCAAAAGCTCTGTTTTTCACTCCACAGTTCTGTAGAGAGTTTTAAGATCAAGGCTACAATAGGCATGATCTTTGTCTCTGTTGTTTATGCCAATACATTAGACGTACCCCAATACATTAGTCCCATAACAGATCAGCACTGATATAGGGAAAATCAACAATATTGGAAATTTTTTTTTTGTCTGATGTGGCTGATAATGTAGCCAATAAATGCCCCATGCATGTGCACAGCTGCAGCATGCACATGGCCAGGAGTACAGCCCAGCAGCTTGGAGGGCAGGATCTGGCTAGTAAGTCTGGTATGGGGGAAGTGCGGGGGGCAGAGTGAAACTTCTGCAATGAGGGAGGGAGTGGGTCAAGGACAGGGGCAGGGGTAGGGGCAGGGGTAGGGGCAGGGGCAGGAGCTGCACAGCCGGGACAGGGTGTGGGATGGAGCCACAAGCAGCTCATCTGGGGAGCACAGGGAGGGGAGATAGTTCCTGCTACTGTGTGCACCCCAAAAGGTCATGGGGGTATGTGCCTTTGGATCTGTGTGAGGGGTGGGGCGGGGTATTGCTGCAGCTTAGGGCTGGGGGCTGTCCAGGCTCTTCCCAGTGGGGGTGTTGTGTTGGGGCTGTGCTTGGGATGGGCAGCGGTGGCTCTGGGAAGAGAGCTATGGGGCGGAGGTATGGCGAATTTTAGAGTTGCTGCAACCCCCCCACACCCCTCTCAGTGCTACTTCCTGTTCTAAGTGCAGCCTGGCCCAGCCCCCAAACTGAGAAGGGCCCAGCACAGCCCTGGCCTCAGCCCACAATGGCAGCCCGCCCTGCCCCACATTGATTTGAGGGCACATGCCTCCCATGCCCTCCCGGGGTGCATGCAGGGTGGGAGCCATCCCCCCACCCCCAGATAAGCTGCTCATGGCTCCGTCCCATACCCTGCTCCACTCCCTCCCTCACCACAGAGGCCTTGGTCTTGCCCCCCCCATGCCCCTTCTGTCCTCCCACCCCTTCCTCCATACCGGACTTACCCGCCTGATGCTGGTCTCCAAGCTGCCTGGCTGCATATCAGAATCAGATCAGTATCAGCCGATATGGCTCCTTAAAAATCAGCCATCAGTATTGGCCCAAAAAGTCCCTATCATTGCACCTCTACAATACATGTATTTATTTCAACCCCTGCAACTAATAAAAACTGTCTTTATATCTTGGAAAGACATCTTCACCACTGTAAGTGGATGGACTCCCTTCTTTCCTCTCTGTTTATTTTGCTGGCTAAGTAGAGGAAGAGCAGATGCCTCAGTTATTGCTGGATTAAAGATAAAATCCTGACTGGAAAGAGACAAGCCTTACTAGTAGTGTGTTTGTTACACCTTTTTCAAATGGGATACATTTATATTTTAACATTGAAGCAAAACAAATGCAGATAGACCAGATTCTAATAGCAAAGATGGAATATTTTCAAATTATTGACAAACTGATAAATACAAGCAGGAAAGAACAAACTGTGCCTCATTAGGAAAATAACCAACTGTCAAGGTAAGAGTGTTTTAAATATATGTTTACCAAATACTGCCACTCTAACCAACTGAAGGGTAAGCAGAGATTTATTTTCAGTTGGTATGATTTTCTTTCCACTTTTTTTTTTACCTTTTGTAAATGTGTACTTTTCTCCCTCAGACACCATGCATGTATATCTATGGTAAAAATCCTATGGACACAACACTTGCCTGATTTAATGCATTTAAATAGTCGCACTGAGCTCAAAACTTATGTGTGTAAATTTACTCACCTACACAAAGGTTTGTAGAACTGGGGTCTATGTTAGGCCATTTCAAAATTTGAGAAACTAGATACACAGTAGCTAGGTAAACAAAGGAGAGATATTGATTATGTACTAGTGGGAAAAAACTCAGGAATCGGAGAAAGGTGAATATACGTTTCTTCTGCATCTCCAAGAATGTGCATGAATTTTCTTTAACAGTCTTTTGGATTGAGTCTGCACTGGGATTATTGTTTTCATTCTAGTCCTTATTCAATTTACTGTGGTAGGTGTACAACAGTGTAACTCAATGGAAAACCAAATGCCTTGTGCCTGTGAGAATTAGATGGACAGAAGCATCAAAGACAAACAGAAAGATAAATTAAACAAAGGTTGTAGGAAATAGTTACTGGAAACAGTGGAGATAATTCAATTGTATCCATTCCATTAGTAAGCCTCATATCGAACATTATTAAAAATGAATAGTATGGTATTGGTTGCCCATCAAAAGCAACACTTTCCATTTATTAATATATTAATCAGTTTTCTAATTGATTTAAAGAATTATGAAAATTTATCAAATAACATTTATAAATTGCTATATATTAAACATACTAGGAACTATTTTTCCAATTTGACCAGTGGTAAAGCTGAGTAATGGGGTTGAAGAGCTCCATTCAATAGAGAATTTAGATGCTCTATGAGCGATTTAGGTGCCTGAAGTCAAAATTGCAACACTGACAACCACTGCTCAGCTGCTACCTTAATCACAAAGGTCTCTAAATTCCACATATACCTCTTCTTTTGACCTTTGCATTCCCCAGTCATCTAGGCTGCATCCACACATGGTATGGACATTTGGTTCCCCAGAGACAAGTGGCAGCACACCTTGCACCTTGACTAGTTGTCCCCAGGAAATGCACATGTTACGCGCCCTCTGGCACGCGGCAAGTTACTTCAGGGGCAGTAGGGGAGGCTGCGGCCAGCACTGGGCTGGCCTCAGCAGCCTTACCTGGGGTCCTGAGGGCCTCTCAGGGCTGCAGCAGTGGCAATTCTTGGAGCCTGGCCAGCAACTGCAGTGCAGATCCAGGCAGCCCAGTTTCACTTTTGACTGATGTGTGCTGCCTATGCATGCACCATTTTGCATTTTTCCTCCGCGGGTTTTTTTGACCCCTGGATATCTGCTGGGTTTTTTGACCCCTTCCAGTGTGGAGAACAACTGAACAGTCACATACTGACAAGCTATGCTCGTCTGGTCACAACCCTAGAGTTGCAACTCTAGGCATACCCAGAACAGCCCCAGCATTGACAAGGCTAAGCAGGTTGGTATACTGCTCACAGCTAAGCCAACCGGACTCCAGAGAAGGAACGTTCTTATGTCCAAGTTCTCTGAATGGCTTGATCTGATGCTATGGCCTGAGACTATGTACACACATTACAAGGACTGGTATCCTTACACATGTAGTGGTTTCTTTTTAAACACTGATGCTGCTGCTCACCTTTATTAACATAGTATAGTCAGTTGCAAATTCACCTAGGAAGTGGCAGACCTGGATCAAATGTTCTTGTCACACCAATCTATATCTCCCCCTTCCCTGGCCAGTGCCTTAGCCACCAACCTATCAGCTTGCAGCATCTTTATGGAGCATCCTCCTCCCTTCCTGTTGAAATTGTGCAACTATGCAGAAAAGAATTCAAGATTCAGTACACCAGGGAGAAAGTGAGCGCATGTAAGAGGCACTATTTTGGAAGCAGATGACTATGGCACTCACTGGGTGGGAAGGTGTTCTGGCTTCTAATCTCCACTCCAGAGACTCCTTATGCATTATACATTAAACATCATTGAATATGTCGCACCTTGAGAACCTTAATTTCCACAGACTCCTAGGGCGAGAACGAACGCTCTCTAACTAATTTCTTTTTCCCGCACTAGGCTTTGATTTCCCTT
>JAGPOW010000290.1:27980325-28003792 GCA_030014935.1 Caiman crocodilus | reverse complement strand
CTCCATAAGCTGACTGGAGAAGTCCTGGTCTAGCTCTTCCCCTTGGTTGAGCGGTCTGTAGTAGACACCCACCATAAGGTCCCTTTCGCCACACACCCTTTGTAGTTTGACCCATAGTGTCTCTGCCCAACCTCCTCTAACCCGAAGCTAATCCTTGATGATGTGAGGTGCTCTTTGACATACAGCACAACCCCTCTACCTTTCCTCTCTGTCCTGTCTCTTCTATATAGGGTGTACCCCCGAATGCCCACTGCCCAGTTGTAAGTAGGGTCCCACCAGGTTTCTGTGAGCCCTACTAAGTCTGGGCTCTTACTCACAATCAGGAGACACAGTTCCTCCTGCTTATACCCCATACTACGAGCATTAGTGTAGGCCTCCTGAGGGCGCATGTGCCTTCCTCCCACTCCCAGGACAATTGATAAGGAACAATATGGTATATAGGACTTAAACCATTATATGAATACAACCTCTTGTCCCAATCTCCACATGGCTAAGAGAACTATCCTGGCTGCCTGGCAGCTGCCTCCCAGCCCCGTGGAGATTGGAATGGATTCTGATCCCCTTGGGGCTGGGGAGCTGTCCTAGCTCCCAGGTCTGATCTCCACATGACTGGGAAGCAGCTGCCCACTAGGGCTGTGCAAAACAGCACCATTTCATTTTGACTTCCATTTCATCATTTTGAAGGGTCAGTGTTTCATTTTGCTATATCAAAGCACTGTTCCATTTCATTTAATCAAAACTGTTTTGTTCTTTCGACGCTGTTTGGACACATTTGAATGTTTCACCCATAGGCTATAATGGGGAATCACAAAACTGCCTATAACTTTGTCATTTCTTTCCTGATTTGAATGAAAAAATCAGGGACAGTAGCCCCTGCTGAGGCCACAAAGCCTGTCTAGTTTCAAGGAGATAGGTCCAGGGGTTTCTGGGAAACTGCACCTCAAGGTGCTGACAAGCAAAACCCATGTCATGTGTATGTTAAGGCAGAGCAGGGTGAAAACAGCAGGGATGGTAGCTCCTGCTGAGGCCACGAAGCCTGCATGTTTCAAGGAGATAGGTGCAGAGGTTTTGGGGGAAATGCACTTTGTCATGGAGCAGGGTCCCTAGAGATGGCTGTGATACCCCTAGGGCATTGTGACCATGCCAGCTCTGTGCTGTGAGCGCATTCTTCTCTCACCTGCTGCCACGTCTTGTTGGAAAAGATAATAGATACAGAGGCTGCCCTTGAGCTTCAGCTCAGTCACAGCCCTAATGGATCCCTCTAAACCCTGTAGGCTCTTGGACCCGTTGCTGGGACCTGCTCTAAATAGGTGCCTCAAGGGGACACCCTAAGCCTTATGGGCTAGATGTGTGGCTCTAACCATCCCTTACCACACCCCATAACTCACAGATAGTATATTGATATCATCCCTGCAATGAAGTCTTGGTCCCACTCTACCTTCTATTGTCCTTGGGTGCTCTATGCCTCTGTCGCTGTGTCCTCACTAGCACTGGGGTCTCTACACAAGCCTATGAACTTCACTTCATCAACCTCCTGGATACAGAAACTCAAAGGCTCAATATATACATTGGAATTATGACACACTATAACCTGCTGGACATCTGATACCCCAGGTACCTCTCCAGTTTTACCTGCTACAGCCCCTTCCCCCACAATCCAGCCTGTCCCTTACCCCCTGACACCTCCATTTTCATTTTCACTGACAGGCTTTCTTGCCTGCATTGCATGCCAACCTCTGGCTTCTTTGCTATTCTTTCTGTCCAGGAACAACATGCACACCAACTGCAGGTGCTTCCTCAGCCTGATGAAACTTTTTTCAGCCCAAAAGCTGGCATCCCAGGCAGCTAAACTGAGCTCTCCTGGAGCCTCACAACGCCACTGCAACCAGCAAGCCTCAGACCTGTCAAAGTCAAGATGGGTCTGGGGTCTCCCCATCCAGGACTGTGCATGCATCTGGTGGCTGGAGGTTATAAGGTGTGTCCCACCCACTTTTCACAGGGAGGTCCTTGGTCCGGGCATTTCTTGGGGGATGCCATGCTGCCAGGAGTCTCACCATGTCTCCCAACCTTGGCAGGGTGCAGCTTCAGTGATCAAGCCCAGGACCTGGGGCTTCCTCCTTCCCCATAGCTGCTGTCCATACCTTCAAGTTCATCCTGAAACAGAAGCTCAGCAGGGACATGTTCTTCCCTTGCTGGCTAGTGATACAGTGAGTGCCTCCTCCAGTTCTGACAGTGGGGCATTAAATGGCTGTAAAGCCCAAGGGTAAAAAAAAAAAGAAGGAAGTGTGGACAGGTTAGGGAGGGTGGCACTCACTCCAGCTGCACATGAAGCTTAGGGAACCTCAGGAGTGGGAGGTTCACCTTCAGGAACACCAGCTGCTCCACCAAATGAGGATACAAGCAGGTATGGCAGGGCGTCACTACATCACCAGCAATGCTGAACACCCTCTCACTTGGAACACTGGTTGGTGGACAGGACTGGTGTTCCTGGGCAATTGTGGCTAGATCTGACCACATCTGGATGAGGCTTGCCCAGTAGGCTAAGGGGTTGCACAGCTGCAGTTCCACATCCTCGGCAAGATAGGCAGTCATCAAGGCCTGAGCACTACCTGCCTGAGGGCGGGGTCTGGTGCCTCTGGAACCTACCATGGAAGTCATGCCGTTGGCTTACATTGGTAAGTACCTGTGGTAAAGGAGGAGACTGGCTGGTGCATGGCATGCTGGCACAGGACAGTAGATCCCCCTCTTTCACATCCCCCTGCCTGTGCCCTTCTGCCTCCTGGACTCTGTTCACCAGCATGTCCGTCCAGTAATCCAGGGTTTTGCTGCTGCATACGCTCCCTTTCTCCCTCGGGTCACACATGGTGGCCAGCAAATGGACTGTACTGGACTTCAAGGAATCAATCCATTTCCTGATACCCTCTTTCAGCTGCCTCACCAATGCCTGCACATCTGGTGACAGCAGTTTGCCCCAGCCAGGAACACTGATCCCCTGGAAGTTCTCCATTTGGTCCTGAAGTTCCCTCATTATAGGGATCACCTGGATAAGGAGGGCATCACCAGCACTGAGGGTCTTGGTGGCCTCTAGGAAGGGCTTGAGGACCACCAAGATCCAGGAGATGGTATCCAACACTACATTGTTAAGGGACCCACTGTTCCCAATCTCCCCAAGGAAGGCTATCTCATGGATTACCTTCCGTTCCAGCAGCCTGTCAAGCAGCAGGTATGTAGAGTTCCATCAAGTCTCTACACCCTGCAGGGTTTTGTGCTGTGGGACGCTCAGCTTTGCCTGTTTGTCACGCAGCATCCTGCCCCCCTTGATGCTCCAGTGGAAGTAACCCGACACCTTCCTGCATTTTTAAATGAGCTGGCTGATGGCACCATCACCGAGAGCCCTGTTCCCCTCCAAGGCATCCCTGACTCTGAGGTAGAACTTGTGTGCTACACAGAGGATGCCAACAAAGTTGGCATCATGCACCGCCTTGACTATATTGGCCTTGTTGTCGATGACCATGAACCCATGGGTGAGCTCACCCTGCCTAATGAGCCACCCCTGCACCATGCGTTTCATTGCCATCATGATCTCCCTTGCTATATAGGACTCATCCATCACTTCCACTTGAAGGAGAACCTACCAATGCCCTGACTGATCACACCAGTGTCCTGTGAAATGGAGGTAGGTGTGATCTTCACCCCAACTGCTCCAGATGTCTGAGGTAAAGTGCAAAGCTACCTGCAGCTCTGCCTTACCCAGCTCCTCCCTCAGTACTCCCTGCATGCCTCATACAGGGAGGGTACCACCGTCCTGCTGAAGGTGGTGTGTGCAGACATTTGCTAGGATGGGGCCATGAGCCCCAAGACATGCTGAACCCTGGCCACTCAACAAGAGAGAGGGGCTGGCTATCCAGAACAAGCATCTCCTAGGTGACCTTGCTCACCTTGGGAACAAGCCTCTGTATGCCCACCTCTCCCCCACTGTTCCTGGGTGGCCTGCCTCTGCTTCAGGGGGATGGGGGCTCTTGAGTGAGAGGGGGACTTCTTTTTGTGCATGCTCGCACTGGTGCCAGGCTAAGGAGGAGCAAGGGCAAGGGGGCAGGGAGTGCCTGCAGAGATGCATCAGCATCCCCATGGTGCTTATGTGTTTCATTCCCTTGTCCTGACTGGTTTTGGCTCAGCAGTGGAGTCAGATAGTATATGTGGGATCATCTGCCAGCTCAAAATGATCCCAGATCACAGTACCTGCTTATATCTGGTTGCAGGTGCATTTGTGGATGCTGCCTTTTCCCCCTCCTCATCAGCAGAGGCACAGCAACAGAAGTGGACTTGGGTGAGCCACTTGCCTCCACAACCTCTACCTCAACCTCCTCCAAAGTGCCTTCTGGGGAAGGAAACCTAGGGGAAACTTGAGGGGTGATTAGCACAAACTGAGATGATTCCCCCTCCTTCCCCAGAATTTCCTTCGCTATGGCACTTAGATACAGTTCCAGCTCATCGTCCAGCTCTTCCTCTGGCAGTGGAAACCTCAGGCTGGGAAGTGAAATGGGGGTGAAGGAGACTGTTATGCTGGTGCTGCTTGTTGTCATGGTGGGGGAGTTATGGGTGGTGCTACTGGAGGGGATGCAGACTCAGGCAGTGGCACCGCTCCCTTCTCCTTGCTGCCAGTAGAGCCAGAAGCTTCATGCTTACTACTTGTAGGAAAAAGGCTGCATCTCAGTTTGGGTGGGAGGGACTGGCATCTCTCTCTGTATCCCCTCTTCCACCCCTCCCTGAAGGCTTGTCAGTTGCCTTTCTAGCATGCTTCATTGAGTGTTTGGTGTGCTAGAAAATCTGTGTGTTCTTCTGTAATGTAATATGTATTTATGTAATATATGTAGATAATTGCATATATGTATTTATATAATGTATGTATGTACGGGAAAACCTCAGTATTTGCGAGTTCAGCATTTGCAGTTTCAAATATTTGCAAATGCCAAACCACATTTTAAATACACTTTAGACACTTACTGAAGCTCCTTGGGAGCTCTGTGCTTGCTGCCACCGGGCTCCCATTGCTGGTGCCAGAGCCATGCCGCTTCCTCCCCACCCCAGCTGCTAAGGGCACTGCGTTCATGAATGCAGTGCCCTATTCACAGAATTCTCCATTTGCGGGGATCACGGGAACGTATCCCCCATGAATGGTGGGGGTCACTTGTATTTATGTAATAAATACAATATATAAATGTATGTATGTGTTCCTGTATACATTGTATATTATAATATAATATGTGCTTCTCTGCACAATGAATGGAATGCACACTGAGAGAAAGCACAAATTTCTGGGGGAAAAGAATCAAAATAGACTAACAATAACAAAACGAGGATTTTGGGGAGGAATAAATTGGAAGGAATGAATATAAAAGGATATTAGGAAAGGAAAAGGTATTGGAAGCCACTTGCTAGGAATAGACTAACAAGTAAAAGGTGATAGCCTTTCCAATGCTGCTGAGCTGCTAGAAGACACATCTCAGTAAGCTGATCACAAGTTCAAACGGTGCTTTTTATACTGTTTTTCCATTCCTCCCCCAGAGCACTGGGATTGGAAGGGACCTCAGGAAAGGATCATAGTCACTGGCCAGCTACACATGTCAATATTAAAGCAGTCCTTCTCCACTCTTTCCCCTCCCTCTCCTTAGTGTCAGTTTAGCTGCAAACAAGCCCAGCTTTGAAACTCAAAATGTTTCAAAACTTTCTAAATGTTTTGAGTGCCCTCGTTTCATTTTAAAGCTGTTTTGTAACCTTTCATTTAGTTTTGATTTCACTGTTTCAAGCTCAAAATGCATTGAAACAGCTTCAAAATGAAACACTTGGTGAATTTCACATAGCCCTACTGCCCACCCAGCCAGGACAGTTCCTCCCCCTCCCCCCCACTGGGCCAGCCTGATCTTCCCCAAGCTGGGATATTGCTGCCCATAGTTCTCAGAGCTTGGAGCTAAACCTCTGAACCCCCTGCCAGCCTGGGCTGGCACCTAGAGGAGCCTGGAGCTCCTCCTGGCTGCTGCTGGGGGGGGGATGGGGGCAGAGATCTGGGCAGGAACAGCCCTGGACTGGGCTGCTCCTCTTGGGCTGTCTTTTCACTGGGAGCACTTTAATAAGCCTTAATTTTCTGTGCAGAAAATTCAGGCAAATTAATTACACATGTAGACATGTTCACTATGATCTAAACTTGTTTGTCTCCCTTGAGTTACCAGCATTGGCATTATTTGTATTTGCCTGTACAAAGCTATGTCCTGGGGCTCATCTGATACTTCTATCTGAAATCTTCTCAGGTAAAACTGAGAGACTTAGTACCGTTTGAAAGCTGTAGACTTTGGACACTGTAAAAAGTGTAACTACTCCTCCTTAGTATGTGTGCACCTGAGATGTTATAAAAAAATAAGGCAATTCACTGAGCCAAAAATGTAGAAACTGTTGAAGGCATCTTCAATCTCTTCTTCACCTGTTTTAGTCTCCCCAATTTCCACTGTATGCAACTTCTATATGGGCACTTTTACATGTACTCTGGGGGTGGGAGAGGTGGCATTTTAATTACAGCAGCTCTGAAAGTGCCGCAGCATCTCTTGTATCAGCATCCCCATGCACAGTGTCTCTTAGATCCCTGTGCTTCAAAATGGCAGCAGGGATGCTTGAACTAAAGCTCGTTCAATGAGCTTTAGTTCAAATGCCCCGTCACCATTTTGAAGCATGGGGACACTGATACATGAGATGTAGAGGCTGGCTGGAGCACATTAATTTCCATGTGCTGTAATTACTGCACATCAGAGCAGCCTCCACACTCATGAACATGCACCCAATGAGACCAAGGACTTCACACACTTTCGCCCCAGTAATGGGTATTTTTCTTCATGGAGCTATGACACTTTGTATCTTTCAGTCTGAGTTGTTCTTTCTAGGTTCCAATCATTATCTAAGCTGTTATCAGGGACTCAGTTAGTCTAAACTTGCAATACTGTCTCTTAAGCCACAAATTAATCTCAAGTTCTTCTATAGTTTAACCTTCCTTTTGTACCCTACGATGAAAAAAACACTCATATGCTTCATTTCTATGTGAAATACAGTAGCCCTCACATTTCTGTAAAACAATTCTATTGTTAGCCTCCTTTGCCTGAGTTAACTGACATTGTTTTAAACACATTCTGTGCTAAAGAACTGACCACTGATTAGATAGGTCACCCTTGTGCATGTCTTTATTTTTAATTGGTATCTCTTGCTTATGAATTTTGGGTAAAGTGCTGTTTAAAGTTTATTCAGCTGTCTTATATTTCCAGAGAGTATCAGCTATGGTGAATTTGACTGTTGCTTTTCTTCACTTAAAAGAGTTGCAGCAAGGGAAGTTTAAGTTAGATATTAGGGAAAAAAGTCCCACTAGGAGGGTAATAAAGCAGTGGAACAGGTTACCCAGAGAAGTTGTGTAGTTTCCATCCTTGGAGATGTTTAAAACCGGGCTAGACAAAGCCTTAGCTGGAATGATATTGTTGGGGATCATCCTGGTTTGAGTGGGAGGTTGGACTAGATGACCTCCTGAGGTCCCTTCCAACCCTAATTTTCTATGATTCTATGATTCTTTAAAAAGTTATTTTTCCTCTTAGTACAATATGGCATTCAGTAATCACTCTGAGAGGAGATGCTGATATCTGCTCCATTCAGTGTCATGGTTCTGGATAATCTCTCCTATGTCACATGAAAGTCTATATTACAGAACCCAAGCCTCTTCAATACAAATCCAAACCCTTTGCCTATTTGCAGAATATCTACCTATATTTCTACAGATTGTTTAATTATCTGAGGAATGGCTTTTCTGGAGCAAGCTAGAGGCATAGAACTATTCACCATCACAATTTGTTATCCTGCTGTGTGATAGGAGATAGTATTTTTTCTGTTTTATGACCAAAGCCCTTCCAAAGAGACAAAGAGTTTTCAAAAGAACTATACAAACATTTACCTTGGGACTACTTGAACAAATTCATATTCACAAGAGAATCTGTGGCACTCTTTACATTCTCTTTGCAAACACTTTTGCCAAATCAATGTGTCTCTATAAACATTCTTGGAAGGCAGTTAAAGATGTTCTGAATATCATCAGAATAAATTATAGGTATTTGAGTGAGTGGCTGCAATTACATTTTTTACAATACACGTATGTTATAAATTGTAAAAAAAAGATCTTTTCAGAGCTCAAATATAAAAAGGTTAACCCCAGAAAAATAGGTTTGAATTATAATAGAATAGATTCTTGAGTGTATTCTGGTGACAAATATGAAGCTAGGGGGACAGATCATCTTAAGTCCTATTTCAGCACTTAAACCAGGAAAAGCAGAATACCCAGAATCCAGAATACTCCCATTCCAATTGCGTGTGATGGAGCAGCCATTTAATGCTCAGCTCTCTGGGGTGGAGAGAGCAGTTTAAGACCAGCCAGCAGGGAAGAAATATCTCCCTGCTGAGCTCTGGATCCAGGAACATCCCAGAGGTAAGGGTGAGGCTATGGGGAAGAAGGAGACCTCATTGGTTCTGGGCATGACTTGAAACTGCACCCTGCCAGGGAAGGATGGCCTGGCAGAGGTACCAATGGCAGGGTAGCTCACCCAAAATGCCAGGCCAGTTACCTCCCTGGTGAAAGGTGAGGAGGGGTACCTCAAAACCCTAGCCCCCATATCTCTGTTGGGTTTGAATGATACAAGGGGAGCCCAGGCTCATGGGAGTCCTGAAGCAGGGCCCTAGGCCAGTTGAGGGACCTGGAGCAGCACCCAGGTTCCTTGTGAGGCCCTGGAGGGGCCCTGAGGGGAGCCAGGCATGGTTGAAGAGGCCCAGAGAGGAGGCCACGCAGGTTGCAGCCGTGGCAGCAGCCTTACAGGGTGTAAGGGCCCAGAGTTTGGGGGCCAGGCACAGCTGCAGCCACCTGAGCGCCATGGGGTGGAAAATCCCAGAGGAGCCCCAGTGAGGGGAATTGAGGGCTAGGAGCCCAGTATGCATTTGTTTGTTTGTTTGTGTAAGGAAAGACCCAGTGTAAACCACTGAAGGAAATATCCGTGAGGCATGGAACATGTAACAGGTGGCTGAACCATGTAAACACTGCCCCATTACAATTGGCATATTTGAAGGGCAGCCTCCTGCCTATTTAACCTCTTAATTAGATAACAACAAGGCATGACAGGAAACCAGGGTGGGCAATTTGCCCAGAGACAGGGGCAGGCCAGTGCTAACACTGGGCATGAGGCTGCCCTTGTCACAGTCAGGTACCTGAATTAATTCTGAGATGACATTTTAGACTGCAAAGATCCCACTGTGCTTAAACTTAGGCTTCCCCTCATGTATGGAAACACCCCAGTTCATTCCCATCTAAGATCCATCACACTCCATATACAATGCAGAGCCATTTAAACTATGTGTAAGACCACAAAAGGGGTGTGAGCTAATCAGCTTGTTCAGAACATTCCTAATGCACATCACAGGTAAGAGAGCAATAAGAAGTAAGGCATCCACAAATCCAAATGCAGCAGTAGGACTCAATCTGACTTCATAACCTAGTATTTAGAGCAGCAACTGAGGAAGTGGGGATACTCTAAACCCGACTAAAACCTACAAGTCCCACTTCCCAGAGGAGTGTCCTAACTACCAAGCTATAGAATATCCCTTCTAGATTGAAAACCTACTGTTACTTCAGTTTAACTTGGGCCACTGTGTAACCAAAAATGCAAGAATTATGGGTCTGGAAGGGGAGCAGATAAAAAGGATCTTAACTCTGCAGCCTACTGGTTTGGCACTGAGCTCTGAGGGGAAAGCCCCGGGTCATGATTTCCCCTGGAAAAGGATTACTTGTGTTTTTTTATTCAATAACTATCAAATATACATAAACAGTCCTAGGAGCAGAAACCAGAGGCAAGGTCGTCTTTCTACCATCTGAGTGCTTTAAACAGCAATGAGTCAGCATGTGCATAATCACCAAGCCTTGTGATAGCATGCTTATTGGCCATGTGCAGCTCCTGTAGTTCACCACTGAACTTATTCAGCTGGCAGTCACCAACAATACATGGCATGGTGTGTGTTTTGCCAGAGCTACAGTCTTGGCTGTTACGAAAACCCCAGTAGTGGAGGTTAGCCATGCACAGTGATGGAGTTTAAGCAGCGATAGAATTTTGCTCTCTAACGCTTGTTCTACTCCTGGTTTTATGATTGCTGCATTCTTGGCTGAATAGCATTACAGCTGCAACAGGAGTGTTGAGTGTTCTCCCAGCAAACTATTACGCAGTCTGAAGTGTAAGGCACTTTTTTGTGGGAGATACCAGTTTGAATCCCTTCAGACTGAGGATGGTCTACACTTCAAATCTCCCACAGTGTGGTAAGTTAATTAACCACTGAATTATTACATGAAAGGTGGATACCACTAACACACAAGCCCTGCTCTTGGAATGAGACTTTGCACTCTGGATCCTGAGTAAATAGAGGAACTTAAAATGCATCGATAGAAAGCCTCCAAGACTAGGGAAAGAAATTTCATTCAAACAGGTATAAATGATTGGAAACTGGTTCAAGGTTCAAATCTGTAACGCAACAGAAGTTCAGTGCGTATAAACTGCTTCCAAAATGGGCAAAACTGTTTTAAGATAAACCTGGATGGATGCAGAATCAGATTTAACTGATTTTGGTTAAATAGGTTTATTGAACTTCTGTCCAAGATCCTCTCCAGATATAAGTTAATGCAAAGTTGCCCAGCATCCCAGGATGATTTGCACCTTCCCTCTCTCAGGATGGTTGAGCTAGCCTTGGCCCAAACTGTGTGCTCCAGCTGAGCAGGGAGGTGGTCTCTAGCTTCTGGCCTGGGCAACTACAGACAGGTTGCTGCATTTCCATAATCAAAAGTGAATGTCTGTTCAATCTATGCAGTTTAGCAAAAACTGTGAAGATTGAATTGATTCAGTCTTGGGTTTTTGAGAAGTCTGTACTTAATGGAGGAGGAAAAGGAAAGCAGATGTACCTCTGTGCTTAATGCTTGCCTCTAAGCAGCTTTATGCTCAGCAGGCGCTTTCTAAAGTGCCCTTCAGGACAAGTAATTCTCCTCACCAGCTGTGTATAGAGTTCAGGAGCCTAACCCCTGTTCCTTTGAAGTGACCTCTTATAGCCAGGCACCCAATTTTTAGGCATAATGAAACCTAAACTGGAGGCACATAAAGCCCATTCCAGACTCTGTCTTATAATCTTGGCTGCTGTAAATCAGCCAGAGCAGCACTGAAGGGTGCTGGGGGGTGACAGCTATAACCACCCCAAAATTTGCCTCAGCCCATCCCCATAGACATCCCTCCCATTGCCGCCTCTGTCCAAGCCCCCTGCTATCACCACCCACCTTGCACAGCTGAGTCTGCCCCACTCCCGCTTGCAGCCTGCAGAGGTGCAGTGCTCCTGGTCCAGCCCAGAACAATCTGTTTGCATACAGTATGTATTTTTATTCTCCTTTTGCATATAACATAGGTAAAACATATGTTTAAGTATGTATTGTTTAAAAAAAAAAAGAATAAGTATGTTTGGCCAGAAGATGTATAGTTCAGCAACACCATTTTCTGTCTAGCCCACCTCAGCGCCCCCCACTTTCTCCACCAGGAAGAGGCTAGTGCCACCCCTGAAATCAGCATAGTTCTATTGTGTTTCAGTCACCTACCTCATTAGACACTGACAAATGCAAAATTTTGAATATTTTTTAAAAAATGAAAACAAGTCAGAAACTGGTATGTTGTGGAAATTTTAAAAATCCAAAATCTCTTACTCCTTTAGTCAGAGAGAAATTCCATTCAGTCTTGCAGGGCTTGCTAGCATTCAAGCAGCAAGTTATGTTGGATAGCTCACTTGACTCAGTCATAGAAAAATGGAACTTATTCATGCTTTTATAAAATGATAAATTATCAGCTGGCACAAACGTCTTCAAAGAATGTGAACTGATAGAAATGTAAAGCTGGCTTTTATAAGGAGCCATATGAAGAAGCAATACTATGCTGACTAATTGACATTCTTAAACTGCTTGGTAATGCAGATCATCTGAAAGAGTCATAAGTGCCATCTTTAACTTTCCCTAAGCCTGATGAAGGGCATGTAAGCCCGAAAGCTAACAGAAAAATGTAACTTTTTTTTGCAATTTCTCAGTTGGTTTAATAAAAGTTATCATATCTCTGAACCACGAGTTCTAGATTTTTGGAATTTTTTTTTGTCTCAAAACAACACAGCTACCAAATGCATCCCTGAAACATGGAAGATGCTGAATTTTATCTGATTTGGGATTATAAACTTCATTGCTGAACAACTAAAAAGATTTCTACACCTTTCTGCTTTTCTGCCATCTGCCATTAACAGGGAAGGAATCCTGTTTGATCTGAACAACAAAGAGCACCTCACAAAGACACTCATATAGACCCAAAAGGACAGATTTCCAGCTTCATCTTCCTCTGTGCAAAAATGAAGTTTATTTCCTACAGATGGGGACTTTTTCCCATCTTTAACTTTCTGTAAGCCTGATGAAGGGTGTATGAGCCCAAAAGCTTGCAGAAAAAAAAAATATATTTTTTTGTAATTTCTCACTTAGTCTAATAAAAGGTATCATCTCTGACCCAAGAGTTCTAGATTTTTGCATTTGTTATAAGTGTCAATGGGCACATCTACATGTGTAAAAGAACTGGGAGCAGTTTACTCTTGAGTAAACTACTCAAGAGTAAATGCTCCCAGGCATGAGTGCTAGCCTAGGGGTCAGGAGACAGCTGTTCCCTGGTGGGGATTTGCACTTTGTTCCCTGCACCCAGAAGCTGCCTGTTGTCAGGGTGCACTCTGCCACTAGAGCCCAGGTTGGGACAATGTCCCCCTGCCCTGGGAGGAAGCTCCCAGTCCCAGGCCTGTAATTGCAGGGCTGGCACTGAGAGATCCTTATCTTCCAGCCCAAACCTTGTGGTTGTGGGACCTGGGTTGGGAAATCCTTCTCTCCCAGTGCTGTGGAACTGGTGCTGAAGGATCTCCCAACTCAGGTCCCACAACCATGAGGATCAAGCTGGGAGATAAGGATCTCCCAGTGCTGGCCCCACAGTCATGGACCGGGTGCTGTGAGATAAGGATCTCCCAGCCCAGGCGCTATGAATGCAGAGCTGGCACTGGGAGATGAGGATATCCCAGCCCAAGTCCTGCAACCACAGAGCTGATGCTGGGAGAGAAGGATCTCCCAGCCTGGGTCCTGCAACCATGGAATTCAGGCTGGAAGATAAGGAGCACCCAGTGCCAGCTCTGTGATTGCAAAGCTGGTGCTGGGAGATAAGGATTTTCTAGCCTGGGTCCCACAACTGTGGGGCTCAGGCTGGGAGATAAGAACCATGGAGCTGGTGCTGGGAGAAACTGATCTCCCAATCCAGGCCCTGTGACCACAGAGCAGGGGCTGAGAGTTCTCTGCTGCCAGGGTAGGGGGACATTGTCTCTGCTCAGGCTCCTGTGGCAGAGGCTGCCCTGGCAGCAGGCCACTCCCCAGGGCAGGTAGCAAATTTACTAGTGATTAGAGCTAATTACTGTGCAGCAAGCGTCTGTACCTGTAGAGATAGGTGCTTACTGTACAGTAATTTTACAGTGTCTCATGTAGACATGCTCATGCTTTGGCAATCTGCTCAGTCACTGAAAACTGGTGCTATAAAGCTAGCTGAAAATTTCTTTTGCTGGATGGAACTTACTGACTACTGAAAGTCAATAAGGCAGGGACAGAAGCTACTAAGAAAGGCTAGCTGGAACATGTAGTGTTGGGGAAAGAGGTTATCTTTTAACTACAAAGTTTGCTTCATACCCCACTGGGATTTAGCTGACATGAAAATCCTGTTTCCTTTAAGGTTACTGTTTAGAGAAATTTTAGGAGTTTCTTTACACCTCATGTGATCAGTTTTCCTTGTTTCCTTGTTAGGGTCAGAGTATATGCTGAGACAATCATACAGAGAACTAAGGCATCACTTCTTCCTCTAAAGAGCATAAGCCTAGTGCTGAATGAAGTCTTTGCTCTCCATACGGTCCCCACCATGAACTGAAAGGCAGAGTGGGTGAGGAACAAGATGGGCTTAAGTGTCCAGTAACAACAATGCATGTTGGCCAATGGAGCAAGACTGAGTGAAAGATAAGAAGTAAGAATCACAAGTTACATGCCCCAAGAGCAAGCTGGGAAGAAACCTATATCAATTAAAAATTCAACAGACCTTAATCCTAGCAGATTGGACTAGGATAAAGGCATATTTCATCTTTATCTCGGTTTGAGGCTTTACGTCCCTGACTCTGTTCATAAAGTGACAAAAGCAACTGTTTCCCCATGTGAATATTCTGGTTCACACTGGTTAACAGAGCAAATCTGTTACAGAAGGAATGCAACAAAAGTAAGTGAATTGAGCACAGGATGTTTTTTATTGGATATTGTCAATATTGACAGCTGCTGGATGATTAGGGTGTCCTTGTGCTTAGTTGGTGCATTGCTCAGCTGGGCCATAGGACAGAAGTGTTTTGCTAGAGTGAAGGCTGGTCTGTAATAATTTCAAAACCTAAGCTATTAGCTTGCTAAAGCAATATCCTAAAATGAAAAAGTACTTTATGATCCATATTTATCTTCTATCAGTATCTCTCACATCAAAGGGATACAGATATCCTTATTCATTGTTTAGCATACAGATATACTTTGTTATATGCATAGTTGGATTGACTTCAACATCATTGCTTACATTCATTGGGTATCACGGAATCACATTTTAACTCACTGTCTATAAGTCTTTCTCCCCTAATTTGAAAATGAAGAATATCCTTTTAGTACAGGTAAAATTCTTCCTATAAGGTCTAAACCCTCCTGCAGATTATATGGAAAATGCTCCCTAGAGAGATATGTAGTATGCTTTGTGACATAAGGAGTAAAAAGATATTGTATTTTCTTGTATATACCATAACCTAGAATAAGATGTTAATCTTGCTTTTGAAAGGCTGAGCAAATCATTTTCTACAATTCTATTAGGAAGGGACCTCAGGAGGTCCAAACCCCTACTCAAAGCAGTACCATCCCCAACCATATCATCCCAGACAGTGTTTTGTTGAGCCGGGTCTTAAAAACCTCCAGGAATGGAGATTCCACCACCTCTCTAGGTAACCTGTTCCAAAGCTTCACCCCACTCCTAGTGAGAGAGTTTTTACCGGTATCCAAACTAAACCTCTCTTGCTGCAACTTGAAATAATTGCTCCTTGTTGTGTCATCTATCACCACTGAGAACAGTCTAGCTCCAACCTCTTTAGAACCATCATTCAGGTAGTTAAAGGCTGCCATCAGATTCCTCCTCAGTCTTTTCCAAACTAAATAAACATAGTTCCCTCAGCCTCTCACATGTCATGTGCCCCAGCCCCTTATTTTTGATGACTTCCACTGGACTCTCTCCAACTTGTCCACACCCTTTCTATAGTGGGGAGCCCAAAACTGAACACTGTACTCCAGATGTGGCCCCACCAGTGCAGAACAGAGGGGAAGAATTACTTTCCTCTATCTGCTGGCAACACTCCTACTAATGCAGCCCAGTATGCAGTTAACCTTCTTGGTAACAAGCACACGCTGGCTCAAATCCAGCTTATTTTCCACTGTAACCCCCAGGTTCTTTTCTAGAGAGCTACTGCTTAGCCAGTTGATCCCAAGCCTGTAGCAGTGCATGGCATTTTCCATCCTAAATTCAGGACTTTGTGCTTGTCCTTATTAAAGCTCTTGAGATTTCTTTTAGCCCAGTCTTCCAATTTGTCTTGGACACTCTGGATTCTAGTCCTACTCTCCAGTCATGCACTTTTTTGAAAAAACAATATCTCCCTGTAATAAATAAGTAGCAGCAGCTAGGAATCCAACCCTTCCCATTGTTCTGCTCCCTGTGGATCCCATGCAGACTTTATTTTTGCTTTCACCCAGCAAAAACTTAAGTGGTAGAAATTGCTGTTATCTTATGTACTCTCATGCACACTACTCCAATTTCTAGCAGCTGGTTTTAGGAGGGAAAAAAAGTGAATGTCGTGTGCAAGAAAATGATAATATAATCTTAGATGGTTCTGAAGGGCAATCACAGACTGAGAGATATCTTTCATTGCAGCCCCATTGAATACATACAGGAAGTGGTAAAGATGCAATGCAGCAAAAAACCCACTATCCCAACAGAGACATTCTCCACGAGGAGATTTTACATGATACACCTGGAGCCCTTCTTAGTAAGTTCAAACAGGCCTGTTTGTTTACTTGTTGGTTAAATTCGAAGCTCATAGCCAATATTGTTCCCAATAAAATAAAAATCAAAAGCTCCTAGGGACTTACCTAGCAGCAGATTAAAACCTCACCTTCATATGTGAAAACTAAATTATATTCTTTCTGATTTGTATATGAACAACTAAAAATAAAGATCTTAGCATCAGAAAAAATAGCTATTTTTCTAATAAGCAGAACACAGCATCTCTTCCACTTTCATATGTCTATTGACCCTTCAAAGCTTATATATATAAACATTATATTTGTCTATAAATTATACACTAAAACTCAGAAGAGTTATAGATGGAAAATGGCTTCAGTAACAGGTTGCCATTTTACAGTCACTCTTCTAACTGTAGTAGGTGTACTGCTGAGGTTTAGCAATGATTCCCAGTAATGAGAACTAACATTGAGATGAGAGAAAGTGACAAAAATGATGGTGGGATCATCATTTCAAGGTTTTCTTTCCTCTAAGTCCTAAAAATAATTGATTTTTGGACTAAAGTTGGGGCATTTGATATCCAGTTTACAAGAAATTTAAAAAAAGTAAGTAAAACCAATAACCAAAACAAGATGAGTAAAACCAACATTTCCAACTATTAAATCACATGGAAGCCTTTAGTAATGATTAAAGCTAATGTTCATACTTCAATATCTTCTGGGGTAGAAACATATTGAGAAAAGCTGTAAAGAATATAAATCAAATCTAAAGATTCTAGGCCAAAGACCTTCATTTTTCATGAAATGAAGATTAAAATCACCAAGGAAATAATGTCTGTCTGTGGGCCTAGAAATGTCAGCTAAACTAGAAAATGTGTCTTTTTTTTTCTACAGATAACCTATAAATAATGATGATTTTTTTAACAGAAGAGAGAGCTATAAGTGGGTATGGTTCAGATCCTCAGCTCATTTAAATCAGGGAATACCATAAAGGCCCAACTGATGCTACACAAGGACTGGGATCAAAGAATACTATTTAATTAAGAGACTGTCCCTTAAATAGTTAATGTATTAGCAGTCTCAGATATTCAGAAATGTATGGAATCATTACAAATACTTTGCATGTACTTAAAATTGGGTCATATGTCATTCTTCAACAGCTACAGCAAATGGGTTCAAACAATTTCAAGTTTAGTACATTTTTGCATAGATGGCATTCTGAATATATTGCTATTAAACTTTGATATACAATTAAACATTTTGAAAAAGCATTTCTTTTAAATGGATAACCCTGTTTTTAAACGCTTACTGTAAATCCATTAGGCTTACATAGCCAAACATTTACAGGTGATGTGACTATAAAGTGAAGGCAGAAGGTTAAAGACAAGATTTGTATTAAAAGGACTTCAAATAAACACTGCATCAAGTATCTCAAATGCTTTCCCAGAAGATCATACATAGCAATAAATTAATTACTTAAAACAAGCTTAATTGATGATTAATCAAATGGGCTGTATGAGGTATCATATTTTGAGCAGAATACAAATTATTAGTAAAATAGATAGAGTCCCCTAGAATATATATTTTGTTTTTAATAAAATTTCCTCAAATTTTCACATAAAAAAGAGACCAAGATGTTTAAAAGCACTGGTAAGGATCATACACCACATTGTTGCTTAAAAATTTCTAAGCAATGCTGGAGCTATTCAGAACACATAACAGAGTAATAACATTGAGACAAATATGGCAAAAGTACTTGCAGGTTATCTCAATAAAAAAAAGATTGTAGTATTATAAAAGCCTAAGTCTGTCTGTCCCTCTGTAATGATGTATTCATGCTCTGATTGGCTGACAAACAGAAAATCAGAGTGCGAACAAGCGTTAAAATAGGAGCTGGTAGCAGTGGAGTGCCACCATGATGGAGGAGACACAGGGAACAGGGGGATGTGAGGCTAGCTACTGGCCTCGCCCCTGCCCCTGCTCCCTGGAGATGGGGGCAACAAAGTGGATGGAATTGGTGGGGAGGCCAGCAGTGCTGACTTTGCCCCCACCAGCCCTGCTCCTTACAGGTGGTGACCATGGAGCGGAGGGGAAGTCGAGGCCAGCAGAGCTGGCCATGGCCTGCCCCTCCTCCCTTCCATCATCACTGCCTGCAGGGCTTGATGCAGGATGACACAACAGTGGTGGGGGAAATAGCAGGCGTGTTGTGGCGGTGACAATTAGGGGAGGGGAGGAGTGGGCCCATGCCCAATGTTGGGGAGGACTGGGCCTGTGGGTGGGGAGAACCTGTGCCACAGTGGAGGGGGAGCAGAGGGCCTGAGCCAACCCAGCGCTGGCAGGCTTGGAACTGATGTTGTAGGGGTAGGAGTGGGACTGGGCCTGAGTGGGGGAGAAGCCGTCCCTCCATGGCAGTGCTGGGGGAACAACAAGCATGGCACAATGTGGCAGCAGCTGGGAGAGGAGAGAAGCAGGCCTCCTCCCCTCTTATGCCCCCTTCCCTCATTTTGGTTCCGAGCCCAGTCCTCCCATCCCCCCTGCCACTGCTGCTGGGTCAGCCCGGGCCCACTGCTCTCCTGACATGGCAGCCTGGCTTCTCCCCAGCCTCGGGCCTGGTCCTCTCCTTTCCCCATCACCACCACTGCAGGTGGGGGAGTGGGCCTGATGCGGGGGGGCAGCAGGCCTGGCCTGATGCAGATGTGGCTGGGTGAGGGAAGGAGCAGGCCTCCTTCCCCACATTGGTCCCAGGCCTACTCTTCTCCCACCCCTCCCCCATGTTGGTCTCAAATCCCCTCCTTCCATCCCCCCACCACCGTGACAGCCTAGCTTCTCCTTACCTTTGCTCCTGGTCCTCCCCTGGATCTGGCCCAGGCCCAGTCCTCCCCTCCCCACACTGCTGCTGTGCAGAGGGGGGAATGGGCCTGGATCCCAAGCAGCAGGACGGAATGGAGAAGCGGGCTGAGGGCATCTTTGATTCAATTTGTACAGAGTGTTTTAGTTCATTGATACCTGCCTTCAACAATTAGATTATTGATATCCTGTTCTGCCATTAACCCCATTCATATGCTGACTATTTTGTAAATAATAACCTGTGTAAATAGTTATATTTTATGTACTCCATTGTGCAGGGAAACCACAAGAAAGCACTCCATGGACAGGTGGCCCCAGTCTTAGGGGCTGGGATGTTGACCAAGGCTATTCGACACTCCAGGACACTGAATCCAGACGTGGCTGTGGGTAGTACCATGCCTAGCGTTACACATAGAAATTAAGGGATGAAAGGGAGCTAGAAAAATCATTGAGTCCAATCCTCCTTCTCTGGGCAGGAATACTGCTGAGATCAAATGATCCCAGCGAGGGGTCTGTCCAGTCTCCTCTTGAAGACTTCCAAGGTTGGGGATTGCACCACCTCCCTTGGCTTGGAGCACTGACATTTCTATTTACAATATTTACAAACAGAAAACTTAAGTATTTCTAGAATGTTTATGTACATATCTAATATAAGAAACGGACACCCATATACACTGTCTAACATTCTCCATTACCAAAGAATCTTAAGACTTTCATTGGATAGTCCCAGCACCTACATTGTCTGCAACAGGCCTTTGAAGGGAGGGAAGAGGGAAAGCCCTCAGGTTAGAGAAGTACTATCTTTTGTCTTATTTTCAGGTTTGTCTGAGATATATTCTTTTATGGATCACTACACAGCATGAAGGATTTATGAAACAGGTTGCTAATACTGTCTAGACTTACCATCCTGGGAGACTAACATATATGTTGACAAGGCCTTAGATTCAAAACCCAAGAAAGTTCATCTCCCTCTCTGCTTCTTTATGTTTTTCACAACTAATTTATGGTGAAATTCCACATAATATATTAGAAACCTGATTGCTGTCCTACATGGCAAAACTGAGGCTATCACATCTCAGCCACTGTCTTAAATAGTCTCCCATCATGAGATTAAGATGGCTGTTTCCAGTGCCCATGATTTGACTACATTTATTTGTGAACTCACAAAATTCCAAAATGTGTTAAGGAACAGATACAAGAGGCAAGGGCTTTTTGGGAGTGATATCTTTTATTGGACAAGATTAAAGTAAAGTTAGACAAGGAAGTGTTCAGATGCAAGACATATTCATTCTGCAAGATGAGAAATCCAGAGTCCGGTAGATAGCTTTGACCTTAGATAGACTGATCATCATATAGTGCTTTCTTACCCATACCCAAATAGGTATTCTGATACCTTACAAAAATAGAGAGGTGGGGGGTGGAACTCAGGCCCTGAGAGTAGAAAGAAAAGGTTAATATAAAAACAAGATGAAACAAATTTTTTCCATACCTGTTCTGAGACCACATTATGAACTACTCAGCCTCTGCTGAAGCTGCTACACCACCATACTTTTTTTTCATCAAATCTGAAAGCCTACAGAACAAATGAGTAGGAAATGTTGTGAGGAAATATCAGCTTATTTGGTTGAAAAGATCACATATAGTCAGGAAGGTTTCTGAATGAAACTGCTTCTCTTTCCCAACTAATAGTAGCCTGCTATACTGCATTCTCTCAGATTAGTACACCTATGAATTAAGATCTAGCTGCTCTAAAGGGCTAGGGACAGAAGTTACACATAAACCGGTTTAAGTGATCAGAAAGTGGTTTAAACCTGTAACAAAATATAAGTTCAATGCACTGAAACCAGTTTCAAAATGGCCAAAATCGATTTAAGATAAACCTGGTAGAATGTAGTATCACACTTAACTGATTTGGGTCAAACTAGTTTATGTGACTTCTGTCCCAGACCTCTTTCCAGTTTAAGTTAAATCAGAGTCCCCCTAGCATCCTAGCATGCTTTTCAGCCATGGGCTGGGTTGTGCTATATGCTCCAGACAGTGGGGCTGGTCCCACTCCTCTATTCTATAGCCAGAGCAGGGACAGGGAAGTGGCCAGAGGTGGACTGGGCATGGCCCACTGAGGCAATGGGAGCAGGGAGGGGAGTTTTCCCCGTTCCCTCTTCTCTCCCACCAGGGGACCACAGCCAGGGTCTGCCTGTCCAGGGTGTAGCAGCCTGTCAAGCATTCCCCCCTCACTGCTTGAGTGGCAGTGGGGGGCCATGATCAGTCCCTCCCATCCACAGCCTAAAGCAAACAGGGAGAGGGAGGTGGATTCTCCATCCCCTGTCCCACTGGCAGCCCAAGTCCACCTGGCCTGGCATCCCCTGTCAGCCAATCTCCTCCTCCCCCCAACCATTCCAGTGGCAGGGGAGGGAACATGGCTAGAGCTGGGCAGCCTAGCTACGCAATCTGCCTGCTTCACCAGATGCTGGAGCTGGACCTGTGGGGCTGGGCCAGGCTGGCCTGTGGGTGCTGCTGAAGGTGGACACAGAGGGGCCATCCCAGGTTAGGTCACCAGGGCCAGGCCCTTCCCAGCAGGCTGTAGCTCAGGCTGAGGCTGCAGGGCTGTGTGGCTAGATTACTCCCTGCTCCCCATGCCAAGGCCAGGTGGGGCTGTCATGGAACTGGCCTGGGCTGGGCTGTGGGGGCAAGGCCGTTCCCAGCTGACTTTAACTCCATGACAGCCTGGCCCAGCATTACAGGTGGAGGCTGGCCAGGCATTGCCATAGCTTCTGCACAGAATCTCATGAGCTTGAATGCTGAACAGACTTAACTTAAGTGTGCACCTTTCATTTTACAATATTTTTTTTAAACCTTGAGTCAAGGTGTTGGGTTTTGTTTTTGAACCTCCCATAGCTGATTTGTTATAGTTTGTATTTTTATGTCTCTGTTCTTAAGATGCTTAGAAGGATACCACTTATGATGATGTAGGCATCTGGTATATTGGTATTTCTGTACTTCTGCTTTTAAGACAAGCAGGGGAGGCACAACAGAATTCTATAGTTTCATTATGTATGAAACTATATCCTGAAGTTCCTGTGTTTTACTTATTGCAGTACTGCAACAGATCAAGGATTGGAATCATACTTTATATCTCTCATTGGCTATGGTCTTTATAGTCCTAATAAATAACTAATAAAGCCATGTTGGGTTGGCCTTCCAGGCCTTTCCTCACATTAGAACTGACTAACAATCAACAGTGAGAACAAGGTTATTGGCAAGGGCTCAGCACTGCGTTATTGTGGCTGCATTAGATCTGTTTCAAAGGCGAGTGTGTGAAGAGTGGGCATAGCATGCTTTGCTGCAGTGTTCACTAGCATGCTCCTGAAGCTAAGTAGACATGCTTTATGTGAACCTGTCAGATAAAGTAGACTTAAGTGTCAGCAACATGGCAATGGCACATGCAGCTTTACCTGTACTTTACTATGTATAATTAGGGCTGTGCGAAACAGCACCATCTCATTTCAACTTCCATTTTGACATTTTGACAGGAGTGTTTAATTTAGGGTTTCATTTTGTTTAAAAAGCACTGTTCCATTTCATTTCATCAAAACGGTTTCATTCTTTCAATGCTGTTTCAACATTTTTCCCATAGGCAATAATAGGGAAGCACAAAACTGCCTATAACTTTGTAATATTTTGGCAGATTTAGATGAAAACAGCAGAGATGGTAACCCCTTCTGAGGGCATGCAGTCTACTAAGTATCAAGGAGATAGGTACAGGAGTTTCTGGGAAACTGTGCCTCAAGCTGCTGACAAACAAAACTTGTGCCATGTGTGTGTGTTAAGGCACATCAGGGTGAAAACTGCAGGCATGGTAGCCCCTGCTGAGGCTATGAAGTCTTCCAGGTTTCAAGGAGATAGGTGCAGGTGGTTCTGGGAAATTGCACCTCCAGCTGCAGATAAGTGTGTTAAGGCGTGCCCTCACTGGCGCTGGGGCCTCTACATGATGTCGCGATCTGACCGGCTGGCTATGATCAGTGCGGACAGGCGGGCTGTTTAAAGTTCAGAACTGACTAGGCAGAGACGCGTGTGGTAAAAAAAAGTTTACTTACGTTGCCAGGTGGCGAGGCTGAAGGCTCTTAGTTACAGTTACAAGCAAAGGGAGGGGGAGTTCACTGGCACTGGGTGAAGGGAGGGGGAAGGTCACTGAAGCAGCTCGTAGCTAAGTGAAGGGAGAGGGAAGTCGCTAGGAAAAGCTCATAGCACTAATACAATCGATAGGAGGCCTACATAAGGAACATCACCGTATCGTCGACAGGAAGACACAAGGCGGCTGGTCTGTCACCCCGGAGTCTCTCAAAATGGACTCTGTGTTTGAATGTTTTATAGGGGTACTGACATCACTACTAATAA
>JAGPOW010000290.1:27932531-27972095 GCA_030014935.1 Caiman crocodilus | reverse complement strand
GTGGGTGATCTCACCAGGAACAGGTGGGTGGGCCAATGGTGGACCAGCCGCAGGAAAGCCCCGTTACCTTGTCCCTAGTTGTTTGTCTAAGTTTCCACTTTAAAATTCCTTTCTGTGATTTAGTTACTGAGTTCCTGCCTATGCCAAGCTGGTCTTCTGCAATACTTGTTAGTCTTCCTGCTCATTGGGATGTCTTGTTCCTGCACTCTTAATAAGGCTTTTTTAAAATACAGACACGTCTCCTGTACTCCTCAAACTGGCTTCCTAGGGGATCCTGCCCATGAGTTCCCTGAGTGAGTTGAAATCTGATTTTTCTGAAGTCCAGTGTCCTTACTTTGCTGCTTTCCATCCTTCCTTTCCTCAGGATCCTGAACTCAATCATCTCGTGGTCACTGCTGCGCAAGTTGCAAATCACTTCTACATTCCCCACCACACACCCCTGTTTGTGAGCAGCACGTCAAGAAGAGCATGGCCCCTAGTTGGCCACTCCAGCACTTGCACCAGGAATTTATCCCTAATACTTTGTAAAACCTTCCTGGATTGCCTGTGCTCTGCTGTATTGCCTGCCTGCCCCCCCGCAAATGTCAGGATGATTGACTCCTGCCCACCACCCTCACCGAGAACCAGGGCTTGTGAATGGGAAATTTCCACTAGCTGTTTGAAGAAAGCCTCATCTACCACTTCCTCCTGGTCTGGTAGTCTATAGCAGAGATCCACTACAACAGCACCCTTGTTGCTCTCCCCTCTAACCTTAACCCAGAGACTTTCAACAAGCTTATCTCCAGTTTTATACTGGAGCTTTGAGCAATCATATGGCTCTTTTACATAAACTACAACTATTCCTCTCCTCCCCTGCCTGTCCTTTATGAAAAGTTTGTACCCATCCATGACAATGTTCCAGTCAAACAAGCCTTTCACCAAGTCTCTGTTATTCCAATCATGTCATAGTTCTGGGACTGTACAAGGATTTCCAATTCTTCCTATATGTTTTTCAGGCTCCAGGCATTTGTGTACAGGCACCGGAGGTAACTAGTAGATTGCCATGATTTCTCAGGAAGTATGAGTCCACCTCTTTGTTTCCCTCTCCTAATTGCTCTTCCTTTCAGGTCTCCTGCTTTCTTACTTACCTCAGGGCTTTGGTCTTCATCCCCTGGCGAACCTAGTTTAAAGCCCTCCTCCCTAGGTTAGCAAGCCTGTCTGCAAAGATGTTCTTCCCTTTCTTTGTCAGGTGGATCTCATCTCTTCCCAGCAATCCTTCTTCTTGGAGCAAATTAAATGAAACTTTCTGATTAAATAAATCAATATGATAGGCATGTTGTCAAATATATTATTAATTGTCTGAGATGCATTAATATGATCAGTATTATAATGTTTACAAACTATCTACCTAGCAGTATGCATTTCTTTGGTTTGTAAAAGTGAAGTTTCTTTTCTTTCAAGATTTTTCCCAAGGCCACAAACTTCCCTCTGGTGTATATCACATACAGCTAGTCTGATATCAGGTAAATTACCCAGAATTTAAACAAGGCCTTTTCAATCATCTTACACTAGCTCAGCTGAGCTGTCCCAATTGAGACATATACATTTTGCCTGTCAAAATGTACTCTAAAACACAAAGCAAGTTTGTATTGAATTTGCTGCAATGCCTCTACTCAGGCTGCATAAAACACATAATAATCAGAGTTACAACACAGCTACTCTGACTTCAACTTTCTTGTCAACAGGGTCTTCTTCTGATTCCAGCTGACTCACTTGATTGCCATGCACGTATACTAGACATGATTTATGGACAATGTTTTGTTTGCCTATCCATCATCAAAACCTGGCAGGCCACATTTACCTGCCAAAACACAAAGTCATTTGATTATATTGTGAAAGCTTTAGAAACTAAGGTTCAGAACAGTATAAATGGAAAGATTTTCCATGTTGCATTACATCTGTCAGCTCCTCTGGGATCCCTTGTGTGTGTGTATATCTCTCATATATATTTCTTTCTCTACTGATGCATGTTTTTCCAGGAAAAGAGCTCTTGTGAGATTTTTTTTCCTAACGATGGAAAGACATAGATTGCAATGAGCAAACAGGGACTCTGGTTTCCAGAAGAAACTGAAACTCTTCATGTCATCTGTTCAAACATATTAATGTAATGATTTCAGCATTGACACTTGGCTTTTGGCCTTCCTCCCTAAAAGAAACTAAGTGCCAAAAGGGTGGCAGCTGAGGAAGCAGAGACACAGATTCAAATAGCAGGTCACACTAATTGGTCTTGTCACATAGCATGGCTGAAACCATGTCTGCTTAAAACTTCAAATTAAAAGTAGTGTTCAGTTATTAGTGTGTACACCAAGGAGCTAGAAGGTACTAAGGAAGCAAACTGAGGTGCTTATCCACAGCAGCTGAAGTGTCATGAGGAATAAAGCAGCTTCCTGGCAGCAAATGAAATGAGACAAAAAGCCTGTTGGAAGATTGCAATAATATTTAGTGCCAATAATGATTTCATATTCAAAGCACATAAAAACATAAGAAATGCCATTTTCTGGGTCTATCTAGCCCTGTATCTTTCCTCATACAATGGCAGAGTGTAGAACGTAGACAAGGCCATGATCAGAATCTTCCACCCACTGCTCCTCTCCCACTGCAACTTCCAGCAATCAGAGGTGGAGGAAGTCCTGATTTCAAGACTGCTCTCCTATTTACCATGTTCAATACCTACTGATGGACCTCTCCTGCAAGAATTTGCCCAATCCCCTTCTAAACTGGGTTAATCTATCAGCCTCCACAACACCTTATGGCAATGAGTTTCAACACTGTAAACAATGAAGAACACTGCAACGAGATGTAGAGAAAGCACGTTGTGTACATTAGGGCTAGTCAGAAGTCCATTGAAGAAGTGGCCTTTCATGAGATCCAAAATGTTCCAGAAATATATCAGAAAATAATCCTCATGTCCAACAGAGAATTTCTGGTCAAAAGAGACCCCCCCTCAATGGTTAAAGTGCTAATCTGGAATGAGAGAGAGCAGAAGAGCTGGGACTTGAAACCTGTTTCCTAGTAAGTACCCTAGACACTAGCAGTGTGCAAAATGAGCTGTATTTGATTTGGATTTGGCCCAGATAGGGGACAGTGATTCCATTCATTGATTCAGATCACTGTCTCCAATTCAATTTGACCACATCTGAATTTGAAAATTCAATGCTGATTCAGAGAATCAGTGATTTGGCCATAGACACAGATTTAAATGTTTTTTCTACATACCTCATGGCTTGTGAATGCTGCGATGCTGGGATGGATGGAGTATCCCACAGGAGTGTGGTGGGGAGGCACCTGCATGCTCAGTGGGGAACCCAGAAGTGGACCAGAAGTACTTCCAGTCCACTTCTGGGTCCACCACTGATCATGCTAGGGGACCCCCCAGAACCTCCCACCCCAGCTTGGCTATCAGACATGAGGGGACCCCAGGTACCACCCCCCAGACCCAGGAGGTACGAGTCGCTGAGCTGAGGGGAGCCCACCCACACACTCCCTGACAGACCTGGAAGTAGACTGGAAGTACTTCTGGTTCACTTCTGGGTCTGCTGCTGAGTGCACTGGGATGCTCTATCTGCCCCACCATCACAGCATTCACGAGCCACCTGGTACCTTGAGGTATGTGCAAAAAATACGTAAAGCTGTGTCTATATCTGAATCACCAAATCTCTCCAAATCGATTCAGAGGGTTCCACTTTGATTTGGAGAGATTAAAGGGTCTCCTGATTCAATTTGGATTGGGAGATTTGGCCACCAAATCGGGCCAAATCTCCACCGAATCAAATTGGGGACCAACGCTTTGCACAGCCCCTAACCACCAGGCTACTAGTGATATGGCATGATGGGACAAAAGGAAAGCAGAGTCTTTTTACTTGTTCATAGAAGACACCGCTTTGAAAATTTTTTATTTCATCCTGCTCAAGAATGTGAACATTTTTGAAAACTTAAGAGCTTTGAGAATATTGACATTTCTGCCCAGGTCTAGTGCACTGGATAGCAAAAATTCATCACTCCAGGGATGCAGTATTCATTTAAGGAAAATGCTTGATGCAGTTGATGATGCTTATAGTTATGCACATGTAGGTCTTGAAAATAAGGATGCTGTAGCCACTTTATTTTTCTCACTTTCTCTCATCTTTTAAATACTCAGAACCTCCTTAGTAATTTCTTCTTGTTGCTATATGTGGAAGTTAGGAAAAATCTTTGATGTCTGATCAGTCATACTAACCAGATAGACTTTGGTATAATAATGCAGAAAGACTTTTCCCTATACTAAACAACCTGACAGAAATATGCATGTTTCCAAGGTAATTAAGTTTGTTGTCTCTGGCTACAAACCCAGGTCATAGAAACCTCAGTGGGTTTGTCAAATGCACAAAAATGAATAGCCAAAACTTCATTTGTTATTAAATCCAGCTGTTGGTTAGCTAAATGTGCATAAAAGGATTACCCCCCACCCTTTCATTATGGTTCTTAATGCATTAGAACCATAACTTTATTGTAGTTACCAATATTACTTGAATACTATAGCAAACAAATAGTGACTTTGTAAAGAGAATTATTTGAAGTGTAAATGTAATTGGCTGAACCAATATGTCAAATCTGAGAATGGCTAAATTGCAACAAACACAAATGCTTGGTGTGCTTTTTGTGGAAGATTGGATTGCCCAGCTTGTTTAATTACTGGTTGGTAGAACTGAGAGGGCCAAATGGTGGCTATAAGCACTTTTGAGTGCAGAAAGAAATGAGAATTTTTGTCCAATTTGGCTACAGAAAGTAATTTTTTTCAGTGTGACCAAACACAAGTACACAGCTGCAAACAGCTTCAAAAGTGGCTGATAAGGTGAAAATCTTTCAAAATGTAGCATCCTTCGTAACTTGAGTCCATGGAGCTCCCAGCCTGACATTGTTTTCAGAACGAGAGGGGAGGAAAGGGAGCAGAAGGAGTTCAATCTGGGGGGGAGTTTAGCCCCACCTGGAGGGTGGAGTTGGTGTAAAGGACCACCCCATGAGGTGGATGTGGCCTCCAATTCACTCACCCCACCCTTCAGCACCAGCTGGGGAACTTAAAAAATGAGCTATCTCTGTTGCCCTTCCCCCTTCCATTCTAAAAACAAGGAGCACTGGCAGAAAACTGTGGCCATTGGTATGGGAACTGAGCTGCAGGACCCCAGTCCACAGCTAGATTTCCCTCCCCTCTGGAACACACAGTGAACTTCTGTCTGGTCTGAGAGCAACATTGTAACAGAATGATTTGCAGAAGTGGCTCTGAGTTACAGCTGGGAGCTGCACTTCTGTCTGTATCCTTTGTGATCTTTCCCTCACTAGGTAGCAAGTTGGTCCCAATTTCCATCAAGACCTGTCTCCAGACTGTTCTAAATTAGTTTGGTAGAAATTGCATCATTCAAGTAGCCTAGGATCACCAGAACACAACAGCAATTCAAATTTTCCTAGACACATGAAGGGAATCCCAAGGATAGGCAGTTAAAGTTTGATTTGAGCATTACATTTTTCTTTATCTTGAGAGTATTTTCTGCTCTGTATATTCCAAGCATACATAGCTCAAGTGTACACTACTGAGTAGTCAATGCATACAGTGATATTCCGACAGAGTCGTTGGTTTTATTTTCCAGACAAACTTTTACAATAAGCTATCTTATCTTAGGGTAACCAATAGAAGGTAACATGCATTACTCATTATATGCTATAAAACAGCTTCCTAAGTAGGGTGACCACTGATACATCCCCAGAATACAAGACATCCCCTTGGTGACGGACAGGCCCCTTCAGCCAATCAGTGGTGAGGGGTGGGGCCTCCACCTCCTCAACCAACCAGCAGCAAGGAACAGGACCACTACAAAAAGGCCACCTCCCCCTCTCCCTCCCTGGCTGCGAACCCTGCTCCTCCTGGCTGTGCATCACCTCTAGGCACAGCAAATAGAATCATGAGGACAAATTATTAATATGTATTTCTACCAATGAACTGAAAAACAGGACTTTTTGCAATCAATTCCTCATTTAGAAATGGACAGGGGACAAAGGGTTTTAAAACAGGACAGCTTGGTACAAAACAGGTCCAATGGCCACCCTAGTCTAAAGTCATTTTTGGCCTCTTCTCTGCACTGGGGGCACCTTGGCCAACCTATGGACAGGCCATAGTCTGAACTATAGACCTTGAGTTATTTCTCAGTGAGTGTCAAAGCCCAAATATGTCTCACATTTCTCTCAGTTATATACAGGGACCTATGGAAATTGCAATTTTTTGCAGGTTTCACGGAAATCGCAAAATCAGGCAAGACCTGAGAAATTTGTGAAAAGAGAAAACCTTGATGAAAATCAAATGCTGGCTCCCCAGACAGAGCCAAAAGTCTTCTTAGTGCTGCAGCCTGGCTGTGCAGTCCACCCAGGGAGGTGAAAGAGGATGGGGGGGGCTACTGGTACAAAGGGGAGCCTAAGATGTCTACCACCCCCATCCCTCATTGCTAATTGGCTGAGAGGGGTGCCTGTCATGTGGCCCCATCCCTCACCATGAGTTGGCAGAGAGGAGTGGAGCCATATGACAGACAGCCCTATCAACCAATCAGTGGCAAGGGGCAGGGCCACCAGGGCCCCTTAGCCCATCAGAGGTGTGGAGGAGGGGCTGCCATGATCATCCCACAAAAGTAGCTGTTGGCCTCACAATCTCCTCACAAAATCAGCTACCTGCCTCCTTGAGTTGGGTAGACCCCCTAACTATATGGTTTGTCCAGTTAAAGACATTTTTAAACAAATCCTGCTTCTGGCAATGTCTTATGGAGTAATTATTGTGCTGTATCTAGCCTGAAAATAAACTAGAGGCCTCCTATTGCTACCACCATGTGCTCTAACAGGGTCACTCAGTGCACAACTTCTGCAATTTTTGGGGAAAATGTCAAGTAATTACTAACACAGAGCTCAATCCTGCCCAACTTTCTAAAGTGAAAGGGACAGTTCCTGAGTTAGTTATGCAGGATGGGGGCCCTTAAAACATTTTCAAGTGTGCCCTCTTTATTTAAATATGAATAATATTTGTTGTAAACCACTTTATGGTTTATGGATAACTGTATGTTATCTATAATCTTAGCGTTAAAATGCAATTCATATATATTTAAGGCACCATCACACATGAAAAGTTACCAGGACATGACATTGAAATAGAACAAAATTAAGTAGTGTACAACACAGCAAAGACACACATCTTATGGAAAATGCTGATGTCACCCTAGCGATAGAAACAACATTGTTACTCTGGGGGTCCTTTTTTTTTAATTTACAAGTCAAGCAGATGTGGTTATTTGGAGCTGAAGAAGAGATTTGACTGCTTGATAAACTGAGATAGCTGGAGCCTGCAAGTGAAATGAGCTGTTTGCTTGTCAAATAGTGGGAAGGTGGTTCTAAAAAATCTTTAGTTAAGGGCTTTTAGTAAATCAATTCCAAACTGCAGGATGGAGTTGCTAGCTGGGTTCGGCCAACAGCCAGGAATAGTCTGCCAGAAGAGGAGGCACAGCAATACAAACCATCTGAAAACTGCTTGCCCCTCTTCAACTCACTCCATGGGAGGCCTGCTGCATAGCCTGCCTCACTGGTAGAATGCAAGGAGGAGAAAGTAGGCCCTGATAAGACTGATGTGCTGATAGCCAGTATGTTTTCACTGCAGTTAATTCAGGCTCTTGTTCATGTATTGCTGTTAACTCTTCTCCAACTTGAGGTTGCTAATACTTTCAATCCATGGCAACTGGTTCTTCAGGAGTTGTACAGTAAAATCCAAACGTCCACTCATGACATGGACTGACAATCATTAATATCAGTTTACCTTAATCACTCGCCCTGACTGATGTCCCTGAAGGACAAGGCACCATACTAGTCCTGCTGCACTCCGGTGTCCCCACTCACCCTGACTCAGGAGGGGCCACTGAATGCTGGGATACATAAGGACTTCAACTTGGATGGAATAGCTGTGGGATGTAGCTGCATGGTAATGGAACAGGAACAAAATTAAGCAGACTGGAGCTAATCCTGCCCTGGAGTGGTATAACTTTTAGATGACTGAGTGAGTTAAGCCATTTAAGAAGTGTTAGTATGTAGCCAGTCCAGGGGTTAGGAGCTTCAGAAGCCACCTAAATTTACTGGGTAACAAGGCCCTTTCTTTGCCTTACCATTAGGTGGTAAAAGAACAGGTAATAGCCAATTTGTCTTTAGCAAACATTTACTCTAGGAAAAATATGGAATGACTGTATCTAAACAGTTATAATGATGAAGTTTTATCCCTGATTCTTTCAGTGGTAATTTTATGTTGGATTGGGTGAAGTTATCCAGGTTTAAAACTTTGTCATATATTCATTTTTTTAAACACAGCAGTCTAATGTCGATTGCACTGATGCAAAGCGGGATCTGCCCATGATCTCAAATTTGTACTACCTCCTTTTCAGTGAGGGCCCAGGCTAAATCACTGGAGTGATAAATTACTTGAGTCACTTCAATGCCTTTCCATAACTCCCAGTCCCTTCCTGCATGCCACCAACAACAGGCAAGTGTTCTCAAAATAATAAAGTGAAAGCAGCACCAGTGAGGACACAACAAGTAAGATGGGGCTCAGCAGTGTAGTTGCTCAACCTTGGTGTAGGTTAATCCTGTATTCCAGCTTGGGTGCCAGTGGGCACATCTACATGTGCATTAATGTGCTTTTGCTACTGTGCATTAAGTTTAGCACCTCTAATATGAGGTACTACATAAATGTATAGTAGCAGGCACTAATGCACAGTAGCAAAGATGCACAGTCTTTTTGTGATGCTTAATGCACAGAAGACTAATTCTACTGCAGTTAGCATTAGGGGCTCTAGACTCTACAGGCAGGATAGAGAAGAAAGGAAGAGAGTGGGTGTGGTGCTCTATGTCAAAGAGCAATACACATCCTCTGCCAGCAGAATGGGGTAGGAGGAGGGGCAAGCTGAAGTGCTCTGGGTCAAGATACAAGGGGGTCATGAGGAGAGAGGTTTAACGGTGGGGGTTTACTACAGACCCCCCCACCAAGGGGAGGAGCTGGACCGGGAATTTTCAGGCCAGCTTGCAGAGGCACTTAAGGCAAGGGATATAGTTGTCATGGGTGATCTAAATTACCTGGACATCTGCTGGATGGAGCAATCAGCCAGGTCGGACTATTCCAGGAGGTTCCTGGCCGAGATACAGGACCTCCACTAAATCCAGGAGGTGCATGGTCCCACCAGAGGACATGCCCTGTTGGACCTGGTCCTGGTAAAGGGGCTCCAGGTCCTTGACTACCTGGGTGATAATGATCATCGCTTGCTGGAATTCATCATCCAGGGCAGGGTGACCAGGGCCTGCAGCAAGGCGGTAGCTCTAGACTTCAAGAGGGCCAACTTCAATGAGTTGAGGAGATTGGTGGGAGAGGCGCTGGGGTTCTCGAGAGCAGGGGAACTCAGTGCCCAAGGTTAGTGGTCATTCCTTAAGGAGACGATACTCAGGGCCCAAGGAGTAATGATCCTAACAAGAAGCAAGGGGGGCAGGAATGCCCAAAAGCCTCCCTGGCTCACCAAGAAAGTCTGGGAATGCCTGGTTGCCAAAAAGGTGGGGTACACCCGATGGAAGTGGGGGGGGCTATTTCCAAAGAAGAGTATACTTCCACTGCTCGGACCTGTAGGGGGGCTATTAGGAAATTTAAGGCAGACATAGAGCTAGGACTAGCATCTGAGATCAAAGATAATAAAAAGTCCTTTTTCAAATATATAGGGGGGATGAAGAGGGCACTGGGAAGTGTGGGGCCCCTGCAAGACACGCTGAGCAATCTAGTGGTTGTGCCAGAGAAGGCAGACCTCTTTAACAAATTCTTCACCTCTGTTTTCTTGTGCAGAAACCGGGACTCCCCCACCAGGATTCAAGACGGACTCAAGGGAAACTCCTCCAGACCTATGGTTGAGGAGGACTGAGTTAAAGTGCTTCTGGAGGGGCTTGATGTGATCAAATCAGCAGGTCCGGATGCTCTCCACCCCAGGGTGTTGAAGGAGCTAGCAAGAGTTATTGCAGGGCCCTTGGCATGGCTTTACAAGTGCTCGTGGTGCTTGGGCCAGATGCCAGATGATTGGAATGTGGTCCCCATCTTTAAAAAAGGGAGGAGGGAGGACCCGGGCAAATATAGGCCCGCCAGTCTTACCTCAATCCTGGGGAAACTCTTTGAGAAGATCATCAAGGAGCACATCTGTGATGGGCCGGCATTGGGGATGACGCTTAAGGGCAACTAGCATGGTTTCATTAGGGGCAGGTCATGTCAGACCAACCTGATTGCCATTTACAATCCGATCACAAAAGCATTGAATGCAGGTGTCGCCGTGGATGTAGTCTTTCTGGACTTCAGCAAGGTCTCTGACACTGTTGACTACCCCATCCTCATTAAAAAACTAGGTGACTGTGGCATTGATGCCTACACAGTCAGATAGATTGCAAATTGGCTGAAGGGTCGTACTCAGAGGGTGGTGGTGGATGGGTCATGTTTGAACTAGGGGGAAGTGGGCAGCAGAGTCCCACAGGGCTCGGTCCTTGGGCCTACACTGTTCAACTTCTTTATCAGCGATTTGGATGATGGGGTAAAAAGCAACCTGTTCAAATTTGCTGATGATACCAAAATTTGGGGAGAGGTGGGCACGTTAGCAGGGAGGGAAAGACTGCAGAAAGACCTGGATAGGTTGCAGGGATGCGCTAACAAAAACAGGATGTGTTTCAATACTGAGAAGTGCAGGGTGCTGCATTTGCTCAGCAGTAACCAGCAGCACACTTATAAGATGGGAAACTTCCTTCTTGAGAGCAGGGGGGCAGAAAGGGATCTTGGAGTCACTGTTGACTCCAAGATGAACACAAGCTAACAATGCGAGGTCACGGTCAGCAGGACTAACTGGACCTTATCGTGCACTGACAGATGCATCTCAACATCCAAGGTCCAAGGTGGAGATCCTCCCCCTCTCCTGCTCAGGCCACAGCTGGAGTACTGTGTCCAGTTCTGGGCACCCCACTTCAAGAGGGATGTGGACAACATTGAGAGGAGGGCCACCCGCATGATTTGGGGACAGCGGGGCAGACCCTACAATGAGAGGCTATGGGACCTGAACCTGTTCAGCCGTCACAAGAGAAGACTGAGGGGGGACCTGGTGCCCATCTATAAACTCACTAGGGGGAACCAGAAGGATTTTGGGGAGACCTTGTTTCCCCTAGTGCCCCCCAGGATAACAAGGAATAACAGCCACAAGTTGTTGGAAAGTAGGTTTTGATGAGACATCCTCAGGAACTACTTCACAGTCAGGGCGGCTAGGATCTGGAACCAACTTCCAAGGAAAGTGGTGCTGGAACTTACCCTGGGGGTCTTTAAGAAGAGGCTTGATGCCTACCTGGCTGGGATCATTTGAGCCCAGTTTTCCTCCTGCCCAGGCAGGGGGTTGGACTTGAAGATCTACAAGGTCCCTTCTGACTCTACTTCTATGATTCTATGATGCTGGGCATTAGCACATTAGATCAGTTTTTGCCATGACACAATAATACTCAGTAGAATTAGTCTACTGTACATTAAGTATATCATGTAGATGCACCCAGTTTGACTGAGTTAACTCTTATAAAGACATAACCTTAGTGTACCTCATGTGCAACCCCACCAGTGAGGTTCCAGTAGACTTGTATATGGTTCCAATATATGCTGGTAAAGCTCTCAGAAAGGATAGCACCAGAAAAAAAATCATGCCACTGCTGTTTCGCCTGCAGCAATGGGATGCAATTCATATGTATACCTGAAAAATGACAGAAGTAGTAACTAAAAATTGGTGTTGCTTTTAAAGTGCAGGGTTTCAGTCACAGCTATCTGAATAACATCGCAGACCACTTGCATGGCATTCCTGATCCACCTGACCATTGCATAGCAGACGCCAGGATCTTCTTCGTGATATCTTTAAATTGGAACAACTTAGATACGCTTTCTGACCCAAAGTGGTCTTCCTGCCTGTGACAACACTCCAAGCCAACTACCATCTCACAACAGGTGTTTCTAGCTGCAGGTACGGCTTTGCATCTGTTCCTTGGTGGATGGTGTGGAGAACCCACTTTCTATTCTCCCCTCAATGAGTAAAGATGGCAAAGCATGTGGTGGTTCATTCCTAAGTAGCTTGCTGTTGCTCTGCAAAAGATTTAAAATAGTGTGGCCCTCAACAGCACCAAGAAAATGAAACAGGTGTGGATTCTGGTGAGCTCTAGTCAGTCTTCCTATGTGTTCAAATCCAAAATATGGTGGTCACCTTTACAAGTGTCCTAAATGCCTGGCATGACTAAATATGATACTTTGGAATTTAAAATATTCTATTTCATAAGCAGAAGGAAGCCTAGGGAATACTGCAAAAACTAAGGTTATGTTATCTGTTTATCTAAGGAAAAATTGAAAGTTTTTTAAAGATACTTATCACAGGTAAGAGTAAAGATAACAGGACACTTTGATTTATAGAATTACTATTTTAACATCACTATTTTTCCCATCAGGAACTTAGCATAACTCTTAGTAGAGTGAGTCACTTTCCAGCCTCCTTAGTGGGCAGACTCCCTACCACAGTTAGGACATTTTTGCTGACAGAACCATAAGTATTCCCATAAGTCTGTTAGTCTAAACATGATACAAATAATATACTGAAGAAGGAAAATACAAACTTTGTCAGGAAAGCCCCAGCATAGCTCCAGATCACTCCAAATCAAGCTTGAAAAGTGCCTTAAAGGATTAATGCCATACAGTATCAGAGACCCTAATAACAGCAATCCCATAACTCCTAGCAATACATTGTATGATGGGCGAGTTTATTTTGTTGCTGATTTTTAATCTATTTACTGAAGGGATTCCTTTCCAGTGAAGACACATTGCTAGTAACTTTGAATTCTTGATGCATGCTCCAGTTGCACAGCTAAGCTGGATTATCATACCAATTAGTGTTCAATCGCAAGCTCAAATTCCCTCGTGGGCTTGGTCCATGGGATTTCAACTGCAGAAAGGGGGTTATCATCAGGTTGGAGAGAATTCCAAAGCACAAAGATGTAACAACTTAATTTACTATGAAGCCAAAAGTACATAGACTGGGATTAAAGGTGGCCAAGTAAATCAAAACATCCGGTTCTTACCTTACTTATGCTATCCCTGCTGGGGAAGCTAAAGTAGGTGAGTACATACTGATGACTGGTCTGTGAAGAAACTGACAAAGGCATAATAGTTTTCACATCTAGGCAGCAGCGGCAGCCACAAATCTTGTGCCCCCTCTAAGTCAGCTCCCAGCTAGTATTTCATAGATTCATAGATGTAGGGTCAGAAGGGACCTTGTAGATCTTCTAGTTTGACCCCCTGCCAGACAGGACAGAAAACTGGGCTCACATGACCCCAGCCAGGTAAACATCGAGCCTTCCCTTAAAGACCCCCCTCAGGGTAGGAGCCATCACCACTTCCCTTGGAAGTTGGTTCCAGATCCTAGCCGCCCTGATTGTGAAGTAATGCTTTCTAATGTCTAGTCTAGACCTACTCTCTAGCAATTTATGGCCGTTATTCTTTGTTACTTCAGGAAGCACTCGGGGGAACAAGGTCTCTCCCAAACCCTGCTGGTTCCCCTACTAAATTTATAGATGGGCTAGGGGTAGTGCTTTGCTCACCAACTAGTTATGCTACTGGACATTGCCCATCGGGGTAACCTTCTTTTGCACTCACACTCAAAACTACCTTAAAAAAACCTAATAATTACTACACTTACCTTCAGGAGTTCCCTTTTTATCATTTTTTAAGCCTTCATACCTCTTTTTCTTTGGAAGTCCCACTTTGTTTGGTTTAACCTCTACTTACCGAAGTAATAATTTATATTTGTGGCAATCGCCCTAGAACTTTTGTGGTTAATGGTCATGACTTTAGGTTACCATTCTTTCTGCAAAAGCCCACCAAAATTTTCATTTTTTCTACAAAAATAATCCCCCATAATTCCCAAACAGCTAGTTCTGGTTATTACCTTTATCCCCCTGACCAGCTATTCTGCTACACTTATTTACCTCTTATTTTATAATCTCTGAGTCACCAATATATCACTTATGTCAACTAGTGATATGCTTAGGTTTATGCTAAGATTTTTAGGCCTTATTGGCCATAAACATAACTTTCATTAATACAAATCAACTTTTATTTCATTAATTTACCTATATTTATATTTATAGTTTACAAAACTATGGGTTACAGCTGCCACTTGTGGAATGCATTTTTTATTCCCTTGTCTGCCACTGGCTCTCTGGATATTTTCTTTGCCAAATCTGAAGTAGCTTGTTTACTTCTAAATCTTGGGGAGAGTTGGACATCTCCAGAAAAAAATGAATAAAGAATGTCCTGGGGGAATACAGAATCAACAAATTCTCATCATAGAATCTCAGGACTATGGTATGGCTATCTGGGAAGAAAACAGCTCACATCAGTGCAAGGCCAGACTCTGCCAGACTCTCATTCAGTCAATGTGCTAGAAGCTTCACAGTACAGAGATGAATGAATAAATGAATGATGGGAATATTTATTAACTACAATAAAAAAAGATTTTTCCTGAGATTAGTTCAAGATAGAGCACTGGTCCTAAAAAATGGTGACCAACCATGCTTCAATCTACTTGCAAAAGCCATTGGGCATGTACATTGATGTGCCATAATTACAGCACGTTAACTTAGCTCCTGTTATTACAAGTAGCAAACTTAATGCACTGTAATTGGCACCACTGCGCAGTAGTGCTAGTGCATGTTTCTTACATGATGCTAATGCACAGTAGACTAATTCTATTGTTCACTAGCACATTAACGTGGCTTTCACCATGATGTGCTAATGCACAGTAGAATTACCCTACTGTGCTTTTAGTGTCTCATATAGATGCACCCACTGGGCGTTCTACATGAGATGCTTACTGCTCAGTAACTTATCACTACTGTGCAGTAGCATTGCTGGACATGAACCATGACATGATGCTACTGCACAGTAGCAATAAGCTACTACTCAGTAAGTATACTGAGGCAACCATGTTTGGATGCTACTTCACAGTAATGAGGGTTACTGGATAGTGGGTGGCTGATGTAGACGTGCCCACTGGATAACTGTAAACTAGTTTTAAGCACCTTTTAGGTGTCTTAAAGTTATGCTGCTCTAGGGCATGTTTATCTCTGATCCATGTTACCCATTCTGTTCCATGAATGTGTGGCCATTGCCCAGAGATAGGGCTGAAACTTGGGCAGCCATCAGCATCCTAAAATGCAATGACTCCTCCCCCAACTTTTGTGTTCTGAGTGAACAACTCACAGCTGTAGCTCTAATCAGGTCCCTGCTCACCAACCTTAGAGAAGGATTTTAGCCCAAATGTGCAACTATTCTAAATTCAGACTGACACTGACCAACATTCAAGAAACTTAAATTGCAATGTGTAATGAGGTGCTTATTATGATCAAGCTGACCTAAAGTTTCTGAGCTGAAGTGACAGTTTATAACAGGTATACTCAGTTCCATAGGTCAGAGACATCAATTTATTTGGAAACAGAACTAATTGAAGTTATGTAAAGCAGTTACGGAGCTTTATAATATCTTACAGTACTTACGAGGCCAAGATACTCAGACAGGTGGTATAACTAGAGAGACACTGTCCAGACTTCTTCTAGTGTTAGCTGAAGTTGATGGAGACATAGCTGAGCTCTCTCTAAAGCACTGGGTTTGGTGTGTGTGTGTGTGTGTGTGTGTGTGTGTGTTAGCCTTACTTTTTTTTTTTTTTTTTTTTACTTCTTTTATATGTATATTTATAACTAGCCATACAAAGTAACTATTCAGAAACAATGCCTAGCAACAAGGGGGCAAATTGAGCGCAGTTCAAAGACAAAATTCCCCAATGCCTTGCAAGGGCAGGAACTAAACCCATTACTGAGCAGCAGACCCTGTTGCTGAGCAACAGATCTTGCCAAACTGCAGGCCCTGGTACCATAACCAGTCTTGCTACTAGGATTAGTTTAAGGCAGTTTTTGCCCTGAAGGACAGATGAGCACTCTTCATATCCTAATGGCAGTGGTGGAAGGTGACTGCTACCTCTTTTCTCTTCTCAGGTTCACAGTTCCTAACAAGTGGTACTGATCACAGAGAGACAAAGACAGCAGATGTAGAATTTGCCAGTTCTGTTGACAGATAGTAGCAGAACTAGAAGTTCACTATCGGCCTGACCCACAGTTAAGTGAGCTTGACTGTGGCTGGTGGTTGAACACCATCTTGAACCATCTGGGAGGGTACAGATCTGCTGATTTCAAACAGGCTTGATCAGACCTACTATCCAGAAACAATAGGCCAAATTCAAATGTGCTGATACACCACAGGCATCAAATATGTATCTGATTTAGTATTGCTACCTCCAGCATATGGACACAAGTGTCAAGGCCTTAATTCTCCAGTACTTTGAAATTTTTGCCATCAATTTCTGAACAAAGTGAATGCAAATGTCACTTGCAAATCGAAGTGATTCAGCACCGATGTGGTCTCACCTGGAATATTATGTCCAGCTTTGGGTCCCACATCTCAAGAAAGATGTGAACAGATTAGAAAGAATCCAGTGGAGAGCAACACAAATTATTGGAGGCTGGCAAAATGTGACTTATGAGAAAAGGCTGAAAAAACTAGCATTTCATATGAAGAAGAGAAGACCGATGGGATCTGATAACATGGTTCATAATATACCCAAAGGGGGATTTTAAAGAGGATGGAAAATGACTTTGTGGCCACAGGAATCAGGATTAGGAACAATGGCCTGAAATTCCAGCAGAAGAAATTTAGTTTGGAGATTAGTAAGAACTTTCCAACTATGGGTGTAGTCAAACATTGAAATAGGCTAGTTAGAGAGGTTGGGAAATTTCCATTCTTAGACATTTTCAAGAATAGATTTGACAGATACTTGGCTGGGATGGTTTAGGCAGGGATGATCCTGCCTTGAGCAGGGGCTGGACCAGATAGTCTTCTAAGGTCTCTTCCAACCCCACCTTTCTAGGATTCTATGAAAATGGTGCCTGCTTGGTTTGGTAGCATTTTAGAGCCGTGTTTAACTGGAGTAGATGGCTATACCTAGTGCACAGCAATGGACAACCAATTCTTCTACAGTTTCCACTATTCTGTTCTTTCTTATTTGTGGCCAGTGACAATTTTAAGTAAACTGAATCTTAACTTTTTTAATCTGCACCATTTTCAGCTCAAGCAGCTAGAGCCTTTTCTTTTCTGACATCATCAGTTTCAGTGGAAAAGATGTTGCTATCCCAAAGAGAAGTTTCTAACTGCACAGCATTTATAAAAATCAGGAATATATTACAGAAGGGATGTATCTGGCTATTGTGTGGCATAAAAATTAAATGTGGTTCAAAAATGGAAAAATAAAAAAGTGGTAGTATATTCATTTTTTTCTTCTGTTAGCATTGGTGATAATCTCTCCAATTTAAGTTTTGCTTATAATGCTGTTATAACTCTTGGAAAATAGGAAAAACTAAAATAGAAAACAAGACACTAACATTTCAAGGTCTGATAAAATTCAGAATTTCATTGCACTATGACTTTCGTGTTTTGAATGCACATTAGGGGAAACCTCTCCCTACTTACTTTCCTGTTATTATGTGAATAGCCCTGCTGGGTTTGTAACATGTTTATTTGAGTAGATCTTCTTTGGTAGAAAACACATGGTACTTTATCATTATTATTAAGAATCTTGCATAAACACTGTGTAAGCTTCTATAATTATACACCTAAGCAGTTAGGGTGCCTGCTTGTTTGAGCAGATTGTTTACTGTTATTCTTTTATAAATCTTTTTTGTTTCAATATTTTTTAATAACATGATAATATGTGGTCTTATTCTAGTGCAAGATGAATACTTGGAGGAGCAGATTGTTGACTGCTCTGTTTTAATAAATATTTTTATTGAGATAATTTATATTAATGTGTTCTCTTCTACTAATAGAAGAATCCTAATTAAATAAATAACTGGCCAACTATAATAAAAGTAATAAGCCACATCAAGTTTATGGCACTACCCTCCAATAACGACAAATGAAGCAGAATGTTGTTTGTCAAAGAGGGACTGCTTATCAAACGTGACTTTATCAGCATTTTTGTCGCATTGTTCCCATAGCACCTGTCAGTGGAGTGAAAGTTCACATCTCTGTTGCTTTGAGGCTATAGTATGCCATATTGGTATGTTAAAAAGTACATCTCTAGCTGACTGTATTTTATTCACTGGATGATTGACATTTATTCATTGATTTTTGTACTGTAGATCACTGAGAGGGTATCAGGTATCCAAAGAATGTTAAAAAGCTGGTGTATGCATTTGGATCTCCTAAGTGACAGCTGTTTTAAGAAAATAAAAATAAGTGAATAGTAAATAAATGAGGAAGAAAAAAGAAATTGAAATGAAACATCAGAAGTAATTCCTTCCTCCAGGCTTGTTTTTCCTCTGACTGAATGGGTTGTCTTTCTAGTTTCCAGGTGGCTCTGACGTTCTCATCCAGAACCAGAGCAGCAGGACCGACATGCACAGATTCAGACTCCTAGGCCTGACTTTACTGGAATTTCACATGGCCTGTGTGACCCAAACCCAAGCAAATTCTGACCACAGCATGATGGTGTTACATTTTTTCTAGCTATCACTACATGAGGACAGACTTAATTGTTTCCTCCATTTGCCCTGAATGAAAGGTAGTTAGCATTGACTTTAATGAGGTCTTTGATTCATGTATTGATTAAAGACATGTTTGTTGTAGTCTATTAATATTTTCCAGCATAGGAGGAGGAAGAAGCACATTCATCCAAATATTGCTGATGATTTCAGGTATCACTTTTACAAATCATTACCTAAATTATGGTTCTAATAAATCCCCCCAGGAAATTGCTTCACATTGTTGGCACAACACAGAAGCTGAGTGTGAGGTAGGTTTTGACTCTGCCACTTAGCCTTCACTTCAAAGTCTTCCTGGCAGTTATGTTGGCTAGAAATTAGAAAGGAACATAGCATGTAGCTCAGTGGCTTTCAAACTGGGGTAAGTATACCCCTTGGGTATGTGCCTACATTTTAATAATGACACTAAAGCTTCTGATTGGTGAGCATCAGGTGATTAATGACACCTTCTGCACAATAATGTTGTTAGCTTAAGGAAGGAACATGCAGGGAGGGACACATCCTTATAAAAGGATCTGACCAGCAATATTTTGCAGATTAAAGGATGCGTGACCAAAAAAGTTTGAAAGCCACTGATGTAAGCAATGTAACTGTCAGCAAAACCCCGGAGTGGACATAATTCTTCAATAGGTTCTGTTAGCAGAATTGGTATAGCTCTGGTTACACAAACTCCTTCAGCCAGCAAAGCTGCATCTTCACCAGGAAGATGTTATTAGCACTGCTTCTCTAGTCAAAGCAGTAGCAAACCCCACAATGTAGATATATTGGATCCTTGAAGGTTTTTAGATACCTAACTCCCACTGACTTCTCCAAGTTTCCCCCTTGTTGTACCAGGCAGTACCTTGCCTGGTACAACATAGATCCCCTGTCCCAGACTCTGCACGTTTCCACACACACCAGGCCATATATATGGCAGAGAGTAGGAAACAACAGAGCATCCTCACCAAGACCAGTTTCCTCTCTGTATTCAGACCCACATGCAGGTAAAATGTAATGATTTGTAGCCTCTTTTTTTTCCCTGAGCAGCCATAAGAAGAAAAAAATTGGCTTTACACATGGAAGAGTGTGGTAAAAGCCTTAATTCAACTGGGATTTTGTTAAAAAACCACTGGAAGGGCCTCAGTTTTAAATTTTGCACAGATGTCAATTCTACTTGTTCTTACCATTTTTAATGTGTGGAATATCATAGTAATGTATTTCATATGCCATATGACTGGGAAACAGCCAGACCAACAGATTTGTGAAAATTTCATTTTTATGTTTAGTTTTTTAACAAAAGAGCAATCTCCTGTGCATGAAGCTTCGTTTTCAAGAAAATGCTGCAGAAAACTATGAAAAATATTTGTGTAGTACTTAAAATGTCTTTGAACTGGCCATAAGGCTGACTTGCCTTGTACCAATTGCAGCAGCTACCATTTCCTATTTAAAAATAGCAAGGAGGACGATACTTTTTGACTAATTTTGATCTTGCTCAAGCATAGCATGTTCAAAATTAGACACGGAATATAAAACCGTGTTTATACTCTCTTAGGAACATGTGCTAAACTAGTTGCTGACTGGTGCTGTCAGCAGCATCTCCATTAAGAGTATGTGTACTTCTAACTCAGGCAAAGCACAGTGTTCCCTTCCCAATATATAGAAGAAGGAAAAGCTTGTGCTTGTTCTGTCATCTGCTTCCCCTGGCCCCTTGTCATTCTTCACATTCAGGAGCAAATTTGAAGCTGCCAATATGCCACTCGCAGCAAATCCTGCACTCACACTTACTGCTCATGTGTTCTGGTGGGTCCCACTACCAAGTCCCTCCATATCTTATCATTTTTGATCCCTAAGGAGTAGGAACATCACTAGGGTAGATCATTCCCTACCCCACACACATACACAAAACAATCTTTCCATGTAGTTTTCATACATTGGACACTCCAGATACAGCAACAACAACCAAGGAAATTATGACCTCCAGTACTGCTGCACCATCCCTTTAAACATTGTGTACAGAAAGCCAGGTGGTATACTTTGACAAGAGGAATCTGGTGAAATCCTACCTAGGAGAATCCTGGTACTGGGTTTTCCCTTAACCTGTTTAATTTTTTTTTCTTCCCATAAACCAATGGAAATTCAAGTATTTTAAATTTAAGAAATCTTGAACATTTAAAAAAGTTAGATGCTCAAAGCCTTCCAATATTTATGAATAAGTAGTTTAGTATATTAAAATGTAGGCATGTGATGGTGAAATAATCTAGTAAATATACTTGACCAAAATCAAATTCTTAATTAAAGCACCTGAGGATCATGGGCTTTGTGAACCATATTGGCCAGTTCTGCAACTGGGCCTGGTTCACACACACAATTAGAAATCTAAACCAGGGGCGGGTAAAATGCAGCTCTCCAAGCCATTTTATCCAGCCCGTGGGGCCCCTAAAAAATTTAGAAAATTAATATTTATCTGCCCCTGACTGCCTGTCATGCAGCCCTCTATGGCTTGCCAAAACTCAGTTAGTGGCCCTCTGCCCAAAATAATTGCCTGGCCAGATCTAAACCCATCCTGATTTGGGGTGGGTCCAGGGTTATCATTGTTCTTTTCACAAAGTGAACCCGTAAATATACAGAAACAGTTTCAAAGGTTGCTGCTAACAAATTAAGAAATTCAATTAAAATTATAATATTTTCCCTGCCCACTTCAATTATTTTTAATTGGTTAAAAAACCCTCAAATTTTACAATATTTTTTATTTTTGGGTGCATTGTCAATTTTGTTCCAATTCAAATTTGCTAGAAAACATTCTGAGATAGGCTATTATAATTGAAGTAATAATACTAGAGTATAAGATGCTGGAAGTGAATTGAAAACACAATAACAACAACAACAAAGACTTTGTGAGCTAGATTCTGAAAACTTACACACATGAAATAGTAATGAAATAGAAAAGTTCTATTCTTGGAGCAAGATACTACTCAGAGGGTGTGTCTACATGAGACTCTTTACTGTGAAGTAGTGTAGTCTACTGCACAATAAGTGTGTGCACCTACACATGCACATTCTTAATATGCAATAAACTTCACTAATCATGAGTAAATTTGCTATCTGCAAATGCAAGTAGCAAATTTACTTGCAGTTACTACATAAGCACTACTGCGCTGTTAGATGTTTGACTGGAAGCAAATCCACTCCCAGTCAGCTGGCCATCAGGGAATGAGAAATTGGTGTACTATGTCCACCTGCCCCAGCAGCAGGGAGCTCCAAGTCCCCCACTCCAAGATTGTGATCAGGGAGCAGGGGCTGGGGGATCCTTCTCTCTTAGGGTCAGCTCCATGACAGTGGGGCCAGTTCTGGCATATCCTTATCTCCAAGCATGAGCCTGGCAACCTTGGAATTCAGGCTGGGAGACAAGGATTTCCCAGTGCTGACCCCATGGTCATGGAGCCGGTGCTGGGAGCTCCCTGCTGGCATAGGATGTTCTCCACTGTTCTCCACTTAGCTTCATGAGCACAGAGCTGAGCAGAGAACAGCTCCCCAATCTGTTCCCAACCCAGCTCTGCACTTGCAGAGCTGAGCAGGGAACAAGCTTTCCAGCCTGTTTCTCGCCCACTTCCGTGCTTGTGGAGCTGAGTGGGGAGAAGCTCCCCAACCTGTTCCCCACCCAGCTCCATGATCACAGAGCTAAGCAGAGAACAAGCTCTCCGTGACAGTGCGGCTTACCAGATATATTGATCCTGGTATGGGAGGACCCCAGGAGGCACAGTAAGCTGCTAACAGAGGGCAACAGAGAGCCTGATAAGGTCAGGGGATGGCTATTACTCACCTGCAAGTGTAGAGGCACTGACAATGGAGCAACATGTGGAGCCATCCCCCAAGTTTAGAAGTAGGTGCTCCCTGGAAGTCAGTGTCTGTGCAGGGACTGACACAATACGTCTGCAATCTGAGCCAATGAATGGGAGGAAAGCAGGACTGTGTGGAGGCAGCTCCATGAGCTCCACAGCATCAAAGACCCAGGAACTCTGAAGTAGACAAGAAGTGCAGTTGGAGCCACTAACTGAAAACAGTAGTTTTCAGCCACCAAGTGATCCCAAACACTGAGAAAAGAGACTCTATGTGGACCTCGGCATACAGACCCTTAGGAAAAGGAACCTATGAGTCAGGAAGTCCTGGTGACCCTTACACTGTAAAGACTCCATTTTTTTTCTTTTGATTATTTGAAGTAGCTGATGTTGCTCTTGAAGTTTGTGGCCTAATTAAGGACTATATTGGTTTAAAATCCTGGGGATTGATTGGCAGCTGGAATTTGATTTGCAGGCTTATGAATTAATGGAAGGCTGGAATTTGATTCAAAAACCCATGAATTAATTGAGAGCTGAGATTTGATTTTGAAGTCTGTGAATTAATTAAGGTCTATATCGATTTGAAAGCCCATGGCCTGATTGGTGGCCAGATTTTTATTTGAATGCATATGAATTAATTGAAGGAGGTATTAAATTCGAAGTCCAGACATTAATTAAGGACTGCATTGATTTGCAAACCTGCAAACTGATTAAGGGCTACTGTGGTTTGGAAACCTATACATTGATTTAAGAAATTGGCCCCATATATCTGGGCTTCCAGGCCAGCATAACAATTCAGCACGCAGTTGCTGTGTAGATGAGGTTAAGGAGAGGAGGAGCCCCAAGAAGACCTGCAACACATGTACACTCATGAGGGTCATTACTAACACTTTTAAACCCTATTATCATAAAAGATAAATGCATGGCAGGAGAATCAAGGGGTACACCACAAAAGCAGAACTCTCTGAGGGCAACACTGTACGGCCCTGTATTGGCATTCACGCAATGAGAAGTCCTCCTGAGCCCTATGGCATCACCTGTTTTGGGCATAACTTTCCACACTCCCCAGCCCCGTCCCTGCAATTGTGGAGTGGGGGCTGGGAACTGGCCTGGTCAAGGGCAGGTCCTAGTCCCATGCCCTGATTGAGCGATCAAGGCACAGGGCTTCTTAAGAGCTGCAGGAGGGGGGCAGGTCTGAACCTCCTGCCCAAATCCCCTGTGGGACAACTAGTAGCAACCCCCAGATGGGCAGAGGGATATTGTCCCCACCCTGGCAGCAGGCAGACCCCCTGCAGCAGGGAGCAATGTCTCAACCCTGGCCAGGAAACACATGCGAGTCCTAGCCTAGTGCTCCCTGCCAGCCCCTGGGCTAGCACCCAGGGGGAACCTACAGGTCCCCCTGGTGGCAGCAGGGGCCCATTGCAGGGCCCCAGGAAATGAGAGAGAAAACCTCTCCCAGATCTAATGCACATGTAGACAAACCCAGTCAGGTATCAGAATGTGGATCAACATATTACAGACCATTTTGTCTTCTATATTGAAGACCATTTTGTGTTCTACAATTCTATATACTGTGGGTGCATCTACACATGCAATAAATTTGAAGCCCTAAACTCTGGAGCAGTTTGAGCCAGAGTAAATTACTCACTGGTGCAGCATCTACACATGCACCCAGGACAGGAGCAATTCGAGCCAGGGAGTAGTTTACACCAGGGCTTCTTAGCCCTGGGACCTGGCTGGCAGCAGAGGAGCTGGCTGGGGCATGAGGGTGCTGAAAGTGTGGAGCTGTGTGGCTAGCTAGCAGACAGAAGTCTGGCCCCCTGCTGGCTGGGCTGACTGGTGCACTTCATGCCCATGGTCAGTATCTAGATGTGTATTTAATTGCAGTAAATTACCCCAGTATAAGATAGTACTGTCCCCAACAGTAGTATTTTACTACAGTGTTAATTAGTTTACTGCAGCCTAATACCATCACACATGTAAACAGTTACGCTTTACTCTGCAGCTAATTACTTCACAGTTAAGTGCATGTGTAGATACTGCCTGTGTGTGGTTGCGATGCTCTGCAGGTTGGAATGGGAGCTAGCATGCCTTTTTAAAGCTGTAGCAGAAGAACAGTGGGGGACACTTCCCTCTGTGCCTTGAGAAGCATTATACCTTTCAAAAGTACAATGCTTTGAGGTAAAGATGCCAAGGTGACATCTCTTCCTCTCCTCAACATACCATGGCACCTTAGGAGCATTAAAGCATGTGTTTAAATATTCTAAAATGAAAATATCCAGGCTGGTTTGCACTGGCTATAGAAAATGTAGGGATTTGTGGAGGAGTTAAAAAAAAACCCCTTGCTTTGAGAAATGACTAAAATTTAAATGTGGCCTTGAAATATATGAAAAATGAATCATGTATTATCTGTAATTCATTTGCATCCATTGCATTATGCATTTGTAATAACCCACATTTCTTTTCAGAATACAAATCTGAACTCTGCCCAAGTGCAGCAAAAGGGCATTAAGTAAACTATAAACAACTTCTTGCTAACACTGTTTATCAGCTCTTCTGAGTTCTGTTCTGGTCTACATTATTGTGAAAGCTAGTTTATCAATGTTTGAAGTATATTTGTTTTCTGTTTCTGATTTTAAAATGATGCATTATCTGGTGAAAACCATTATCATGAAGGCAATCAGGGCTCATGGTAGAGGTGATATCTTTTATTAGACAAAAAAATTTTTGCAAAAAAAAAAAATTAATTGCAAAACTTTCAGGCTCAAACACCCTTCATCAGGCATTAGAGAAAAGATTGTAAAAGTTCCCCTGAAACTTCCCCTGAAAGTGAAAGTTCATATTTCATAGAATTTCACAAAGGAGTCTATAGATAAAAAACTCCTCTGGGCAGACATTGCTTAGCTGGTAAGGAATCTCTCAACTCTCCTGTGAGGCTCTGTGATGATGCAAATTACCTTAAACAAAGGTAAGAGCATAATCATGAAGGTGCATTTTTTAATATCTTACAACAAAATATTGTATATACAGTGGTCTGGACAGCTTCAGGCACAATTATTTCAAGAAGTTGGCTCTTTTTGCCGTACTACACACAAGTGTTTTCATAAGACATGTTGATTTGGCTTTATTCATAAACATAAGGATGTCATTCTCTTTTAGCTCTAAGGCACTGATGCAACTGAACAAAAACATTAAGTTTTTGGAGCTAGTCCAATCTGAAAGAAAGAACTGTAGGATATTTGGCTTTTGTATATACAGTACTTCCATTGACATCAGATCTGGAAACTGATCAGATATGACTGGGAGACCCACAGTGAATCAGGATTGCATGTAGACCTCCATTAAGCCTGGATCAGCTCCAGGAGCTAATGTGATGTCAGTGAAAGCCCTGTCCTGTATCCACTTTCAGTTACTTTTGCTGCAAAATCAGATTGGCTAGACTTTAATCTGTGAACTAAAAACAAGGTGTGGCGGTTAATTTTTTTAAATGCCCCCACCAAGACTTCATTACAAGATTGTTAAAGCAGTAAAACAAAACAATTAGAACTCAGAAATCCATGGCTAAATGGAACACTGTCAAATATTACAACCAACACCCTTGAAACAGAAAATATCAAGTTTTGCCATTTAAAATGGAAACTTCACAACATGAAGAAGACGCCAAACTCAACAGCAACATATTTTCTAAGCCTATGCAAGAAACACAACAACATTCCCAGAAGACTGAACATGTACAATCCTCTGACTTCTATCAACAACTCCAAATATGCTTCATAACTATGCAGGAGAACTTCAGAAAAACTTAGAAATCATCTCCTTCATATAACCTACTCTAAAAGAGATCAACTCAAGAAGGAAATTAACACATGCTGCAACAACTTAAAAGCGATAAATCTGGATATCTTACCAAATGTCATACAACATATAAAAGAGACTACCAAAGATTTTTTAAACTTCCAGCCAACATAAAAAGAACAAATTGAACCAATTACTACAGGAACAATATTCTTAACCACAAAAAAACCACCAAAGAAACAACATCAATACCTTACAACATTCCAACTTTATACTCGATGAAACTGAAGGAACCAATCAACCCTCAAATATTATCAATCTCTCCATGCACGCACTTACCAAACCTGAAAAAAAAAATCTGCCTTCTCTAAAGGCCTTAATTTCTGTGTGGAAAAATATCCTAATAATATACTACAATTTGGAGAACTAGAAGAATTTTTCTGATGCTTCTATCTCAAAGAATATTTCCACAACCAAAATGAATCCACTTTCAACAATACTTTATCCTTTGACAATATCGAAGAAAAGATTAACCCTGAAAAAAACAAAAATCCCATCAAATGGGACACCTCACAGTGAACAAAATTCAAACCTCACCCCAACCACTATATTGGCTGAATCAGGGAAAGAATGAACAATGAAATAATCAACAACAAATGACGCTATGACAACCTCTTTCTCTCAAAGAGAAGGGCCACAGAATGTCTAATCTCCAAGCACCAAAAAAGTAATAAAACCAGCAGGTAAAAGGGGAGCTATACTCATTTTGACCATGAAGACTACATGAAAAAAAACAAAAGACAACTCTCTGACACCACCTACTATGGAAAACCAGAGGAAGATCCAACTCCCCTTTCCCCCTTAAAACTCAAAACCACTATTAAATCATTTCCAGCTGAACATGAAGAAAAATTACAGAACTCGATCCCCCCCCCACTACTCAACCCAGGGACTTCTTATATGCCCCCTAAAATTCAGAAACAAGGGCAGACCTATAATATCCAACCATGGAACCCTAACTAAGGAAATATCAGGTTTCATTGAATCCATCCATCCATCTTGTCACCCAAAAAGCAAGTTATGTCAAAGACAAAACAGACTTCCTACAAAAACTTAAAAACATAGACCATCTTCTCTACACCCTCTTAAAAAATTTTGCACTCTACTTCATATAATAAGTTTTGTCCTTTTCCATTTAAATACCGGTTTATTTTCAACACAGTCTTGCATTATTTTCTTTTTGCTTCTTATTGTTGTTATTAGTTTTGTTTCATTCCTTGGTTATAGATTAGTTGATTTAATAGGTTCCTGGAATCAAAAGGACATTCCCAAAGGAGTAGCACACTTTAATGGTGAGATGCAATGAAATTCATTTTCTAACAGTTTTCAGTTATGACTATGAGTTAGCAACTATTACCAATACTTTATTTTTCTAAAAATTTATTGTTATTGATCTCTGAAATTTACATTTCCTTATACAGCTTCTTCAATTCTATTCTCACATGCCTCTGGATTTGGGGAAAATGTAAAGCAAAAAAACATGAGCATCTTGGTCATCCTGCTGAATCCTACATCATCATTTCTCATTCCTCTTTGGAAAACATGGAACATAAACATCCCCTTCCAGCACAAGGAACTTTTACTGCCAATATCTTGGCTTTACTGGCAGAGGAAGAACTCCACGTCCTAAAACCCTCTTCCTAGGGCTTGTAATTGCAGGGCCCCAATGCATTGATTCTTTTCACATTGCTCACAAAGAAAGAAGGCAGCTAACCATCTTTCTTCCTATTTAGAAAGGAAAGTCCTATCCTGCTACTAGCAGGATGTACTCCTGACACCCGCCATTATTAGCCCCTCAAATGCTGTTTCCAAGAACACCTAAGATTGATGTTTTGTATGCCATGCAGCCATTCTGAATGACTTCTAGCCTGTAGAAAAGATGTAGTTTTACTAAGCATGCTCATGGCCTTACACTGATTATTACAGACACTCCCATACTATCATCATCACACTGTGTAGGTCAAACCTCTGAGCTCCCCATGGGTTCACCTGCTCTTCAGAAAGGTCTAGAAAGGAGATGTACTAGTACCTACACATACTTTCTTCTCAGGTGACTATTCCCTCAGGTGTCCTATTTGCCTCTGATAGATAAAAGATGTTCCATTTGTTTCTGCCTACTGGCTCTCCAAGTGTTCTGTGTACATGCTCACTCACACTCTTATTGGTGATGACTTTTTCTACTAAAGCAGTTTACTTAATAGCTGATTGATGACTGTGTTGTAACAAGATGGTAGTCTCTAAAGGCCTTAGTAGGGACACAGGACTCTACTGGGTTATCCAGCTACCAGGTGCCTGTACCTTGTATAAATATGCAAAGTTATCCTTTGGATTTAAGGTTCATTCTGACTGAATAACTCAGTATCAAAAAGTCATTTTCCAGCTATAAAACATCAAGTTAAAAAACAAACAAAAACATTTAAGTGGCCATGACAAAAGGCTCAAATATTAACTTGAGTCTTGTACCTGCTGGTACTTTATGGATAAACATATGTATATACATTGTCTTTTAATTCCACTGAAGTCTTTTATAAACAGAGCTGGTGTCAAAGCTTTGGAAAAGAAGACAGCAGGGTTCTCTACTGTTTCCATTCTGAAAATACACAGGGTACTTGCATTTTCTTCTGCCTGCTGTTATGAACTGGACTAATGAATTATTTCCCAGTGCCAGGAATAGATCACTCATCTCACTGAAGACTACATTATACTAAAAATTTACTATACAGATATTTGTTGGGATATTTTGTTAAATGGAAGCTTTAGAAATATCTACTTTTGTGAAAACCACATTTACTATTCATTTAACTGGGTTAAGCTTTTAACCTTCTGTTTTTAAAGTGGCATTACAGCCCCATTCATGGGAACCTTTCCAAACTCAGTGGGATTAAATCCATGATGTAATTATCTACAGGACTGGGCAAATCCAAGAGGATGGCTATAAACATGCTTAAGCATTGGCAATGTTTTGGTCTCGTGTGAATGTTGTAGATGCAAGCAGAAGTGTCTTACCTTTATTTCAGATGACAAAAAAATGAGATTAAATGGCACAAAAATTATGACACAAAATAACAATGATCAAAAATTGAGAAAATATGTTAATAGGAACAGGTATAAGTCTCCATTTTGACACTGTGGGCACATCTATACATGCTATTAACATGGAACAATAAAGTCAGGTACATATTGAGTCAGAGTTTATTGTTCCCTGACACACCATTTGAACACACACCCAAAACCACAACACTTTGAGCTGGGTCAGTGTAGTGCTGGCTGGCTGACCACCCAAGGGGTCAACCTGTCAGCCCAGGGCTACTCTGACCCAGCTCAACATGCTGCAGAAAGGCTGGCTGGGGCACAAGGGTGCTTCAGTGTGGGGCTAGCTGACAGGAAGCCCCCACATCGAAGCACCCTCATGCCCCAGCCTGCCCTGTCAGTGTCTACACCTGTGGGACTGTGGAGTAAAAAACTCCACAGTAGAATAGTACTTGCATTTGCAAGTACTAACCAACTGTGGAGTTAATTAGTTTACTCCATCTTAATATCACTGCATGTGTAGATGTTGAGGCATTTACTGTGGAGCTAATTAGGCAACTCCACAGTAAACATCTCATGCAGACTTGCCCTGTGATATGCTGAATTCTTGTGATACTATTGTTTCATGTGTACATTTCAAAATATCCAGCTATAGATGTAGAGTTTCATTTGAACTGTGCATTTTCATGGATTTACCCATTCTCCTTAAATGTTTCCCTATCCTTCTGCAGGTGCTAACAGTCTGACTCCTACTGTGATTGTAATGGCCCACAGGAAGTTGTTTTTAAGAAAGGCAAAGATAGGCTTACTAGTCAACTTCTCAATGTGTTGGGATGGCTGTGGTAATGAACCACAAATGAATGTAGCAGGGAACATTCCTGTTTCACTTTTATCTCCACCTCAGAAATGTGTGCACTTGTATATATTATATTAGGGGCTGTGCAAACCTATTGTTGTTGATTCTATTGTGGAGATTTGGCTCGATTTGGTGGCCAAATCTCCTAATCTGAATCAAATCAAGAGACCTTTTAATCTCTCTGAATTGAATCAGATCCCTCTGAATTGAAGGATTCGATGATTTAGTCATAGACATGGCTTTAAATGTTTTTTCTACATACCTCAAGGTACCAGGTGGCTTGTGAATGCTGAGATGCTGGGGCAGATAGAACATCCCATGGAGGTTCAGGGGGGTCCCCAGCATGCTTTGCAGTGGACCCAGAAGTGGAGGTTTTGGTTTTTTTTACTGAAAGGCCAATTGCGGAGATAACTGAATTACCACCTGGTGGACAGGCAAGGGTGTAGGGGTTGGTGGAGCCTTTAATACACTAAGACAAATTGCAAGAGTCCAAAGTGTCTAGATCCACATGCCTCAGCATTCTATTTTTCTCCCATAACATCATGTCATGGCAGGCGAGATTGTGGATGAGTGGGAGGAGCCAGCAAGACGTCGCTGTAGACTTCGGCTTGTTAGCTGAGGTCATACAACTGTCTTGGTGTAGAAGATAGAGCAAGAAGAGAAGAAACTGCTCAGGCAAGTGATGAGCTCCAGACATTGACAATACCTAGGTCAATAGAGATAAGCCTATACCACAGATAGCAGCAGGACTTTTGGGGTGAGAGCCTACCATTGGACATACACCTGAACAGCTGCTTACCAGCCACATAACTAGAATTCTGGCACTGGTTTATTGTTTGTGATTCTATTAACCATGCAGTGTGGATAAGCATCCACAGGACTACTGAGCAAGAACAGTAGGCCACATGCTGGCTGGCCAGATGTACAGTCTCACACATGCCTATCTGAGTGTAAATCCCCTAAAAAAATTAAGTTCTCTCATGTTTTAGCCTAACCCCCAAGGGGTTAATGGTTGGATAATCACCTATCCTGTGGTGTTGTGGTTAGAACACTGTTATGGGAAATTGGAGAGATGAAATTTCAATGCCCCTGTGAATTATGGGGTCCTAGAATCTTGGTCTCCTGCTTCCTGAGCAAATGACCTGTCAGTTACTGGAGCTAAAACACAGGAAGGTCCCTGTGTCCTCTTCCAATGTTTACACATCCAAGATACATGTATGCAGAGAAGCACACCATCACTGCACATACATGGGTAATAGAAACACAAAAAGTGTGTAAGTGCTAAAAATGTCACTTTTGTAGCTGGAAAATTGTCATATCAGTGCATAAAGTGAAACAGAATTATCCCTCTAAAGTCTATGATATACCATGTATTTGTTCCTAAACAAGAAGATTTACCTATGATAAAGCAACATCTGCCATCTAACTGGTAGTCATCCTAATAAGATTTAAAACTTTCAGTCAACTAGGATAATACAGGATGACAAATTGGCTATTTTAAAATGGGTTGCTTGTCATTAAAATGGTTAGGTTCTAATATTGTTTATAGATTTAACGGGTTTCTGGTTGCTTCTATGGATGGATAGATCCAGACATCAGTCCTTAGAAACATACTTTAAACAATGTGCTTGCACAGTTGCTTAAAAGTCATGGAGCAGCTGTGGTGAAATTGTAAAATCTGCAGTTTTATTATGCCAATGACTTTCTATTGGCCTCAGTCATAAAAAAAACATACTCCTCACTGAAGTTCCCTGCTAAATAATAATTTACAAAAAAATGAAAACCACAAAAAACAAACACATGGAGGCTGGGTAAAGTCCAACACAGACAAGGAAAAAAAAGTTTGCCTCATCTAGCTTGTCTTGATTGGTCTAATAATAAATATTTGATTTTTTTCTACTTCACAATTATTCCTACTGATAATTAATTTATTCCCAATGGAAAAAAATGCAGTGAATAGAAAATGTTAAGTGAATTATTGCTTAGAGGAATTTGCAAATGGTAATTGGTCCCCCCAGCAGGAGTTAATTGCATGACGAACTCTCAAACTTTTTTTATTTCTACAGGTTTGGAATTTACTAACTTGGATATGGGATCTGCTGGACTGAATATGTCTCCAAGAGAGAAATCAAGGCATTCTAAATGATGCACTATGACTTTGAAATTTGGTGAATATCTAAAAAAAAAAAAAAAAAAAAATGTTTCTGGACTATAAGCCATTTTTATCCCTCATCTTTTGTCTCTATTGTCTAATGTACATCAAGGTCTATTGTACTGTATACCTCAGGCAGAATAAAAATAGGTTCCAAATATAGCACCTACTTGAACACAAAATAGATGTACCATAAAATACTTATCCAGTAAAATTACAACGTAAGTGTAGTGCCGATAGGTATAATATCATGGAATCAATGGGAAAAAAATTCTTTCTAATCTCTCTGACAATGGATATGGTCTGAATTATCTTTTTTAAACTGAGAATTCTAATATAATAAAGGGCTTAGTCTGTCTGTCTATGTTTGCCTGTATGCCTGCTTGTCCATAATGCTTTTGGACAACTGTGCATGCGCTGCTGAGAAAGTGGGTGACAATTGGCTTTACGGGCACAGGTTGCATGAGCCCAAGTTTGAACCAGTGCTGGGAAAGTTTGTGGTGGTGGCAAACACACCCCAGCCACCTTAGCAGCGGGGTTTCACCATGCCTCCCTGCCTGAGGGCAAAGGGGGGGTCATGGCAGCAGCAGCCCCCCAAGCAACCCATCCCTGATGCCCTCCAGAACACCCAGCAGGGAGGGGGAGGTAGTGGGCAGGGAGGGAGAGGAGTGGGGCAGGAGGAGGTGAAGAGGGGGTCCCAGTGGCAGCTGTTGTTGGGTCCAGGTGGTAGAGAGGGAGGGGAGCAAGAAGGGGGCCTCAACAAGAGCTGGCAGGGAGGGGGCATGGCAGGGAGGGAGGGAGGCTGCACAGGCCTGGGCAGATGCAGAGCAGAGGAAGACAAAGGGCGGGTCATGATGATGGCTGTTGTTGGGGCCAGGCATCAGGGAAGAAAGGAAACGAGAAGAGGGGAAGAGAGGGGAGAGGAGGAGAGGGGGGTCATGGTGGCGGTGCCCCCCCACTGCCCTGTCCTGACAACAGCCAGCAGGGAGGGGAAGGTAAGGAGGGAAGGAAGGAAGCGGGGTGGGGAGGGAAGGTGAGGGAAGCCCCACTGTGAGGCGGAGATGGGTGGGGGGAGGGAGACCCCCTGCTGGAAGGATAAGCTGGCAGCGGCAGAGGGAGTCTTTACATGGCCAGCCCAAAGGGTGAACAGGGGGCGATGGGCGACCAAGTAAATACTCCCTGAAATCCGTCATTCTTGATAAGCAATAAGCTAGTACATAAATATTAATATATCCCTTGATGCATTTAACAGAAATATTCTAAAACTGTTCTCCAGACTACTTAGAATCAATTTTCTAATACTGTACATATTTCTCAGGCTTGTTTTCTGCCTCTGGTAATAGTGATTTAGCTGGTAACATTAAATAGTCAACAGATTTGCATGCAGGGATAGAGGAGGTGAAGGGACTGCTTGAATATGATGTAAACAATCTGTGATTTGCATCAAATAGCACTTAGAAATGGATTACAGCTGTTAATTTTCTACTTATACAAATACTGATTATGTGACATAGTAAGAGATAATATGATTAACCATATTGTGACTATAGTAACAATAGAATTGAATAGATGTGAAGCCAAGAAAAATTTATCACAACTATCCATTCACATTTCCTAAGGTTTAAGCATACCTTTGAAACCTAAAAATAGTATTTATTAATCTTATGAACATACATAGAAAATTGATCTGTCACATTCCCGTAGACCAACATTAGCTGATGGCTATTATCAGTAGTACAAATCAGGAACAAGATATGTTATAACAATAAAAGTTGTTTTTTTACTGCAACAGTGCTAACAATCTGGGCCATTTAGCCTTAAGGTATATATTTATTTTACAGCGGAACTAAAGCCACATATCATGATCATTTAATAGACTACCTGAGAGTGCACACATTAAGTTGAATCCACTTTTTTGTGCATTTTACAGGACTATTACAAGAATAGATTCTCATGTTCCTGGCATCATCACCAGTCAAAAAACACATTGTAATTTTTCCAACAGCCACAGCAGTAAATGTTGAAAGGTTTCATTAAGGAACAATTATCAACATGTTCCATCTTATAATTCTCATGCATTCCCGTGCAAAAATAGAGTTATAAATAGTTATATTTTTAAATAATTGCTTAAATTTATAACAATTGTATGAAATAATCTCATGGAATGCTATCTTTAAAAGAAGCAAATTTATATATAATATATATTTACACACACACACACACACACACTGTTGAGTAGGTTGTTCAAGGACTATCTCAAAATAAAAATAAATGTTATAAAAATGCTGCAACAGAGAGTTTGAAAGAAAATACCACTATCCAACAGAAATATATATATATGTTTAATTTTATGCAAACAAGGATAAAATATTTCCACAGATTAAGAAAGAAAAAAAGCAGACCTAACCTCATGGATGTGTTCTCTTAAAGCAAGACATTTTTGAATATTTAAAATGTAAATAGCTTAGAACAAGGTTTCTGAAAAATAATATCTATCTGCAAAACAGAAGGATAAGGTAAATAAATAGCAATTTTTAGCTGAGAGGTTTCAGAGGGCATGTATAAATGTTATGTTTAGAGGGACCTAACAAAAGTTAGGTTGATCTAAATGCCCAGTCATGCAGACTTACATAGAACTTAAATCACCCTAAAAATGGCATGCCCAGTCTAAAAGAGGATAACTCCAACATTTCTCCATGTGTTTACAGCCCTGGGGCTGGGAACAGGGACTTTTTGAAAATATCAACAAATCAAATTGCATCAAATAGTACTTTTCTATGGATTATAGCTGTTAATTGTCTACTTATACCAATACTGATCATATGACACAGTAAGGGGTAATATGATCAACCATATTGTGCATACCTACACATGGCAGAATCCAACTCAGGTTTCAGCAGCTCAAAGTAAACCACCTAACCTGAGCTGGATTATTTAAATGTTTTTTCTCACCCAGAGGTAGCAGCCTATTAAGATGAGGGAGGTAATTCAAACCATTCAGAGATGATTGTTCAGGTTGCTGACAGACATAGTCTGGATGCTTTTATGCTAATATAGAATCATAACTGACCATAATTTAGCCTTCTACTTGGATCCCACTGACTTACTGTTTTAAACTTTAAATCCCAATGGAGGAACATTCAGGCTCCAGCTCATCGACCAGATACCATATTTGAGTTGCTTAGCATTATATGTCACTTACAATTAAAAATGTTGATACTTAGATGAATGGGACAGTTCATATCTCTCAGAGCCACTATTTCAGTTATGTGGAAACTTAGATATCACTAGATCAGTTACACTTTTGCTACAACAGCTAGGGACTGATGTGTTTGTTAATGGATGATGAAATTTTGATGCTAAAGATCAGAGCCTGGATGAAGTGCTGGAAGCCTAATATGGCATACAGTCCTGTAGTAACCCTCTGTATATTCAGAGGACAGGGAAGTCATAGGGCTTGATTGGGTAGATGCTTAAAAGGCTTGGTTAATTCATATTCTACCTAAAATAGATATATGCAAATTATAAGAATAATTCTTGTCTAAGCCCCGGCTGTACAAAAAACAATGGTAAAGCTCTCATGAGGTAAAAAGGGGTGGGATCTCATTCCTTGTTTTTGCCTTGTAAAGCATATTGCAGCCTTTAAAGGAGTGCAGACTTTACAAATAATAAAATAATCAGATAAACTAAATGGAAATGCCAAATCCTGATATTGTATAGACACACATACACTGTCTATCTTGTTTGATAGAAGGAAATTGATAGATATAACCTGGTATAAATCTGGAATGAGATGAAAATTTGACCACTTAACTTCTTCATGCTTATCTGAAGTGAACCTTTTAATAACTGGGGAAATTAGCAAGATTTCTTCTTAAAATGAAGACAGGGCAAAGAGGTACGTTACAGGCTAATTTGGTCAGAAATGCAGTCTTTAAGACTAGGGACAGACATTACACATAAACCAGTTTAAGTGATCAGTAACTGGTTTAAACCTGTAACAGAATAGACATTCAGTGCAAATAAGCCAGTTTTAAAATGGCTTAAAGTGATTTGAGATAAACCTGGTTGAATGTAGTATCAGACGTAATTGATTTGGGTCAAATCAGTTTACTCAATGTCTCCCCAAGATTCCTTGCTGATTTAAGTTAAACCAGACTTCCCTAGCATCCTGGCATGCTCTCTGTGCTAGGCAGGGCTCTCTGCTCCAGATTAGGGCTGGCTCCTCCCTATGCTCCCTCACTGGAGCTCTGGCAGAGACTTTCAGGCACAGAGGATCTGCCTGGCTTCCTCCTGCTCCCTGCTTCCCCTCCTCACCTCCCTGCTCACAACTCAAACAGGGATCCCTTCCTCCTCCCTCCCACAGCACAGAGGGTAGCCAGCATGCGCTATGCTAACTAATGCTGAGAAGTGTCTGTGTAAGGCAGACAGGAAAGTGTCTTTAGGGCTCTTTGGAGCTAATCAACAAGTAATGTCCCTCCTTGGAATGTTCCCTTCCTTGCAAAATGTTGTTTGAACTTGAACTAATGAGAAAGGCTTTGTTTTCTGATGGGGTGTTCAATGCTGATAACAGAGCTGATAAATGCTGTTATCAAGGTAGGGGGAGCCCCCTCTAATCAGAGTGTCCTGCAGGGCCTGCCCACACCACCCTCAGCTCAGCACTGTCAAAAAGAAGGGAGGGCTGCTTCAGCATCCTCCGGCTTCTAGCCTGAGTCACTGCAGGCATGTGCCTGGATTTCCTCAGTCCAGAGGGGATGTCTGCATGGTTACACACTGGTTTAGCCTAGCCAGGTTAGACTAACCTGCAGAGACTGAATCAATTCAGGCTCAGGCTTTTTTTGAATGTCTGTCCCTAGCCTACGGGTCTTTAAAAATACTCAAGGGTGTCTATACATGAGCAGGAAGGCTGTTCTCACTTGCTAGAATTCTAGCACATCAGAGCAGACCAAATTAATTGAGTTTCCTGGAGCACAGCAATGACCATGCTCTAGTAGCCTTTCACATCTCATGTGTTGGCATCCCTATGCTTCAAAATGGCAGTGGGAGTGTTTTAGCTAAAACTCGTTCAACATCATTTGAAGAACAGGAACACTGATACATGAAATGTTCTGGGTGCTTTAATTAGAGTGGCTCTCAGGGCTGCCCTAATTAAAGTTCCCCTCATCCCTCCACCCCCACTCCCAGAGCATGTGTATACACGACCCAAGGTGCTACCTTGTCCTGCCTTCTGCCTGGCTTCAGACTAACACAGCTAACTACCTCTCCTTCCTTACAATGACAGACATGTCTAAGACAAAAATGTATTGTCAGTTATGTTTAGATTATTTCTGCCTCAAGATATAATAATTCATAGAATCAATTTCTTTAGATGTTATCTTATGTCCAAACAGTTGAGGAAAAGGCTCTTATATTTGGAAACTTCTGTATGGCAGGCTGTCACTTGATGTAAAGCAGAATTATGCATGTTGTATTTGCTTTAAGTAATTATTTAATGCTACACTGCAAAAGGTGACAGAAAACTGTCAGAGATAATGTAAAATTTGTGAAACTCCCAAAGTTCTAACAAACCTAAATTTTGACCTTGCACATCTTTCCTTTCTTTCTTACTTTTTTGAATGCTTATGAACTTAATTTGATTGTAAGTGTTTCAAGGATCAGTTTCAAGCAGTGTTTTTGAACTCAGCTGGGTCATAGGAACTTTCTTAGCACTCTATTCTAATTTGCAGTTTTCCTATAATAAAAGTCCCAAATATATTGCTACTGTCTAGACGTTTTATCTGAAACAAGTGTCCTTTGTAGTTTCAGAGGACTTTTCTATTTTATTTCCAGTAAATCAAAGTCTGTGAAGAGCTTTGGTTCTTATTAAGACATACCCTTCACAGTCCAGCGATTGCCAACGGTGGCAAGCCATTGACAGTTCATTTACATATAAGTGATGAGTTCCATCAGGTAGTTGGCTCAAAAATACAATGGACATTTAAAGCCTATCCAATATTTCTTGTTCTTTGATCAGCATCAAGTGCCAATTTATATATAGAAACTGACTATTGAAAAGTAAAGGCTTCTCTTCCCTGACCTTACACTGTCTTCTACAGATTTGTAGTGACATATTGTCACTGAACTAATGCAAGTTCATTTCTCTAAAGAGACATGTAGAACAATTTGGGATTAAAAAATATCTATGCAGTTGTTAGCTTCATAGACAAAAATCCCAGCCATATTCATCAGTAGGTCTAATTACCCTACTATAAGGTAGACCTACAAGGGCAGTTTCTAACTCTGATAAGAACTGGATATTTAATTCATTACCATTGATTACTAGTGCTGAGCTGGAACATGATAGGGCTGGTATAGACAGGAATTTGGCTGCAATCTTCAGCACTGCCTAAATCCCTATATTATACCAGAGTGGTAGCTAACAGAGGGATGAGCTACACCCAACCTCATGGGGGAGTAGATGAGAGAATAAGCCACACATGATCAATATTAATCACTTAATTCAATGCAGTGTTGAAGGTATCTAGATAACCTGGTGATGACAGCGGGTAGGATAAGACACTATATACCATAGGGCAGATCCATTTTTAAAGCCTTTCACTATTCAGAAATACCCAGAATTAAATGTCAACATAACGTAAGAAGTGCTATCCTGGGTCAGGCCGCAGATCCAGTTAGTTCAAAATCCTATATCTCATTGGGGCAAAAAGTCTTATCTTCTCTCAATCTTCATTTCTCTTTCCAAATCCTAGAAGTTACTGGGTTATATGACCAGCAGCAATATGTATTGGTGTTGTTATGTTTTTGTTTGGTTTGTTATTTCCTTTTTCCTTAAAAAGCTAGAGACAAGATAAGAGGATATTCCCCATCTCAAATAATGAAAGCTACTGAAGCCTAGTTGCTGAGGCCATGTCTATGGTTCTGTTATCTGCATTGTAAGGTGGAGGTCAGGAAGATCAATGCAGCAGTAATTTCAACTTCTCCACCCCAGGTACTTCTGCACACACATTCCTCTAGCTAGTGTTACATAAAAAACCCTTATTGAATAGAGTTTCGCACTATTAAGTGGGTGTAAACACCCAGTTTATCCA
>JAGPOW010000290.1:27898155-27932057 GCA_030014935.1 Caiman crocodilus | reverse complement strand
AGGGGAAACAAGATATTCCACCTTAGGGCCAAGTCCTGGAATGCTTAGTCAATTCTTCAGGATGGACAGATAAAATAACTATATTGATTTCCAAGGGTCAAGGACAGTTGACTGTCTGTTAAGCTGATCTACTGCAGCTTTTTCAAATACCTGTTTTATTTGTGGTAAGCAAAACCTGAAATATGATAATTTAGCAGGTATTTCATTCAGGGGTAAACTGCCCCAATTTAATTCTCACTAACTATAGGATACAGCAGATGGAGAAAAAAGTTATAAGGGATAACATGCTTAGTCTTTCCTTCTCTGTTCTCACTGGCCTTGGGGGCCTATAACTGCCTTAATTACAGTCATGATCATGAGCAATACATTCTCCTCCCCCTTTTTTAAATATGAAATAATTGTTTCACCTGTATATTCCCTCACTTGGGAAAACTCTCTTTGCTGTCAATGGGAGTTTTGCTGGAGCAAAGTCTAAGTCCTGGGAATCTGATCCTCCTGAATTTTAAGAAGAAAATATCTAAATTTACAAAATGCAGTGACTGAAGTGTTCTGGTAACTGCTTTAAAATATATCACAGTGTTTTTCCTCAGTTTACAAGATTTTATTGTGCTAGTTTTCTCCTTTGAAGCATGCTTAAGGTCTTTATATCAAAGATCATATGAATACCAATCCATATGTTTCAGAAAAATGACCCAAGTTACATAACTAACTAGATTTTCACATTTAGTTCAAACAACTTCATTGGTGATGTTTGTCATTTTGTGAAAGTTGTGTGTGCTGCACAAGCATAGATATAGTATCGTCCTCGTTTCTCCCCAACACTAGGAATCCTGAGATGGGTTTTTCCGTTTCCATTCTCTCATTGATGAGGCTACTAACTCTGCTGCCACTCGAAGATCAGCTGCCTTTAATGCTGGATGTCCACTCTCTAGAAACACAGAATGATCATATTAGATTAGATTTGAAAATTAAGATCTATCATACAGCATGACCAAAACCGACCATTGAGACAAGATTGATCATTTTAGTTGAACATACTGTCTCAACAATTGATATTTTGGCAGATGAACTGAAAAATAAGTAAATAATAATTTTTGATCAAACAAATAAAAAAAATATTTTTTCTTACTGAAATGAAAGAGTAAAACAAGTTGGCAGTTGTAAGGAAACCAAAGGAATTGACACACTAGATCCCTGGAATGACTGATGCTTCCTGTGTCCTCCATTTATTCAATAATCCAGCTGTTATAATTCTTTCCCAAGAGGCAGAGAATCCAGACTCAAGTTCTCCTTCTGCCAGATGAGCTTTGAACCCCTTACTTAGGAAACAGAAAATGAAAATTGCAAAGTCATCAAGACTGCACTCCATCTCTAGGAATTTCCTTCTTTTTTTTACTATGGGACAAGATTTTGCCTTGTGGTGGAGGAGGAGACTGTCTTAACAAGTGTTTTCTCTCTTGTCTATGCCAAATAAGAGACAAGCAGTATGATTACAGCTTCTTACATGCATTCAGTTTCTCTTAGAAGAGTTACTGCTCTCCCAGGAGAAACTATGAATGTACAGAAATTCAGGCTCTTTTCCATAGAGTAGAAATGGCCACTCCAGGAGAAAAATAACCTGGGAACAACCAGGGTTTTATATTACTATATTATATTTATAAGAGCTTCTCCTTGGTCAATCACTGGACTCATGCTCCAGCAGGAAGCACAACATATTCCCTTCATAATCCCTACATTGTGCTGCAGGGAAACACAGACTGACCATAGGCAGTCTGGGTCAACCAATTAGGGCTGCTCTTTGCACTATTGCCATCTGTCACCCAGAAGACTGAAAGCCCCTGTAGGTGCACAGTGTCACCACTGCAAGCTCTCCACTCTTTAGGGTCTCAACATTCAAATGTCTGTACATGTGGCTCTGAGTAAGTTTCTCTATCAGGAGAACAAACATGGGAGAAGTATCCCAGAATATTTGAATGTGTATAGCCTGGGGAGTGCAGAACTGGGGAGGAGTGGAGCTAAACATGTGGAAGGGAAGGAGATGGATACACTTCATACCATTCATTTTAGGAGAGTCAGATAAATCCTGGAGGGAAGCAGTAATGAGGATATGACTTCTACAAGTTCAGATAGATTTTTTCCCCCCATGACAAATCTATTTCTATTGAATCAGATCAGTAAGAATGGATGAGGAGCCTAGTATTAGCCTCTTGATCTAAATCAAGTAGACACAGAATGTGCCATGTTTATGGGGCTGAGCAAACCAAGTTAATTTTTAAACAAATTCGTGATAAACAAAGGGACACATTATCTTGTATGCATGTATTTGTATCATATGAGTCATTATATTGTATTGTAAGCAGGATTGCTGTAGTATGTTTATAAACATAGTGCCTTAGCATCAACTAGCAATGCTTCGCACAGAGAATTTTTCTTTAAAAATATAATCATAATATGCAACTATGTTTCTGGAATGCATTTCAGTTTAATTTAAAACAAATATCATGTAGCACTTAATTGGCATTATTTGGATAAATTCTAGGTTACTGTATGTGAATATAAATTTTTAGACTAGACTTTTCAAAATAAGACCATGATGCTCATTAATTTATTGCAAAGTAAGAAAAAAACCTCAGAAAGCAATAAGACTCATCTTTTTCATCTTGTTAACATTTAAATAAGTGAGAAAATGGCATTTCATTTACTTGAATACTTGAAGTCACAGGGGCTATTTATGCCAGAAAATGTGTTGGACTGAGTCTCATATCCTTCCTAATAACCAGGGATCCAGGTTTTCCATTTGCCATGGAAAAAATGAAGTAGAACATGAATTTCTCATTTTAGCAGAGAAACTCACGGATTTGGCAGTTTTGCAATGAGCACTCTAAAGGCTGGCAGAGTTCCAGCTTGCATGGGGCTGGGAGGGAGCAGAAGGAGGGCAGTCAGGCGGGGGGCATATATATGCACATAACAGCCAGGTAGTCAGGAGAGCACCTTCCAAAGGTAAGTGGGGGGGGGTTGATGCCCCCATAGGGAGAAAATTGGGCATGCCTGGGCCTGGGATTGCTGCCCAGCTGGGCAGTACATTGGGTTTGGGGCCTGGGGCTGCAATACGCAGTCACAAGGCCCTGGTGGGAAGTGGGATAGAGTTACAGGTCACTTGTATGGGGGGGCGGAGGGATGGGGCTGGCTCCCCTCTGCTGTGTGCATTCCTGGGGGGGAAAGGGAACCCGTGCTCCTCAGATCTTTGCACAGGCCAAGGATAGAGCATGCTGCCCATAGCAGGCTCAAGCTCCTGCCCTCCCCAGGGGCCTCTGCAGCCCAGTAGGGGGGAGCTAGGTTCTGATTTGCTGCAGCAGCCACCACCAGAGTGAAGGGCATTGACAGGGTCAGTGGGCGGTGGGGGTGGGGGAGTGAGGGGCACAAGAAGCAACAGGGAGCCATGCAGGGGGGCTTTCATTTAAAATCATACTTTTGGTGGGTTTATCAGAGATTCTGCATTTTTTTAAATCAGAGAAAACCAGGATCCCTGCTGATAACTTTTGGGCTTCATGTTTAAAAAAGGACGTGGGGAAATCAGAGAGATGCCAGAGGTGGGTGACAAAAAAATGATAAAGGGCTTGGACGGTAAGTCATGCAAGGAGAGGTTGAAGGATCTAAGCACATCAGAAAGGAATTTTACCCCCTATGACCAAATTGATATGAATTGTGAGGGTTTTTGCCTTCCTGTATAATGGGGAGCATGGCCATCTTTCTGGGATCTCTTTAGTATATATTAGCAACTTTTGCAGCAGCAAGACATTGGCTGCTGTAGTTCCTCTGCTTTTTTCCTCTTAGCAGATTAAGATGCTATTCTTGGGTTTTGTGTCAGAGTTAACTGTGTAATTTTGCTAAGGGGCTAGAATAATGGATTTCTATAGGATGGGTTGGATAGGGATGCTCCTGCCTCAGGCTGGGGGATGAGCTAAAGGATCTCTCAAAGTCCCTTCTATCCTACTAGCCTACCTAGGAATTAAAGGTAACCAGAATGAAAATATTCCCCCAAAGTTTACAAAGTTGCTTTTTGCACCCTTTTTGCACCTTGTTTTTTTTCTTTTAAATCTAGACACCAATAAAACAACCTGCTCTACAGATTTTGCAAAGGGAATCTATTGAGTTCCACAAACGAAAACTCCCCTCTCAGAGGTTGTCTATTTGCTGTTTTGTTACGTTTTCCCCTCTAAACTGCATCCTAAACAGAGGTGGGAGTAACAGGAAGTCTCATTTGTAGAACAGGAAGGGAAGGAGGGCTGGAACTACTCTGAATAATCCAATTAATGTGTTGATAACCAGTTTGCTGCACATGCTGTACCTGAATATACTCCTTCTAGAGCTTTCAAAACTGTTATCTGAACTATTTACAGATTTAACTATGCAGATACTCCTCAGCTTAGTGATTACCTCATAAAATAGTCAAGAAATGATTATAAAGGTAATAGAAACAAACAATTGGCAAGAACATATACATTAAGCTTTCAAAGTATAACAAAAAGCTGCCACCACGACTTCAGTAGCAAAATAAAGAAGTCAGGAGGAGAACAACAACAGAAGGGATAAGAAAGAGAAGCAGCTGGAAGAAATAAGCAGGAAGCCCCAGAATGGAAACTGTTGGCAGGATCTGTAGAAAATAAACACATATCCATAGAACTGAACTGCATAAAACAGTCCATTACCAAATAAGGGTTGAAAAAAATATAAACCCCCGAACAGTCTCTTTAGCTTTGAGTAAGCATTTGTAGCACCTTAAAGATTTTGCTGCTGAGATTTGTATTTATTTAGGATCTTATTCAAATCTAAATGAGGTAGCTAAATGGGAGTTAGATGGAATTTAGCTGCCTCAGTCACAAGAAGTGATCCATGCGATCCAGACTGACCAAATTCCAAAGGCTGCAGAATCAATCAGTCACCTGAATTCATTTGGCGCCTTCATTTTTGCCTGGAAAAAAAAATCTCCTGGCACCTAAATTTAAGATCCTGAACATGTTTATTTTGAGCACACAGGTATCCAAGCCCCATTGTAATCCAGAGTGGAACTGTCTCGATCAAAAACCCTGCATTTAGAACTGCCTTTAAAATTACTTCAAAACATTGAACAATTATCCTTCAGTATATAAAAAGCTACCCTAAGCCAGCCCGCCACAACATATACTTCCTTCTCAAGCCAAATGTGTGATAACTATACATGAATCTGTGCATGCATGCTAGGCAGGGTGGGCAGCTACTTTTTAATTTAAGTCAAGAAAGGACAAGATATTGTCTTCATATATTTTTCAGTAGGAAGACATATTTGGGAGGAAAGTCTGAACAAATAATTAAAAACGGGTGGGGCTGTGGGGCTCTGTTCCTACAATTGCTCATTGCTCTGAGCAAAGATTGTGAAGAATGCCTTGCAAACATAGTAATATTATGCAAGAAGTCATTTCACTTCTCTGTACCTCTATTTGCCCGTCTTGAAAATAAGGATAATATTTGTATAGAGCTTTGAGATCTACTGATCATAACCCATACATGAGAGAAATTATTAATAATTGGTATTACAACATAAGACATATGCTTAGCTGCAGACACCTTGTACAACATAGCAGACAGCTGTGAATTAGCTAAGAACAGGACTCTTAGAATACAGCTATTGGCAACAAATAAACGAACAGATGACAAACTTCAATCAAAAAGAGAAACAAAGAACTATGGGTGAACCTGAAAAGAAGTTTTATTCCTCCACACACATAAAGCATATAAGAGCAAGGACACACATTTAAATCTAGGCAAACAAGTAGCTACAAATACTGGCATGCTTTATCTTCACATGCAGTGGTGAAAATAAAGATGAAGTGATGCATGCATTTGATGCAACAGTGTAAGATTTCTATAACAGAAGAATCATTCCTTCTGTTGGACAAAAGCTATGGGATTTCAAGTAGCATCTATAATTGTTTATGTAACAAAGCCCATCTAGCAAGTCTTTTATTAAAATGAATTCAGCATTTCTGAGTAAATGTATTTCTTCATAATTTACAGAGGTTGTGCGTGTGAAAAAGAGAAGTGAGTCACCTTGTCTCCTCAGACAGATGATATTATCAATATGTATTGCAATGGATTTTGAAGATTTAAAGTGAGGTTACAATAAGAAAAAATAACTATGCCAATCTTGCATTTTGCTTTTCAACCAGTCACTTCCCTTTATTGATTCAGCCCAGTTTTACTTCTTTTTCTGACAAAAATGGAAGGGTTTTTAGTACTTTTCATTTCATGTAGCTCTGCTGAGGCAATAGAGATGTACGATCAGCCAGGGTCCTACTCTGACTCATGTGCTCACAGTAGTACTATAACTGAAATTCCAGCTATAGAAAATTCATTATTGGCCAGGCTGACAACTTGACTTTCAGATTACAGGCAGAGTTTACAGGGCTAGTAGTTAGAAAAGACAGCCCACACACTTTTATACTGAAGTGTAAGAAATAACAAATGTGGAAACCTACAATGCCATTTTTAGTCAGCCTTCAGATTGTAACTACAAGGAAAAAAAAAAAATCACATTGCCTGCAATTTTACCACCTCAAGCAGAATTCTTAAGTTATACATAGACACAGTCACTGAACTGTCACACAAGTGACAAATAGAGGATGTACACTGGAATCAGTAAGGAAAGAAGAAGATCCTTGCTAGCTGTCTAGTGATGAGGGATCAATAAGTTTTGAAATTTGGTTTGGTTAAGCACTGGAAGGCTGAACAATTGTTTACCTTCTGGGATATTGCTGCCAGAGACAAGCCTCTTCTTCCTATCTGAGCATAACTGAACCAGGCTTCCACCAAGCGATTTGGGGTTGGGAGAAAATAAGAAGAGAAAAGGAAAGCACCTAAGAGGCTTAAGTTTGGTTTGGTTCTAAAAATGGACAGATGGTCTGAAAGAGCAAGGAGTTTTCTTATTTACTTAAACTAATGTATCAATTTGAAGTAATACGTATAACCCATATGGACCTCGCATAGAGTTAGACTACCCCCCAGAAGAGGAACTCTGGATATGGGAAGGAATGTCTGCCTTTGTAAAATTGTCTCCCTTAAGTCTGCATGGAGGACACTTAGTAAGTCTGAGTTTTGCACTTGGGGAAGGAATAGAAACTGAGTTGGATAAAGGAAAAGTAGGTTAGGTCTCAGAAACACACATGCTATTCCTGATCTCAGGCTGTAGAGAAAATTCTAGGAAAGTTAATTTAGGCCAAGTCTACATCTTTTTCTCTTCAGTCCTCCCTGCTCACAAGGATTCTTCAGGCAGCTGAAGCAAGCAAAGCATCTGAAGACAGAGATCACACTGAGACATTAGAAATGCCCCAATGGTTTTGTCTTTCACAGATCAATTTCATATGACTTGCAAGTCATGGAGATGGAGGAAACCCTGTTTATTCAAGAAAATGATACTCAAGTAATTTTAGGTTATATAAGCAAGAATTATTTATTCCATTACACTGCAGTGGAAGAAATTAAGATACTGAATAACATTGAGCAATGGCATCACTAAGAGCTCCCCAGTTGGATGATACTTGATTTATATTTTTTTAATCTATAGTCTGCCAACTTTTAATTCCTCTAAAATGTGCAACATTGATTTTGTATAGTGCTTAATCAAAATTTTGTACAGTACTGGAGACTAAGTATTACATCAGCAAAATTATCTTGATCAACCAAATTTTTAATCTCATAAAAAAAATGTCATCAGGTTTGGTTGAAAAGATCTACTTTCCATAAAAAATGTCAAATAGTATACATCATATCACTACACTTCCATATTTATTGATCGTATCCCATTTCAGGCTTTCCATGATTTTGCACAAATCGATGTCAAATCAATTGGCCTATGGTTAGTCAAATAATGCAATAAGTTTAGAATGAAAGTACTGATTTGGGCTTCAGCGATAATCTGTCTCAGGTAAATTGGGTTTATCTAGCTGCTATAAATTAAATTTGGGGGTCAGACTAGATGGCCTGCTCTAGGCCCCTTCTGACCCTAGATACTAGATACTGTGATACTAAACATTACAGAGTTACCAAATAAGCAGTCTGCAAATCTAAAATAAGGTGGTGGCTAGAAGAAAACCGCTTCCTAGTTAAAGAATCTGCTGCCCAAAGGTTCTGATATGAGAGGTCCTGCATATTTTAGACTATAACCTTATTTTCATTTTGTCAGCTGTGCTTTTAAAATGAAAGCAGGATGCAACAGAAAAAGCTACAGTTTGCAATGAACAGTGGAATATTTACGAGACATGTTTCCATTCAAAATATTTGTATTTGAATAGGACCTCTCCTTCACAGTCAATTTCTACTGATGGGCCCTGCAGTAACCATAATTTTATGTTTATCATGTTACAATCTATTGTCCAGGAAAGGACTGATATTGCAAATTTATTATTGCATTTTTAAAATTTAAAACTATAAAAAATTAAATATAAGATACTGTTTTATAATTAGTAATGGTGACAGGGGTAATCAATAATGGACATAAATAAGTTTGAAAAATTCTTGAAAGATTTTCTTTAAATATAATATTGTATGATTTTTTTAATCTATTCCCCATTCGATTTCCTCATATTTTAACTCCAGTATATTGATGCTTGCATATTATCATATTTTTTGCATCGTGGTTGGTTATATATTTCTAAAAAGTTAATCCACTTTAAAATGTATTAAGCAGTTAAACTAAAATTCTATTAACCTTAATGGGATTTACAGAAGGGAATTTGCACTTAATATGGATGCAACAGTGCTGCTCAAAATTGTTGCCAGGAAAAAAAAGCAGGCTTACTGTAGTTAAAGCACAGCTATCATATTTTCTATTTATGTATAGTCCTTCACAAGGGTAATCCTCTGTGTATGTGGAAGAGAGGAAAAAAGCCAGACACTGGTTGGTTAGGCTTATCTAGCATCTGAGAAGCTAAAAAGGTAGCTGCATGTACCAAAGAAGGGTGGTCTTGGTGTTGAGAGAATAACAATTATTAGGATAGGGATGGGAAAACATTATCTTTGTTTTCCCTACAGGTCCTGAAAATGCTGTTGATCACATTTATGCTTTATAGTGCTGTTGTTGCCAAACTGTTCTCTCATGCTGCTTAAGAACAAAATTCAGATTATGTGTGTACAAACTTCTTATAAACAAGATAAGAAAAATATACCTTTTTTCCTTTTCCAACCATATGTCCTCTATACTATGGACAGGTTCAAGGTCATAAATGATCTTCTGTAAAAAATTCTGTACTTAAGTATGCTTATTTCATTGGAATATTCAAATGGGTAAAGTTGAATTCAGTACTGCTACTCAAGGGCAAAATCTTATCCTCTGCAGACAGCCAAAATAAGGCTTATGCATTACTGAAGCCCTCAAAACAGATGGGATTTAATTGGTGCACAGGGGGACTGGAATGATTTAAAAGTGTTATGTTGGCTGGCTGTCCAAGGGGTAAATTTTACACAGAACAAGTACAGTTACTAGTGCATGTCTTGCAGAATCGGTATTTATATAAGAATGGGTTCTAGTCTTTTCCACCTTCCTCTCTGAAAACCTTTTTATCAGAAATGTTATTCTATTACAGTCTAAAATGTGTTATTAACAATGTGGGTTACTGTGTCAATGGTTCTCAACCTTTTTCAACTTGAGCCCCCCTGCCCTCCCCACCCTCAAAAAATGCCAGCTTTTCATTTTTTCCTCTTTGTTTTTTTTTTAAACTCCTGGGGGCAAAAAACCCAGCAATTCTTCTGTTGCAAAGAACTCAGAAAAACTATAGCAGTCCAGAATGTTTTTAGCACTATGGATTCCTATGTCAAAACTCTGGGTTTATCTTGTGAATCATGTCTGCACACCTAACAATGCTAACATAGCACCCCATGACACCATTGAGAAGATCCCAAGGCACCCAAGTTGAGAATCACTAAGCTACGTGTTGCTCGATCCCTTCCTTCTCTTCCCTCTACAATCCAAAATTGTTGAAGCTGGAAGCCCTGGTATGTCTGTGTGGAATTTCTGGGCCTCTAGACAAAGAATATTCCCCAGAAGAAGAATGTCAAGTTACAAAATTTATGCTCAAAAAGACACAACTTCACATATTTGAGAATGAACAATAGCCACCATTGTTGAAACATGCCAGATTATTCTGTTATTTTTCAAGTAGGCTTGAAAGCTCTTTTCACAGACTATGTCAAAAGTTTAAGATTTAGTTGTTACAGGAGGAGCATTTATGGATCCTGGTTATTTATTTACTTATTTATTCCCATTTATTTCAATTGGACTTAAAATGTTCATCACATTAGAAATGACACATCAATAAATGATCAGTTTTATCAAAGAAAATATTTCCTGGCACTTCCAAGAAGTTTTGTTTCTGTATTGGGGTATGAATACAACACAGTAATTTGTCACAGCTTGTGCATCAGTCAGGAGGTTGCTCTGAAAGTGATCAAAGCAAAACACTTGCTCTTTCCTTCTTCATTTATCCTCTAGGAATTAAATAATCTAAAAAGAATGCTTGCCCCATGCTCTAGGGATCAAAAAGAAAAATGCAAACATTATAAAGCTAAAAATCAATGCAAACATTTTCTATTCTGCAACCTAGAACTCTGTTTCATTATTTTTTGTTGTACTGCCCAGAACAGGTTTTTAGAGAGTTGTTTCAAAGCCAGTAAAGAATAGCTGCCTTTGAAGCAAGATCTGCCATGTCAACACTGTTCAGTAGCTAAAATAAATTGTGTGAAGATCTGAAAAAGTAATTAGATTTGGGTATAAATTTAATGGTAACAATCTTTCAGCCTAGAAATTAATTTAATTTTAGTCTTAGAGAAAACTGTGTCTACTACAGAATTAAAACCCATGGAGAAAGTCTAGGCCCTTTAGAAGTTCATTTTAAATTTTTTGAAGATCAAAGCATTCCAAAATAACAAGTTATGGTGGAAGATCTTGTGATATAAAAATCAGATAGGATTAGATATGTTGCTAGGGCCTGATTCAATATGAAATTATGCCAACATACACCGGTATGGACACATTTATATTAAGAATATCAACTCTTGGACCACTATTAGAAGAATGGAACATTTTCAGCAACCAGGCCCACAAACATTCTAGCAGATTTAGCTACTGCTGTGTAGAAACACGATTTGACATGAAACCCTATAAGAGCATAAACATTTGAGCTGTGTGAAAATTCAGTGGCTGAATCTCCAAATCCAAATGGAATCAGAAGACCCTTTGATCTCTCCAAATTGAATCAGAACCCTTCAAATCAATTCAGGGAGATTCAGAAAGATTTGGAGATTCAGATATATATACAGTTTTAAATGGTTTTCTACATACCTCAAGATAGCAGGTGACTCGTGAATGCTGAGATGATGGGGTGGATAGAGCATCCCACAGGACCACAAGGGGCTTCCTCAGCACGCTAAGTAGCAAATCCAGAAGTGGACCAAAAGCACTTCCAGTCCACTTCTGGGTCTTTCAGGGAGCACGTGGGCCTCCTCCTGCCATGCCCCCATGGCTTGGCAACTGGTGCCTTCTGGGTCTGGGGGGCACCTGGGGTCCACTGTGGCTGATCGCCAAGCTGGGAGGGTACAGAGGGCCTCCCTGTGTGCTCCCCAGCAGACCTGGAAGTGAACTGGAAGTACTTCCAGTTCGCTGTCAAGGACATGGGGCCCCATCCTGTAAGACGCTCCATCCGCCCCACCATTGTAGCATTCGCAAGCTGTGCCTGATACCTCAAGGCATGGAGGAAAAACATTTAAAGCTGCGTTTATGGCTGAATCACTGATTCTCCAAATCAGCATCAAATCTTCAGATTCAGATTCAGCCTAATCGAATTGGGGACAGTGATATGAATCAACAAATCAAATCAGATTTTGGCCAAATCTGAATTGAATACGACACATTTCACATACCCCTAATAAACATCATTTTTACAACACTTGATAAGATGGCCCTTCATCTAAATGTAAATATAATATCCAATAGTAGGTCTCATGATGCCTCTTGAAAGGCTAGGAAATGTCATCTGCTGTGAAACTTCCAAGTATTTCCTAATTTCCAGCTGCAGCTGCATGCTTCTTTCCTGTCTCCCTACTACCATGACATTTTTTAATATACAGATTCCCAGACAATGTCTGGAATGGGAATTTGAGCACAACAACAGGTTGGGCGACTTTCTGCATTACACTCATACTGTAATAGCATTCTCCAGGCAAGAGACAGAAATAAGTCTCCATCTGAGAGCACTCTGCATCCATATGGTCAGTAAGAGCAACATAGAATCAACACAAAACATTTTGCTCAACACAAATGTCCTTTCTTCTACAATCAAAACACTCTTAAAGGTACACACAGTAGATTCAGGGCACCTCCAAGGTAACGCACTGAACATGCCACAAGGTCACTGGACTACTACATTACACATTTTCTATTGCCAATTTAGGCATGCTTAAGAATAACATATTCTAATGATTTTTGTCTTTCATCTAAGAAGATATAAAATATGTAGTACATTGCCATGCCTGTGTACTCTCTCCAACTCACTAAGCAGTGCAGAGAATAATGGCCTGTGGAAAAGACATGAAAGGAAAAGGTAGTTCTGCTCAGTTATATTAGGCCTCTGCAAGGCAGCTAGCATTCGCTTCAGATTCAGCCAATTCGGGGGACAGTGATTCAATTCGGTGATTCAGATCACTCCTGAATTCATTTAGCAGAATCTGATTTGAAGATTCGGTCCCTGCCAAATCTCTTGATTTGAGTCTCTGAATCAAACAGGCCCCATCCACCACCTGCTCTCTCAGCCCACTCTGGCCCCAGCATCCTGGCTCTTAAAAACAAGCAAACAAACAAACAAAAACCTCTGTACTCACTGGATCCTTCCAGGTGAAGGGGGAGGATCTCTGTTCCCCCCACTACCCCACACTGTGTGGAGGGTGGCTCTGCCATGAGGCCCCATCCTCCTCCCACTCTCCCTGCCTGCATCAATGGCTGCCCCACCCAGCCCCAGTGACCTGGCATTTAAAAAAAAAAAGCCCTGTACTCACCAGTTGCTGCCAGGCAGGTGGGCAATCCCCACTTTCCCATGCTGCCCTGTGCTGCATGGGAGGCAGGCTCTGCCATGAGCCCCCAGAAGCCCTGACAGGTACTGCAGCATCAGGTGAGGTCAGGGCTTTTTTTTTTCTTTTTTTTTTTTTTTTAAAGAGCCATGACACTGGGGTGAGGCAGGGTAGCCATTGACAGGGCTCAGAGAACGGGTGGGGGTCAGGGGGCACTCAGGGAGGCTGCAGGAGCAGGCAGGGGATGGGGTCTGGTGGGGGTCTCACCATGGTCTCCTCCCCCCTCCTTTCTATCCCCTACTTACCAGCACAGAGTCCACATCCATCTCCCTGTGGTGGTGAGCAGGGACTGCCCAAATCTCCTAATCTCTCCAAATTTTTTCAGAGGCTTTGAATTGACCTTTTTAGTGGCCTCCTGATTCCATTTGCTTTCAGAGATTCAGCCGCTGAATTGGTCTGAATCTCCTCCAAATTGAATCAGCACCCAAATCTTCACAGAGCCCTATTATATATCTGCCTTTATTTTTTCTCAAAAGTATACTAATTCTTAATGAGTCAACTGAAAAAGGGAAAAGGTGGCCAATACAAAATGAGAGGAGCCAGAAAAAAAAAAAAAGAGACAGAAATGTTAAATGTATGCTTTCCTTAAAAACCTGTGCCACATGCAGAAGAGGGACTATGATTTACAATAATACATAATGTTTCTTCTCTTTGTTATGTGACCGAGATCACTGATCACAGCTGTGGGATCAACAGCCAAGTTCAACTTCTTTCTGACCCCAGACACTCATAGTCATGTATACTGGCTCAGCTCCTTATATCCCAACCAAAATAATTTTTTAGCATAGAAAACCAGATCAGTGCATATCATTGTCTACTGTACTAAACGAGTATGCACATTCTTTACAATTCTGTATTCTGCTCAGCCTCACATCCCAATTATTAAATTACAGGGTTTTAATGGAAACTAAATAAAGCACTCTGAAAAGACAAATTCCAGAGATACATAAAACTGCCAGAAGAGAGCATGCAATTAGATTTTAAAATAATTCTTATCACATTTCATGCTAATATTAGCACTTTCAAAAAACAATAACAAACTGCAATATTACCAAAAATGCTTAGCTGAAATAGTGTAGAAATGCAGTGAGAGACTCTTGATCAATCTTCATATTTTAATGGATCACAAACACCACTCATCTACTCCTACATTGTTAAAATCATTCTGCAAATTTAAAGTGAGTCTAGATTAATATTTATATGGTGATATTGAAAAGAATTCCATGTCTTCTTTTTGCATCAGTACAATAACAGTGCTATTCTACTTGATTTTCAGCAAGAATACATTAGCACAAAGTTTTGCTTAATTGGGCTCTCTGAGTAAATATACAGCAATGAACATTAGTGTCTCCTCATTGCTTTTTAAAACCTTTATGTTTACCCAAGTCCCATCCCCCTATAAATTGAAATGAACTTAACGAAGAAAAAAAGCATTGTTATTCAATTTGATTCAAGCAGATCTCCATTCAGAATGACAATATCACCATTCACAATACTATTGTTAGGATAGTGTCAGCGTTCTTATTTTAACATTTGTTTTGAAGGAGTTTTAACTTGGCAGTATTTTTCTTCTCAAGTCTGTTGGCAGATAAAACATATTATCTCCAGACTCCGTGCTGATGGTCAAAACCATCCATTTGACCAGTTATTCAAATCACAGGCTATATACCACAAAATTGTCATTGATTGGAGAACTGGTTTCACAAACAGTCTACCCCATCATGCAATCAAATTAATTTTGATTCCCTGACCATACATTTTTTTTGAAATCCCCATAGTTGACATTCATCTAACTGCTTAACAGGAGATTAGGCCCCCCTTTACAGGTATGGCACAATTAACTGGTTAATTGTGCAATTATCTTGGGAACAACTATATGTGAAAAGTATCTATCACATCATAAAAAGCTCCAACCAACTATAAAGTTAAATCTTGAAAAAGGATACAGTCTGTATGGCTGGTTGCTATTGGGCTTTAATTTGCACATGTGTAATTTACACACTGCTATCAGGCAGAGCCTGGGAATCCCACAACTGAGGGCACTCTTAGCCCCAACAGCTGTTGACTCTGGGTCCTGGCAGCACTCCACAACTGCTGGGACTCCCAAGTCTTGCAGTTCTGGATGCTGAGTAACCTCAGTGTGCCTCCCAGTGCCATGACTCAGCAGGGTCCTGACTGCTGCAGGGTGTGGATGCAGTCTCCCAGCCCCAGGGTTATGTGGACCCCCTGAAGTAGGGAGATGCAGCTGCTGTGATCTCCTAGCCTTCTGGGTGTGTGCAACCCCCAAGGCTGGGAGGCTAGGACATTGTGGCAGGCATGACCTCCCAGCTGTAGGGGTTTTACATACCCCCAAGGCTGGGAGATCAGAGCAGCTGCTTTACTACCTTGGCAGCTGGCTTTTCTCTCCATTCAAGAGGAGCCCAGGATCAGGCTCCCTCTGCACAGGCAATATGGCACATAGGGCACAGCAGAAGGCATGACTGTGGATCATGCATTAGATCTCAACACACCTTTACCTGGACATGTAGAGGGACCTTAGTCTCCAACATTTTTAACCTACAGAAATGTGCATGTCAGGGTTATCTCAAATTTGGCTCCCAAATAATAGTCAGTTTTGAAAATTTAGGCCCTATGGTCTACTGAACTCTTTTAACAAGTTTAGGAACATATTGAATATCGTGAATTTCAGGGATTATAATTTATTTTAAATTAACAAAAAGGATCGACATTTTCTCTCTCCCAACCATGCCATCCTGTCATAAAATATCCATGTATATTACTGCATGTTCTATAGACTGCCAGGGAAGGCTAATACTAGCTGAAGCAAGAGCACAAGGCAGGTGGTAGCTATAAGCTGTGAGAGTTTGACAGATCTCAGTTGGGGGGACAATTACATACAAACAGAAATTCCCAGACTGTAGCAGGCTTGCTACAGGGTTGTAGCAGGTTGTAACACTGGGCTGTATCAGTCTGCAGATTTTCAGGGGGTACAGCCCAGCTAAAGGTTTTGAAAACTAATTACAGGCCTGCCTGGAGGACTGGGCAGCTGATATGAAAAACTGGCTCATCTAAAGGAATTTAAAAGGCTCCTAGGACAGTGGCTCCAATCTTTTTTATACTGAGGACCAGCAAACTCACTCAAACAATTTTGGTGGACTGGGTATGGAACCAATCTAATGCACATATTTAAATTTAATTTTTACATGGTGGGGGAGGGTTGTGAGGATCAGATCAGGCTGGGGAACTGCAGCCGCAGGCAGCAGGGGACCTTGCAGGGGAGAGGGCTGCACAGGTGGTGGCTTGGCGGGGGAACCATCTGGGCCTGCCTGGGAACAAGGGGCTCCGACCTCTTCCCAAGGAGCAAGCAGTGGAGCTGCCTCCTGGTCCTCCACCCTAGGTATTTCCCCACCTGCACCCCCCAACTTCCAGCCATGGGCAGAGCAGGGGGGTCTTGCCTGGCCTGGCATGAGCTCCAGTACCTGCTGTGCGGGAAGCACCTCACCAGGCATAGCCACGGTGGTGGGAGCAGGATGGGGCACACAGAGCTGGCTGCCTCCTTCCTGGGGTTGCCCCACCACCCAAGCTTTAACCCAGCCTGTGACTGCTAGTGGCAAAAGCTTGTGCCATGACCCGACAACCAACATTTCACAGACCAGTACCAGGCTACAGACCAGTGGTTGGAAATCTATGTCCTAGGGAAAGGAGCTAAGGGGGAATGGTACCTGATCCTTGTGCTGGCATGTCTGTTAGTTGCAACACTGGCTAGGGCACATTCCTAGCATCTGGGAAGAGACCCAGGGCTGTGAGGCTGAAAGCAGTGGCACCACACTAGGGAACTCACAACAGAGAGAGAGAAGACTGTGCTGCTGAGAGAGCAGCAGAGACTGGAATCATTTTCTCAGGGTTTGGGGAAAAGCCTGGGACAGTGATTTAACCCTTTATGGACCCGGTTTGTTTCTTTACTGATTTGAGGGTTTATGGTTGTGGAGTTCTGTCCAGGAAGTGTGCACAGGAAAAAAAAAAGGATTGAGCTGAATAATCCCCAACCCACTATACAGACCTTCCAGTCAGAAAAGATAGAGAATAAGTATAGATAAGTAAATAGCCCATGGGTCTAACAGGAAGACTGAAGGAAGAAAATGGGATACAGAATCAGTGAGGGACTGTCAGAGCTTAGATGAAAATTATTCACTCCTTAAGAAACCAATGGAGTCAGACCCCTTCCACACACAGGGCATTTATACACATGCATTTTTTTTCCAGCAACACATCGGAGATCCGCTGCTTTGGAGCAGACTTGATTAACGAGTCTGTTCTGCTCATGAGCTAAGGTGAACTTCACTACACCATGTGCGGTTGTATAAGTGGTGAAATGCACATCAGAAAATGACAGCAGATGAGCTTTTGACCTAAAGAACCTCCAAGGTGTTTTAGTTCAAAAACTCACTGCCACCATTTTCTCAGCACTGACATGCATTTTGCCACTTATACAACTACATGCATCAGAGTGGCATATGTAAAAATCCCTGTGACACATGACTGAAAATGGGTTTCTGGAAGAATATATTTAAGCTAGTTCCAAAGTCCGGAGCTGGTGTTAGAGTTCAGAATAATTTTAAGACTTAGATGTTTGCTGATTCATTTAAGATCAGTCTGACTATATATAAATAGTATTAAGCTATAACTCAGATGTTTTCATAATGTGAATATAGTTGTGACTTCCTGACAGGAACAGGAAATGTTAAATGTAGTTTCTTTACTATGACTTCAGAGATTATTGTAGCCACCACTGTAGAAATGAATGTATCCAATACCCATTTTGAATGGGTTATGAATATATGTCCCAATATCCCATTTTCTATGTGGAAGTGTGGTCAGAATATGCTTTGAGTTGGCTGGCTAGATTATCACCTGTCAGCTATTTAAGGCTCCTATTAATTTAAGAGATGGACTGAATTTGGAGAATGACATCTGCTTCCAGACATCAAACTGACATTTCCTGGAAAGAAAGAAGTCTACCTATGAACTTCACCATTTGGAGCTGCCTGTTGGATACAAGACACCATTTCCAGGATAACCAGTGGAAAACAAAATTGGCAAGCGTTAGAATTTTACTACTTCTTTAATAACTTCGGCATGCTATTAAAGATTACAAGCATCTGTCCAAGCATGACACCTGCCGGAGGCCTTTCAAGGAAACAATTCAGACACAGAAATAAAGCCAGGCAACAATGGCTGTTCTTGAACTTAATTTCTTAAGAGGCATGAATTTCATAAAAAAAAATCTTCCCAGTGATTTCTAGTACTGGTCGCATAACATAGTCAGTACTTTGTTGGTTTATGATTCTGTTAAATTCAGAGCCTGCATGTAGCAATAAAAATAACTGCAAATGAATAACTTTTTCACATTTCTGTCATTAATTCATCCTACTCACTAACCAGGACTGAGACACCATCAAAGTCTTGACCAATTGGGACATCTAGATCACAAGTAAAAGCTCATGTTACAATTACAGTTCCTGAATGTCTCTCTCACCAAGAAAACATTCCTTGTACTGGAAGGTTTTGCTTAGCAACAGATGCAGCGCTTATTTTTGTTACTAAAACTTTGAGTAACTTATTGTCAGTTAAAATGTAAAAGTAAATGGAATGGGTCCTCAAATATATATTGCTTCTAAGTATATATCTTGATGTATACTTCCATAGGTTATTATAATCCAGTATCCATTACTGGCTACCAACTTCTGTTCAAGAAAAGGCATAGTTTAGTATTCACTGGGTAAACCAGTGTCCAGATTATGTATACATGTCTCTATTTACATTTTAGTTCATTTGAAATTGCTTCATCTTTGTGTCCAATTCTCTGTGCAAGATTTTAGGAAATTATATGTGAGTTGTAAATATTTGTGGTCTTATTTTAGTATAGTACCATCAAGAGATCAGCTCAATACTTTTTCTTTCTAGTTTTAGGCTACATAAACTGGTTTAAATGAACAGAAATTGGTTTAAACCTATAACAGAACAGAAGTTCCATGTACATGCGTTCCTTTTATGACCAGGTGACCTATCACCTGGCCAAAGGAGAAGAGATTGATGTCATATATCTTGGCTTCTAAAAAGTCCTCAATCTGGTATCCCATGATCACCTCTTGGCAAAACTGGCCAATTGTGGCCTTGGGTCCACCATGATCCGCTGGCTGGGAAATTGGCTCCATGGTCAGACCCAGAGGGTGGTAATTGATGGAAGTCAATTGTCATGGTGTCCTGTGACCAGTGAAGTCCCCCAAGTCTCTGTCCTTGGACCCAACCCATATTGTTCAACATCTTCATTAATGATGTGGACATTGGAGTCAGAAGTGGACTGGCCAAGTTTGCTGATGACACCAAACTTTGGGGCAAAGCATCCACACCTGAAGACAGGAGGGCAATTCAGGCTGATCTGGACAGGCTCAGCAAATGGATGGATGAGAACTTGATAGTGTTTAACACTGAAAAATGTAAGGTTCTTCACCTTGGGAGGACAAACCTGCAGCATCCTTGCAGGCTCGGCAGTGCTATGCTGGCTAGCACTACAGAAGAAAGAGACTTGGGGGTCATCACTGACCACACGATGAACATAAGCCTGCAATGTGATGCGGCAGCTAGTAAAGCAACCAAAATGCTGGCTTGCATCCATAGGTGCTTCTCAAGCAAATCCCAGGATTTCATTCTCCCATTGTACTCGGCCTTGGTGAGGCCGCAGCTGGAGTACCGCATCCAGTTTTGGGCCCCACAATTCAAAAAGTATGTGGAGAAGCTTGAAAGAGTCCAGAGAACAGCCACACACATGATCAGAGGTCAGGAAAACAGATCTTATGACAACAGGCTGAGAGCTATGGGACTCTTTATCCTGGAAAAGCACAGTCTCAGGCGTGATCTGATGGCCACCTATAAGTTTACCATGGGTGACCACCAGTATTTGGGGGAACATTTGTTCACCAGAGAGCCCCAACGGATGATGAGGTCAAACAGTTATAAACTACTGCAAGACCGTTTCAGGCTGGACATAAGGAAAATTTTCTTTACTGTCCAAGCCCCCAAGGTCTGGAATAGCCTGCCATCAGAGGTGATTCAAGCACAACACTGAACACCTTCAAGAGTAAATTGGATGCTCATCTTGCTGGGTTCCTATGACCCCAGCTGACTTCCTGCCCTTCAGGCAGGGGGCTGGACTCAATGATCTTCCAAGGTCCCTTCCAGCCCTAATGTCTATGATATCTATGAAATCACATAAACCAGTTTCAAAATGGCTGAAGCTAGTTTAAGATAAAACAGGTTGAATGTAGTATCAACTTAACTGATTTGGGTCAAATTGTTTTATGAAACTTCTGTCTCAGACCCTTTCCTGGTTCGTGTTAAATCAGTCTCCCAGCATCCCACCATGCTTTCCAGCCCTGGGCTGGGGTGTGCTGTCTGGTCCAGCAGAGAAGGGTTGGGGAGGGGCGAGGAGGAGGAAAGAACTCCCCCACAAAGCCCTGGTTGGGGTCTGGAGCCAGGGAGAGGGGGTTAAACTTTTCCCCCCCACCATCCTTCCTTGAGTACAGAGCTGCCCTGCCCTGATAAAAACTTACTGTTGGCTGTGACTGTGGCCTATGAATCCCAGAGGCACCTGGAAGCAGGAAGAAAAAGTGATGAGCAATTCTTCAGGGTCCTGTTGCTGTATTTCTGGACTGCAAATCTCAGAGACTTTATGGGTACCAGGAAGAGGACACAGCCTAATCTGGCTATGTGCCAGAGAGCCATGCTCTAGCGCACCTCTAGTTTCTGGCCTGAGCCACTGCAGGTATGTGGCTTCATTTCCTGAATCAAAAGTGAATGTGCATCCAGTTGTTTCTCAGTTTAATCTCTGCAGTTTAGACTAACCTGCAAAGACTGAATTAATTCAGCCTCAGGCTTTTTGATTGTCTGTACTTAGCCTGAATGTTAAAAACAGAAGTAATTTGTTTGACCATGATCAAGTGGGTTTCCAATAAAACCTGTATTTGTAAGAAAAATCAAGAATGATATGTAGTTCCATGTTCAGGGCAGCTACTTTTCAGGATATGATAGCTCCTAAGGACACAAACCATTTAATTTGAATTCAGCTCTTCCAATGACTTTAAGTGCAATAGATGTAAGGGGTGCATTTTGCAGCTTTAAAACTGTACCAGTCTTCCTCAGTGCCAGCATAATGGCGGTGAGTAATAGATAAACTGATTAAGACTTGTTCAAAAGACTTGTTCATGAAAAAATTGTAACTTGACATGAGTTATGAACTAACAACTTAGGTGCTATTATATCAGCCTTTTGAAAAATGCTTTTTATAAGAAATTTCCATAATTTCAAAAGCAGCACTGTTTTAAAGTTCAGATATATCAGTTACATTAGGACAGATTTGAGCAAAGCATGTTCAGTAATAGTTGCCAGATCCCTCTAGATGTGAAATGTACAAATTAAACATGGTACTTTTTTTCTCTTTCATTTAGTTATAACTGGTTACCAAAATACAGGGTACATGGATGCAGATAAGGGAATAAATTATTTTCCAGAAAGGAAATAGCAGCAATACAAAGCTACAACAAGTATTCTTGAAGAAAATTAAATAAAATCTTGCAGTAATTCTTTAGGCAGAACTCCTAGAGCCTATTTAGTACAGTAATGGGTGCACTGAGAAGACCAAAGATTGCTATTTTTATTGTTAAAATAGGAAAATGGAACATAGCTGGTTTTAAATTTTGCAGTGCTTTGAAGTACTTACCCCCTACAGGTGTGAAGGAATCTTCTCCTACCCTATATTCTATACCCATGGTTTCAAATCTCAGTGACTTAGAAGTAGATATCAACACCAGTAAAGTTTTTTACAACCCTGTTCTCTTCACATACACACAGTAAGGAGTATTCACAGTCCTATGAAGAAAATTTTCCACATAGGCTGACTAACCAGTCTCAAGAATCCTAGGAGAACATAGTCAATGCTCTACTTCTCATTCTTTGATCTTAGAAATCCTCTTAGGTGCACAGTGACCCTAGAGATGGTTTTGGGACCTAAGCAGGCCAGAATAATGGGGAAAGTCAAGAGTCAGTGCTATAGACCTTACGACTCAACCAGTAACACATAACAATATCTAGCTCTTACATGGAGCTTTTCATCCATACATCTCAACAGGAAACAGTATCATTACCTGCAGTTTTGTTATATATTTGGGTCTTAACTTGGAAAAATTCTGTGAAAAATGAATGGACTAAGTAAGGAAACAGCAGCAATGATTCATTTTTTGGGACTTTTTAGCCATGTCTACATGAGATGCTTTACTGCACAGTAGACTAATTTACTGTGCAGTAAAGCATCACCACCTACATGTGCAGGTGCTTACTGCACAGTAAGTTAGGCTACTGTGCAGTAAAGCCAAATAGCATTAATCGCAGATGTAGATGTGCCCTTCTTGGCATAGAACCAAAGCTCCAGCCCAAACCAGAGCACCAGGGTATACCTTCCAGCAGTACCTAGATGCCTAAATCCTACTCCCCCTCCTTTTTTTAAAGGAATGTTTAGGTGCCTAAGCTTCAAATAGGCACTTTGTAGAAGTTTCAAAAGCACCTAGACTTCTTTCATTGATTTTAAAGCATAAAAATTGTGTGCATCCAGAACTTATCTTTCAGTCTTAAATGTTATAGAAATACCAGTATAAGCTTACAAAGAAAAACTAATATGCTGGTTAGTTAGATTAGACAAGCTGAATATAAGCAATCATATACTAACAGAAAGTAAATAGGTTTCAAAGGCCAGAAAAATAAAGCTTAAAGGATTTACAATTTCATACAACATAATGCATTGGTATAGTGTTAGAAATCAATCTTGTCAGTTGTTTTCCTATTTCAAAGACTACAAGTATGAATCACAGATTTGACATTACTGAATTTTTTGACTTGACTACAAGCATGATGCTATTCTTTTGGTTCATTAATCAAGAAAGAGTTTTCCCAGAGAAAGAAAAAAAACCCACTAGTCTTGCTTCTGTGAAAATTATAACTAAATACCGTTACAAGAACACTAAAACAGCATGTCTAAGTATAGGGATTTTTTAAAGAAGCATTTTCATTAAAGAGCTTCCTATCTTTTGGATATGTCATTTTAAATATTACCCTGTCTAACTCCCGTATTGCAATCTGATCTGTGTGGATGGGCCTTTGTGATCTGAGGGACTAGATTTTAGGACCAGGTTTGTCTCATTCATAACAGAACAGCAAATACAGCCCTGAACTGTGGGGATTCCATAGTTTAAGTTATTCATATTGTACACAGTGCACATCTACTCTACCTATAACAGACTGTAATGATTCCTTTGAGACTGTCATGCTTCCTCATGGTCTCCTGATCTTACTTGAAGTCAACATTTTAGTTGCCCCCAAGGCTGGACTTGAGTATCTTTTCAGGGCTGAGTATCTTTTGTAAGTCATTGATAAATAAATTAAATATGACTAAGTAAATATTATTAATTTAACTAAGTAAACATGTTTATATCACAAACCATTACACTTAAATCTCATAAAGGTTTTTTGTTTTTCTGTTAAATTTGGTGTTTTTCATACAAGTACAAAATGCATTAAACTATATCAAAATAATAGCTGAAAACTAAACTAGGCTAAAATAATAGGCAGTAGGAATGCACTTACAAATAGGCAGTAGGAATGCGCTTAGGATCAACCTCAAGTTTGCCCCTAATGATCAATATAGACAGCCTTAGGCATTTAGAGATACATTTGAGAAAGTATTTAGGCTTTTAAAGATACAGCTAGGTCCCAAATGGGATTTTCAAAATAATTTATGCCCCATGCCAATTGAAATCCAAATTAGACATCAAGATGTTTTGAAAATTCTGCCAGGCACCAGTCTGCATCTGTTGGACATAAATACCTTTCAAAAATTGGTCTTTATGAACAAAGATACCTCTGACTTTCAGTAAAATTTAGCTTTCTATGTGCCTAAAAACATTGAAAAATAGATTTTAGTTATTAGGTCACTTATATGGCTTTAAAATTTCATCACCCAGTCTTTAACCAATGTTTCTATGAATAGAAAATTAGTATCTTGCTAACATTTCCATTGTTTGGAGACTTCTCATATACATCCTCAGAGTCATCTATATTTCTTTACTGTCACCCAATTTACCATTCACATTTATGAATTAGGAATTACTTATTTAGTATGGGTCTCTAATGGCAAGTATTGTACAAGGTCTGTGACCAAAACATGCAACTTGCAACTATTTTAATGAATAGAAGAATTAGTAAGTATAGTTAATAAATAGGACATTTTGATTAAATTTTCATGTTCAATAGATGAATTTCAGTTTAAATTCTTGAAGACAGGTATTTTCTATATTTCAGGCTTCTGATAGCTTTCCAGACATTTTTTTTCCTTTTTTTTTTCCTGGCACAAGTTTCTGCATGTAACAGCGGGAACATGAATTATGTCCATAGCACTTAGAGTTGGCAAAAAGTATTTTCTGTTCTGCTATAAATTTATCAAATATTTTTCAAAACAGTAAATCCCCCAAAACAAGATATGAATTTAAAGCAGATATACTATAGTGGGGCTACTTGCAATTCTTTAAGTTTATAATAGAAATCCCAAGAAAGCTTAAAGTCACTCATGTATACATGTACTTAGGGCTGAAGTTTGAGAATGATACTCTCAAATTTTGATATTGGAAAGTCAGGAATGCAAAAGGTAATTTTCTTTCCAAATCTCGCTGATCTTTTTTTTTCTAATTCTAAAAATAAATTTAAAATTCTAAAATAATATAATGGCTACTGGTAAAACTATTTATATAGACTCCATCCTTGAGGAAGATTTGTTCAGTTGTTCCATGTTTACACAGCAGTTAGCGCACAAATAACGATCAAACAATAAATAATAGTGATTATTCTCTGCTTGTTGATGACTTTAAAATTTAGAAATATATACTGTTTAAAAATACTTAACCTTTCAACAAACTGAGTATTCAAAATACTTTCCACCTGATCAAAACAATTCAGGGATTTTTTTTAAAAACAGAAAGGAAGAATCTTAAACAAAGCACTACAAAGCAAAATTGAATTATTTCATTCAGAAAGCACTGAAAATGCTTGCTTAATGTCACGTGACAGGGTCCTACAGGAGGGCTGTGATCTCCTGAAGGCCCGCCACCTGCGCCGAGTCTGGCCCAAGGCACCCTCAATTCTCGCCCGCCACAACTTGATCTTAATAGGTATATAATGGGAGGCTGCCTTATACCGCCTTGGGCACGGTGGACCAGGACCTTCCTCCCTGTGATCTCCCAGACCCACTGGGATGTTCCCTCCGTATGATGGGTGCCCTCCAGACACCCCGGCCTTAGGGCCAAACATGGCTCCTACCACCCCTGGTACCATGTCCCAAGACTTGCTGATGTACCAGACGTTGGTGTGTCAAATGTACCCTTGCCCCCTTCTCTCGAGCTTCTGAGTATTGTGTACTGCCCCTGCCTAGGGGCTCTCAATGCCCACTCTGGGCCTCCTCTATATACTCACCTGCTCTGGGCCTTCTCTCTCCGGTCTCTTAGGCCCACCGCATGGCTACCCTCTAATAAGGCCGGGCGTACTGTGCTGCTATCCCTCTGTGAGATTGGGGACCACCGCAGCACCTTCCCTTATCCAGGAGGCGCTCTGCTGCTCACCCTTGTCTCTCTCAGGGTATGACACCGCTCTAGCCTCCCAGTGCTGCCCCTCCTCAGGCCTCTCAATCATTGCCCCTCCTTGGGCCTCTCCAATAGTGTCCCCCTTCCAGGGGCCTGCTGTGCCCAACTTGGGCTCCTTATCAAATGCCCCCCCGCTCTGGGGCTGGGGTCTACACACCCCCCATGCTGCTGAGCCCTTACTGGCGCCTATGAGCATATTGTGCCCCATGGGTGCCAGGATCCCACACTCCTGGGGTCCCTCTATGAGGCCTCCTCCTTCCGCTACAGCCTCACCCATACCACTGGTTTAAACAACAACCAAAACACAAACCTCTGGCTATAACTTAAACATAAGCCTCCTGGCTATAACTTTGCCTCATTGCTCAAGCTTCTGGAACTCTCATGAGCTGCACTCACATTTCTGTCCTGGAGCTCCTCCCCCTGACTCTGGCTCTGGGCTTTATAGGAGCCAAGTCCTGCCCTTTAGGGTCAACTGACTTTCATTAGTTGTCCTGGCAACTGTCAGCTGAGCTCATTATCTCTGCTGGGGGTTGGCCCCAGCGGCTTCTTCCTCCTCTAGGAGCAAGGCAAGCACATCCAGTGCCCTGCTGCAATCTATACAAGTGGTGAGCACACACTGTGCTCCACCACACTTAATTTTTTTAATTATTTGGGAAAAAACCCTGAAATATCAGCAAGATGGTCATGTATTTACAATTTTTGCCGCACTATTTAAACTACATTTTTCACCCAAAAAAAAGAGATGTGGAAACAATTTTGCAATAGCAAAAATAATATGATGCTCTTTGCTACCCAAACAGCACAACTCATTTTTAAACCGTCTCTGACTTAGATATACTACCCTTCTTTTTTATTTTCCAAATGCAAGCAACGACACTTATGAAATAGTCATACAACATTTAAATTTAAATTATAGTTGGAATGTACATGAATTCCAATTTAGTTTAGCATCCATTTGTGAACATTTTAGAAGAAAGTCTTAAAAGCTAATTTTGAGGACTTTACATACTCAAGTCAAGATTAGAAATCATGAATGCATCATCTCGTCCTGCCACTATTTATGGGAGTTTTCACATGATCTTTGTTTGAGAGCATCTATGCTCTTCTTCAGTGGACTTCTATGTGATTAAAATTTAGTTACTAGCAAAAAATCCAATATTATATGGTTCATTGGCGTTCTATTCATCAAATCATTGAATAGAAGTAGAACCATGAACTTGTACAATGTCATAATCATGCACTGTGGATCTGATTTTGTATTTTGCATTTCAAATATTTAAATATGAATAATAAGGGACTAAAAGTCTTTAATCTTTTCAAGCAAACCTAGCAAAACAGAAATCTGTCAAAGAAATTAATTGTTGCAGATTATTTAATCTGATGAATGGACTCAAACCCCAGATTAGTAACCATATTCACATATTCTTTTCCTTGAACTATGTAAAGGAAAAAAACAACAGTTAATCACATCAGATAACTATAACTATTGCAGGAACAAGCTGGAAAAAGGTGGTATTTCAACCAGCCAGGATCTGAATTACTTAGGGAATTTTTGATCAAAGCCTCACCTAGAATTAACTGGGTAGCTAGCACAAGTCATAGAACAAAAGGTATTATCTCTGTGAAGCACAGACATGATCTTTCCAATATCAGGAACACTGATAGCTAGCAAACCCCTCTTCTGCAAGATGGGTATTGTATCAAATGATTAGACAAAAGCATATGTAGAATGGTTAGATATAGATGCTCCTGTCTTAAGGACTGGTTTAGTCTAGTTGACCTCGTAAGGTCCCTTCCAGCTCTACTTTTCTGTGGTTCTATTAAAATACTTCTACCTATAATAGAAATGATGGCAAGAACAACAGCTCATACACAAAAGCTTCTTCTGCATACTGCAGCTTGCACTCTAGCCAATGTCTTCTCAGCTATTCCAATGACCAGCCTCCATATATCTTTTTATCTCACATTCTTGAATAAGAACGATGTATGAGGGAAGCCTACATCTTAAGTCTATATCTATTTGCCTCAGAGTTGGTCAGAAATTACTCAGTGAAATCCTTTTTCATCAGAAAATGCTAATCAATTCAACTATTTAATTTTTAGAAATTGCTTTCAATACAACTATATTTTATTGTGAAAGTTTCTTGGGTCTAAGTTGGAATTTATGGACAGAACTAGAGCAGGTAAGGGAGCCATCCCAGAATAACCAGGTCGCTCTTCTAGGACACAAAGGTTTAAATTCTGTTCATTCTACTTCACCCAATTCAGGAAAGAGTGAAAAGGCTAGTTTGGTCACATCCCTGGAAAGTGCCTTAATCACCAGATTATAAATTCATTCTTTCACTGGAACTGTTCCACTTCATAGAATTGGGTCTAAAAGGTACTGACAGACCAACTGTAGAAATTGATGGGAATACCTGGATCTCCCACAGAAGTACCCTAATTCTTGATCTGCTGACTATGGCACCTTCATAGGATCATAGGAAAATAGAACTGAAAGCGTGCTCATGAGGTCACTTAGTCCAACTCCCTGCCTTAGCCTGGATCATCTCTGAGTAAACCTTTCCAGTCAACTGTTTAACCTGCACTTGAAAATTTCCAAGGGTGGAGATTCCATAGCTTCTATAGGTAGCCTTTTCCAATGGTTGACTGCCTAAATAATCATAAAGCTCTTCCCAATCTCAAATCTAAATTTCCTTTGCTTCAATTTGAGGCCATTTCTCCTAGCCCTGTCCCCTATAATGTTACAACTAGGGCATGGGTGGTCCTGACCTGTGGTTAGGACAGTGCAGAAGTCAGAGGGCTCAGGACAGGTAGGATGGAGTCAGGATACTGGAGACTAAAACGGAGCAAGGAAGTCATGCAAAGACAGAGAACAGAGTTAATACCGCAAATCTGAGTCTGAGATGGAGCAAGTCACTAGGCAGAGGCAATCATCCGAGTCTGGTCTGGGTTGGCAACAGTGCATCAAGCCAAGGGTCAGGAGACAGGAATGCAGAAAGTAACAGAGCCATCTGGAGGTAGCAAAGACCCTGTTGCTCAGACAGCTTCCTGTGCAGGGTTTAATAGCCCAAAAGAACCAAACCCCATCTGGAAACCCCAGCCAATCAGGGGTCAGAGGTTGGAAGTCTCCTTTCCCACTGTTTCCTTTTCAACTATATAAACAGTGGCCTGGTGGATGGTGGTACTAGTACTTGTCTCTGGGAACCCCAAAAGGTTAGAGTTTGAGACTGGCTCCTGACATACAGCCACTGAGTAAAGTTTATCTCCCTTCTGTTTATAGTTGCGGTTCAGATATTTGAAGACTCTTATCACATTTCCCCTTCGCCTTTTCTTCTCCATACAAAATAACACTTGTTATATTAGTCTTTCCTCATAAAGCATGCTTCCCAGGCCTCTAATCACTTCTGTCAGCATCTGCAGAACTCTTTCTAATCTATCCACATCTTTCTTGAAGTTTGGGGCCCAAAACTAGACACAGTATTTGAGGTGAGGCCTCGCTAGTGCTGAATAGAGCAAAAGAATCTCTTTCTTGATTTTCAATAGAAACTCTTGTTAATATAACACAGTTTGCTGTTGTCTTTTTTTGCAAAAACAGCACACTGTTGGATCATATTCAGCTGATGGTTCGCTGTAACTCCAGGTCCTTCTCTGCAGTACCGCAGCCTAGCTAACCATACACAAATGCAGACTGGGGTATCCAATTATTCCATCCCAAATCCATCCTTGTTGAATTTTATCTGATTGATTTTGGACCATTTTTCCTAAAGACTTAATTTGGTCTCCATGAGGTATAGAAACAAATTTCAAGATCCCCAAATGTTTTGCAAAATGTAACTATTGTTTTCAGAATGTCCAATGCCTTTTGAGATCTTTCCCTGTAACATGAGCATCTTGTTCTTTCTACTGCTTTCCATGAAAGAACTTCAAAAGCAAAGGCCCAGATCTACAGATCTTAAACTTTCCTTAGTTATCCTAGCTTTTAGATTTTTTTAATACACTTTTTAAGGAAAATGTTAAAACCTACAAAGCTGTGTTAGCAGCATGTTACAGAAGTACTCGGAAAAAATAAAAGCATACAGTAGACATTGCTGGTTCAGCCAACAACTCACATATTGTTAATCACAGTTGGGATCTGACACTGGGGGGTATATTTTCAGCATGGGGTATGCAGAACTAGATGCACACACATCTTAACAATCATGAGAACAGTATATTTATTCTTATATGAAATGTACTGCAAATTGACCCTGGTGTGATGTAAATGAGAAGATGGTATGTTGTGGAAATTCTGCTGGTTCTTGTGTTTTGAATGTAGAAGTTTCTTTTAAATGATCAAAAGTATCTTTGAGTCACAACAGTCAAAGATGGTAAAGACCACATGCTGCTGTAATTTTGCTCTTCACAACATCTTGCAGAGATTAGGGGACTGTTTCAAAGCCATTAGAAGCTTTTATTCTAAACAGTCACCATATGTAGAACTTTCCATAATAGCTCTTTAATATCTCTTCTTTTAATTTCTGGGGCTACACCACAGAAACTAAATCATACTAACAAATAGCAAGGTAATCAGGATACTAATATCAAAGTTAAAATAAAGAGATAATGTGCATTACATATATACATTTAAACAATGTTCCCTCTTCTGTATGTATTACAGAGAATTGTTAGCGTTGATCTGTCACTTTGTAAGGATAGGTGCAGATGTTCTCAGGACCCAGTGTGTGATCACATGGCTTACTTTAATCATAGATTGGGTCCCAGTTGTGCATATGTTCATCAATGCTAGAAGCTGTGCCAGGAACATTGTCTAAGTAAGTTGGGGTGGGAGGAGGGACGGTATAAATCAGGAGGACCACAAAGGGGCTGGGCAGAATGATTAGGGGGGCTGGTACATCTGTGGGGGTAGGGGTCATCCCCATCTAGGGGCAGGTCAGAAGGCTAAAAATAGCCTGGTTAGGGTTGGAGTTTTAGGAAAAGCTAGCTTCTTTAGTGTCACGGCGGGGTCCTGTAGGTGGGCCATGATCTCCTTAAGGCCCCCTCTTCCGTATCAAGTCGGCCCAAGGGCAACCTCGTTTTCTCGCCCGCCACGTCTTTGATGTTTAAATCAGTTGGGAGGCTGCCTTATGTCTTCTTGGACATGTCTCTATGTTGACTTGGACCCTGTGGTTTCCCAGACTCCTCATGGGTCTTGTCTTACAAATGGGTGCTTTGGGGCACCCTACCCTTATGGGCTACGTGTGGCTCCAACCACCCAATACCACGCCCCAAGCCTCGCAGCTGGAATTGATGTTGGTCTGTCCCTCTACATACACTGCCCGTTTCTTGGGCCTTCTCTGTTATGCCGTCCCCTCCTGGGGCTCTCCGTGCCCACCCGGGGCCTTGTCTGTATGATGGCCCTCTCTCTGGGCCCTCTCTGTACAGTGACCCTCTCTCTGGGGCCTTCTCTTGCACTGCTGCCCTCTCTCTGGACCTTCTCAAGTGCTGTCCCCTCCTCTGAGGCCTTCCACACCCACACTGGGGCCTCTCAATAATGCCCCATCTCTGGGGCTCATCACGCCCGCACTGGGGCTTCTCAGTAGTGCTCCCTCCTGGGGCTCATCACGCCCGCACTGGGCTTCTTAAAAGGCTGTCCCCTTCCTGGGGCTCGTTGTGCCCAACTTGGGCTTCTCAAAGTTGTCCTCTTGCTGGGGCTCTCCGCGCCCATGCTAGGGCTTCTCAAAAAGTGCCCCTCTCTAGGAATGGGGTCTATGCCGCATATGCTGCGCCCTCTTGGGCACCAGGGTCCTCAAACTCTGCTGTGAGGCCCCTTTGAGGATACTGCACCCTCACTGGTGCTAGGGCCCCACACCACTGTGGGTCCCTATGAGGATACTGCGCCCTCATTGGCGCCGGGGTCCTCACACTCCACTGTGAGTCCCTGATGAGGCCTCCTCCAACCCCTAATAGCCTCACCTAAACCACCGGTGTAACATCAAAACCAAACAGAAACTCAAGCCTCTTGGCTATAACCAAAACATAAGCCCTCTGGCTAAACCACATTGGTCCAAAATCTTAGAGCTGCCTTCTTATATCTGGCTTGAGCTGTACCTGTGGCTCTCGTCTCTTAACTCCAGGAGCTCCTGCCCCTCTGGCTGCTGGCAGGGAACTGCCATTCTGGCCTCAGCCCTGGGCTTTATAAGAACCAGGCCTTGCCCCTTACAGTTGGCTGACTGCTGTCAGGTGTGGGTCATTTGCTGCCTCCAGTTGCCCTGGCAACCCGCAGGTGGGCTCTTATTCCCTGCTAGGGCTCTTTTCCCTGGCAGTTTCCCCTCTCTAGGAGCAGGGCACCTTGGTGGTCTGTGACACTTAGTGTGCCACCTCAGTCATTTTTTGGCTAATCTAACTTTCCTAAATGTATGTACATTTCAGCACTTAGTTCAACCTAACCTGGTAAAGGGCAATTTAAGTGTAATGTCTTCACATATACTAAGTGCTTAAACCTCCCATTTTGTCCCTTCTGTTCAGTCTGCACCATTTCCTCTTTTCCTTTGGATTTTATAGATTCTGATCTTTGGTGGAATCACTTTCACTTCTGAATGCTGCTATTAAATCACCCTTAGCAAGGATTTCCTCCTCTTTAGAACATTATTCTGAAAGAGTCAAAATTTTCTCTTTGGATCTGAATTGAACATTATTGAAGTCAATGAAAAAGATTTCTACCAACTTGAGAGGGGTTTGGCAAGAAGGCTTACGTTAATTTGCAAAGACCTCCGTCCTACACAATCTTGCTCATCCTTTTCCTCCATATTTCCATTTATTTATATGTATTTTTTCTTGAAAAACATATTCTGAGTTATTCTAAGAATTTTGCCTCATGACAATTGCCTCTTTGTTTGGTTCTGTTTCCCAATCCTATACCTCACTTCTCTGCAAGTATACATGCCAATGGTACAAGGATTTTACCAGAAACAAAGGAAAACTTTAATGTACTCTTCTTACTTAAAAAAAATATACCATAACATTGTTCAATAAAACTTTTGGAGAAGAGGAGACTTTACCATTTACTATTATATAAAATGCTAAGCAACAAAGGAATTTATTAATAGATCAATATTACTAATTATTATATGCAACATACCTCCTTTCATCCACAGATTTTGAAGGCTTTTCAAAGGAAAATCAGAAACTCAAGTCCACTTTTACTAATGTGGAAACTGAGGCTTACAGAATTGAAGTGCTTGAATGACTTGGCAAGAGTGACATGAGAATTTAATAGTAAAAAGACTAGGTTTTCTCGTCTTCCTTTTCCTGTCCAGTAAAACTTCACAATTAAGGAAAAATTATGTATTGAAAAGGAGACACTCATAGGGGTTGGTAGTTGCAACAAATTCTCCTCATTTATTTCATATGGAATCCTTTTATATCATTAAATCCCTTTAAACCTTAGAAGGGGATAAAGGAAAATACATCATGAAACATAGGAACCAGATCAACTTAGCATCCCAGTTCGTATTAACATTAATAAAATTAGTGTTTAATTAATGTAAGATGGAGGTCTTTGCAAATTAACATAAGCCTTCTTGCCAAACCCCTCTCAAGTTGGTAGAAATCTTTTTCATTGACTTCAATAATGTTCAATTCAGGTCCAAAGAGAAAATTTTGATTCATAGTGCCTAGGGTCAGAAGAGGCCTAGAGCAGGCCATTTAGTCTGACCCTCCGCCAATGGCAGGAACAAGTGCCAGGGTCACAGGACCCCAGCCAATCACAGGACCCCAGCCAAAGACTCTTAGACGATCTTCCCTTTGTCTGAAAGGAGAGAGACATTTTGCTGAAAGTGAAACTCTAGATCAGCTCCCACACACCAACCCTGAACATTTTGGTACTCCTGTCATAGGAAAGAAAACAAATAGAGGAAGGAGATCTAATCATATCCCTGAGGAAGAATCTTCATCCTCTTCCAGTGATGAAGATGAAGATGATAGGAAACAAACTGATGAACTGTTAGGAAAAGTTGTGTGTGTAGATTCCTA
>JAGPOW010000290.1:27874811-27897750 GCA_030014935.1 Caiman crocodilus | reverse complement strand
GAACACAGCGGACTGAGGGTGTACTGATGTGTAAGTCAAACTCAAACTGGGAATGACCACATTTACTCGAATCCAAAACTAGGTTTTCCTCTTCATTGAATATAGAGAAAAAAGCCCCTCATCTTGGAAATGAGTACAAGCCAGAGAGGGAGAGGGTGGAGAGGTGGGGTAGAGGCAGCTGCTGCAGCTCTGACTCTGGCCCTGAGTCCAAGTTGGGACCAGAGTCAGGACTGCAGCATCTACCTGTCTCCCAGCTGCCAGCTACTCCTCCCTCTGTCTACCTCCCCCATTATCTCTGCTCCCACCACCTGCCCTCTGCAGATTCTACCTCCCGGTACCTGACCCCACTGCCTGTGCCACCATAGCATCTCCCCCACCACTTTCCAGTTGCTTACCAGCAGTCACAGCTCCATCCCCTTTCCAGCCCAGGGCATTGAGCACATGAGAGTTCTGGCCCTAGCCTGGCCACAGAGCAATTGTAGCAGTTCCAGCATCCCAGGGCTGGAGTTGTTGCCACTGCAAGCACTGGTGTGTTGTCCAGCCAGCACTAGAGCTACCATGTGGACCATGCCCCAGGCCAGAATGGGGCTGGAGCTGTGAATGACAGTAAGTAGGAGGAGAGCAGAGGCTGAATAACCATAGATTTTTGCACTAAGATACACAGAGCCCATAGACTTTGCAGTGGCATTGAGGTGGTACCATTAGATTTAGGTGGTTTTGTGCAAACAACCACTAACCACAATGCTACCATAAGTCCAATATGACCATTGACCCTCCCTTTCTTCCACTCAAAGTAAGGAGATACTATATAATTGGTAAGCAAGTGGCTTGGAGTTCCATAGGTTCTCTACTGCCTGATCCTCTAGGACTTCATTGTCACTGAAATGTTTAGGCTTATGTAACTGAAGACTGGCCTTTTGAAAGGTTAAAAAGAAAAGTTTAAAATATTTACAGAAAAATTCCTTCACCTTATGCTGAGGGTTTTTTAAGTAATGGGATCTCTTAAAATTGCTGCTTATACCTCAGGATCTTGAAATCACTTTCATACAATTTAGAATTTAGGAAGTACATGTTTATTCTTCAATTTCATATATATTTCATTTCTATATGTATATACAGGTAACCTGTGCATATAACCTTTCTTACCCAATGCAAGAGGTTAAAAAAAAAACACTCAGCCATCTGACTATACTTGCATCCTGCAATAGTTTAAAAATATTACCTAAAAATTTGTATCCTTCTTTTCCATCCACTACAGGCTGCACCCACGTTGACTTAACAGTAATTGCACTCTTCAGTCCTGCCCCTGAAGGAGGACATAGCATAAAAGCCACTTCTACAGCTTGATGCCTCTTTATTCCTTTTACATGAGAAGAACCTAGAAAAAATTGCCAGCATTACTACAATGCCTTACAAATACATTTCAAATATAGAGCCATATCCTTCCCTCTAATACATACATGTAATTGCCATATACAATAATTGTAGCTGTACGGCTGTATTTCCCTTCATCTTATGCTCACAAAGTTTGCTGCAGCCCGTAAACTGAAACCCTGCACCTGTGCAGGCTAAGTCTTTAGGGTTTTGTGTGAACTCTGTGTTCTATGCTAGTGACTGTGATTACAGAATCAGGGTGAAGGTGGGCAATTTAAAGATTTAATTAAAGTTGATCTTGCTGCTAAACCAGGTTTCGTGACAATGTTAGAGTCCTACATTTCTCATTAGTCTAACAATTAAACCAGTCTGTTGCTTAACACAGTACAGTAATATTCATCTCTACGATTTTCAAAGGTGTTGAAAAATCAATGGGAGATAATTCTTATGGCTACATAATTCTTTTCAGCTGCTTCAAAGAGCACTGCCTACATATTAAGCATTCATTATCTTAAACTGCACTACTCTCGTGTTTTAGCCCAATAAAGGATTTAGGAAAATGAAATATTTGTCAACAGCATCTGACTAAAAAAAACAACTCAATTTGAAGCAAACAGTCATTTTCATTGCAATTTCAATAATTAAAATCAATGATATCCACCAGCAGCTGCTGCTATGATGTGACAAGAACAAAATGGAAGTGTAACATCACAAAACTTTTAACATATTAGGGGTTTGGCCTGTCACTTTTTCTCATGCAAGTACTTCTTTCCACCTGATCATACATGAGCACTTCTGTGAGAAAGGATGATTTTGGACTCACAAAAGGATGGGCTAGAGTATTAATTTTTAATTAAATAAAGAGGGTTGAATTCACTAGTCCAACAAGTTTTGCCTCTTTAAGTGGATAAGGATTTGCACTGTTGAATTAAAGGAGGTTGGGGGAAAAGAAGTAAGTAGGATTAGAGGACGGTAGATACAGCAGAGTAAGTTGCCACTACACTTATCTTTCCAATGATGTAAGGCGCTTAAGGAACTGTAGGTCAATGATGAAATTTAAAAATACTCTGTATTTTTAATTGATGCTGTGACTGAATAGCTGAGTATTAAGGAGCCATGTCACCAGCTATTTACCAGCTCATTCCCCATACTACAGCCAAGCCTTGACAGAGTGGAAAATTGACCATGCAGTGTATAATGCATTTTAACATAGAATGCCACCTATACCGTAGACAAAACATCTCCAGGACAAAGATGAGGGCATGACAATTCAAGTGGCCAAACTGGAAATGCCAGTCACTGAAGTGGGATGCAAGGGCACGCTCTCATATAGTCATAGATTGTTAGGGCTTGGAAGGGGCCTTGCAGATCATTGGGTCCAGCTCCCCTGCTCTAGGCAGGAAGACAACTGGGGTTAGGTGACCCCAGTGAGGTGACCATCTAGTCTCCTCTTGAAAACCTCCAGGGTAGATGACTGCACCACCTCTGGAGAGAGTTTATTCCACAGTCTGGACACCCTGACTGTAGAGGAGTTTTTCCTGGTATTAAGCCTGAAACAGCCTTCTAGGAATTTATATCCATTGGTCCTGGTCTTCCCCGAAGGTACCCCAGTGAACAGTTGATCACCAACCTCCTGATGTACTCTTCTGATATAGCAGTAAACTGCTATCAAGTCCCCTCTCAACCCTCTCTTCTTTAGGCCTAGGTCCCTCAGCCTTTCCTCATATGGCTTGCCTTGTAGGTCCCTGATAATACTGTTGGCTCTTTTCTGGACCCTCTCAAGTTTTTGCATGAAGTATAGCACTGTGGTCTGACCAGTGCTGAGTACAGCAGGAGTATCACTTCCTTAGTTTTACATTAGATACATTGGCTGATGCATGCTAGTGTGTTGTTTGCCCTGCTGATTGCCACCTCACACAGATGGCTAATATTCATACAATAGTCAATAATTACCCCTAGGTCCCTTTCGGGCATGGTGTAAGTCAAGCTGTCACCACCCAGCCTGTATGTATGCTGAGGGTTGTTTTCCCCCCAGAAGGAGCACCTTACACTTGGAAATATTAAACTTCATCTGGTTCTGGATTGTCCAACTCTCGAGCCTATCCAGCTCCGCCTGTATCTGCAACCTATCATCTGGCATGACCACACTGCTCCTAACTTGGTGTTGTCCGCAAACTTGGCCAGCAAGCTTTTCACTTCCCCCATCCAAATCATTGATAAAGATGTTGAAAAGCACCGGTCCAGGCACAGACCCCCAAGGGACACCACTGGTCACTTTGCACCAGGACAACACAGATGCATTCATGAGAACTCTCTGGGTCCTATTCTGTAGCCAGTTTCCCCATCCCCTGAACTGTTGAACTCTCTCTCTCTCTCAGTGGCATAACAAGCAGAGTTGGTACCTGGAGCAAAACCTGAAGGGGAGGTGGGTTGGACCATGAGTTGAAGAGTGGGGGCAGGGTGCATAGGTTTCAAGAATTTGAAGAGAGGACAGCAGCCTTACCCATTTGGGGAACTACTAAACAGTCCCAGCTGAGCAACTGTTTGCAACTGTGTGTGCTTTGCCCACCCCAGCTGTTGCTCTTAAATCAGCAGCAATCAGGAACTGTTTTGGAGTTCCCAGCATGAGTATGCTGCCAGGGTGTGGACTCTGCAGGCATAGAGGGTGATTTGGGCACTCTTGCTACCTTGGCACCAGGAACAGGTGCCCCTCTTGTTCACCCCTAGTTACCTGCTGATCTCCTCCACCTTGTGGAGGAGTGTCACAGATTTTAGAATTGCCAATCTCAAAGCATTCATTAACCAGTCCTAAAAATCAGCAGACAAGCTTAAGTTTCTATATTTTTTAAATTACATATATTATTTTCTTTTCATTTTTTTGTTTTTGAGTTTCTGTTTTGGTTGCATGGTTTCTAGTTTTTCTTTAAAACTATGTAGGACAGAAATCTACAATTTTTTAAAGTATGAAAACAGGTTCTTATGCAACATCCTGATTCTATCAGCTAAGGCTTTATAAAGAATATCAAATACCATGATATCCACAATAAAAGCATGCAGCTGGAAAGCACTGGGATTATTTGACATAGGAAGAGAGGTTTATTCTTCTGTAATTTTCCCCAATTACAGAAATTATGAACTTCCAAGATATTTTGGCTTTCATACTTGTAGATATATTTTACACATTAACAAAATAAATGTGAAGAAGTTAATTCAGTAGTTTAAGGTGCAATAATTTACAGAATTATGAGAATACAATGCAAGTAATTTCTCCTCAGCTTTTATTTGTAAAGTGAATTGGGTGTTTCCTGAAAAGTGACAGTCTTAGTCTTGTTAATAGTACAGGAAAGGTACACGTAAATTTTTCCATATGACCTTCCTAGTATTGATAGCCAACATGAGGTAACACCTTTAGCAGTATGTCAAAGTTCATTCTCCATGCCAACCAGCTCCCCACACAATTCATCTGTAAGAATGTTCATTATAAAGATAGTAGGCACGTCAGCAATTGTTGCATCTTCTAGAAATTGGTATGAGTCAATTACCTCTTCCCACTACTCTGATCTCCAGTACTAGAGAAAGATAGTCAGCTGTGCTAGTCTGAAGTTAGGGAAAAGGTAGAGCCAGGTGGCCTTATGGTGTGCACACATGTACTAAGTCAACTTAAAATATGGTGATTTAATTAAGTTGACTTAACTAAGTCAACTTAAATTAAGCAATGTTGAAGTGTACACAATACAGCTTGTTGACATGATGGCAGCCATCTTGTTAGCTAAGTCAACTTAACTAATGTGACTTAAGGTAATAAACCCCAGAGGTGTATTATTTTGCACTGCATTTAAGTAAGTTCTGGTCTACATACATGTATATGCTCTGACACTTAAGTTAACTTTAAAAAGTTAAGTTGGCTTTACTTTCAGAAAGGTAGTACATAAAGGTACATAAAGAAAACACTTTCCTCCAACATCCCAAGATGTACAGCTCCTAGCTGCTCTACGTCATCCCACCTTTCAATGCTCTAGTAGTCTCTCCTCCATCTGCTTCCAAGCTGAGACCAGGAAATCTGAACAGCTTAATTAAAGAGAACTCATGGAGCTGGTAATAGCAAGGATAGCCTAGACTGGCAATGATCACCTACCAAAGCCATGTTTATCTCTTATATGAATTTGTTATCCATGTATTTCAAAGTACTTTGCAAGGGAAGCTCAAAATCCTCTCTCACATTGGGAAACAAACAACACTGTTTCTTGCCTATTTGGGCCCTGTCACTACATGAACAATATCAAGGATGGGATGACGGCATGGAGACCTTTTTCATCCCCTCTAGGCCACAGCTGAGACAAATCGGCAAAAGTTTGCTCTGTTTTTGCCTATGCTATACCTACTATGTAAATAAATTAAGGACTTAATTCTCTCAGGTACCTTTAACCAGCACTAAATCAAGCAGAGGAGCAAGAGTATAGGCTCTTCTCCTGTCTATGCCTCTGCTCATCAGCCCTCTAGTGACAAGGCACAGTTGTGGAAGTCTGAGAGCGCATTACACCTTAACCTGTGGCTGCTCTGAAACTACTCTAACTTTATGATAACATAACATTCCACAGAGTTTAAAAGTAACTTGTAATACCATGTAAGGGTTCACCTTGCCCTGCCTTCTGATATCCAGTCATAAAAACTTTTGGTTGTTAACAATCCATGTATGGCAAGTTTGAAAATCAGATCTAGAAGCAAAAGGATTCATATGCATAAACAATTAAACTGAAAGTCTCAACTCCTAAATGTGAACTGTCATCACCATTCAGTAAAATCACTTCACAAAGCATTTCATTTTCTTTAGTATGAAATAAGAAAACATCACACTTTTTTGTCATGCCATTTTTATTTAACAAGGCTTTTTTCCCACTCATTAGTAAAAAAAAAAATTATAAACAAGGCAATTAATTTATCAAAATGAAAAATGTTCTACTCTTTGAACAAGGAAAGGGGAGTCTAAATAGACTGTCTCTATTTTAAAATTAATGGAACTACCTTAGACTGAATATTTTCTCTTAAGCAATAATGTAAGCACTCCAAGATCATTAATGAGGAAATACAGGATCAGGATTCATAGTTGAAGGGCAAAGCTGCTAAGAAAGCATTTCAGAGGCACGTCACCAAATGATTCAATCTAGGAAAATAAATGTAGGGATCACTGATCTCTGATATCATAATTAAATGTCCACAGTACGTGACAAAGACAAGGACAAAAAAATTCATTAAAATTTGACTGAAAACATGAGCTGCAAGACTTATCAAGTAGATTGTTTATGACCTCTCCCTAGAATATAATATTTTGTTTAAAAATGGTTTTGTAATTTGTTAAATAGATCTGAAAAAAGCCCTAGTATTTAATACAAAAAATCATGATCTGTCTTTACCACTTACAAAGACAATTTATATATACACAATAGTCCAAAGTTTGAAACCAAAGCTAGCTCCTCACCTGGTATCAGCAACATGTCTGTCCAGTCTCCTCTTGAAGACTTCCAAGGTTGGGGACTGCCTTACCTTCTTGGGAAGTCTATTCCAGATTCTAGCTACCCTTACCATACAGAAATTCTTCCTTACATCCAACCTGAAACCATTCTTTAACAGTTTATGGCCACTGCTCTTTGTCCTCCCTTGGGGCATCCTAGTGAACAGTTTTTCTCCCAGCTCCTGACATGCACCCCTTATATACTTATAGATGGCCACCAAGTCCCCCCTCAGGCTTCTCTTCCCCAGGCTGAACAGTCCCAGATCTCTTAGTCTTTCTTCATAAGGTGTGTCTGCTAGGCCTTTAATCATTCTTGTGGCCCTTCTCTGGACCCTTTCAAGACTCTCCATGTCTTTTTTGAATTGTGGTGCCCAGAACTGGACACAGTACTCCAGCTGGGGTCTCACCGGCACTGAGTAGAAAGTATCATTTCTTTAGCCCTGCTTGCAACGCATAGGCTAATGCATGCCAATAAGCTATTAGCTTTGTTGCCTACAGAATTGCACTGGTGGCTCATGTTCATCCTGTCATCAAACATAATTCTGAGGTCCCTTTCAGCCATTGTGCCGGCCAGGACATTTCCTCCTAACCTATATTCATGTTGCTGGTTACTTCTCCCCAGGTGAAGTTTTCTGCATTTATCCTTATTGAACTGCATCCAGATCCACTCCACCCACATTTCCAGCTTGTCCAGGATCCGCATCCTATTCCCTAGCATGAATTTTCCTCATAACTTAGTATCATCCACAAACTTGGCCATCATGTTACCACATCCTCATCTAAATTGTTGATAAAGATGTTGAATGGCATGGGGCAAAGACCAAACACTGGGGGACAACACTGGTCACTTCTTGCCAAGACAATACAGACCCATCTACTAATACTTTGTGGGATCAAACCAGCCCACCTGACCATGGACTCTGCCAGCCCATAATCCCCCAGTTTTTTTATAACAGCATCATAGAAGACCATATTGAAGACCTTTTTAAAATCCAAGTATATAACATCAACCACATCTCCCACATCTAAGCAGTTCATTACTTGATCACAGAAGGAGATGGGGTTGGCCAGACATGACCTGTCCAGAATGAAATGATGTTGGCTATCCTTCAACATCATGCCTTCTGGTAGTTACTCACAAACTGACTTCTTGAGAATTTTTTCCAAAATTTTACCTAGTATCAAGGTCAAACTGACTGGCCTATAGTTTCCTGGATCCTCCCTACTCCTCTTCTTAAAGACTGGTAACACACTGGCCCTTTTCCAGTCTTCTGGGACCTGTCCTGAGCACCATGAGTCTTCAAATACCTTCACCAATGATCCCACAATAACTTCAGCCAATTTCTTCAGCATTCTCAGGTGTAGTCCATATGGTCCTGCTGACTTGAAGACATTCAGCCACTCTGAATGCTCCCTCAGCACTTTGACACTGACCATTGGTTCGCAATTGCTCCCCTCCTCCCCTGCATCCGTTCAGCATCCAACCAAGCAGACGACCACCATTTGTACACTGATACAAAGTATTCAGTAAAGTGTTCAGCTCTCTCCTGACTCTTTGTTATCAGCTGTCCCATCCCATTATAAAAGGGCCCTACATTTCGTTTGGTCTTCCTCCTGCTTCCTATATAACTAAAGAAGGACTTCTTATTGTCCTTGATTTTGGTTGCCAACCTGATCTCAGTTGCTGCCCTTGCCTTCCTTATCCTCTCCCTAGAAATATGGGCTATACTTGTTTATTCCTCCTTGGTGACTATCCCTTGTTTTCATTACCTGTAAGCCTCCCTTTTCCTTTTTAAACACTCCTTGACTCCTCTGGTAAGCCAACAGGGTTTCCCAGCTCCTTCACTACCTTTACTATCCACTTACTATCCATTCAGTATATTGACTTTGGAGAATCACTTTTTAGGTACCCAATTTATCTATGCATTCTGTGGTAGAGCTCAGCAGCTGGGCTGGGATTATAAATTTACTTAGGCAGCACAGTGTCTAAAAATTAGACATTGCAACACCTAAATCCCACTTGCCAATTGACCTTCACTTGCACATCATATATTATCAACCACTCCTCTTAAACTTCCATAAACCTTCCTGGTTTCTTTTTTCTAAAAAAGTTTGAGAGAACAGAATTAAATTGACTTAAGTAAGGGAAATGTGAGAACTAAAAATTCAAATTCAAATTGCTAAGCTAGCTAGCAGAAGTCATTTTGGAAGCCTCTACAAAAACCTGGTGAAAGGTGATCAACGTTAAATACTTGGATTGGCAAAGACAAAGCATGTCTATTACATTTATTATCTTACATGTGCCTCCTGCTCAGTACCATCATCACAACTCAACACCCTCACACAATGAGATTTCCCGCAGGCACTCTCACTTATATTGGAAAATACAATATCCAGCTTTTATCAGACTTCAAGACAAATGAGCCACACATCCATTTTCCATTGCCTATCAGCCCTTGGGCAGGCAAAATTTATTTTAGTTATGCCCCTTCAACACCATTCATATAGTAAAGAATATTGGACCTATCAGTCTACATCTGTTAAATAGTAGGCTTTAAATTGCCAGCACAGTACATTACAAAAGGTCTACAACATACAAAGGAAAGTAGAAAATGAATTTTGTGAATATATATGAGCATGCTCCTACTTTAGGTTTATATATAAAGTCATAGAATAATTTAAGAACTAACTAATTTAAGCAATCGCAGAAATAATTTAAGCACTAACCACAACTGCAGATTTTGATTTGAATTGTTTCAAACAGTTAAAATCTGTTGCCTGTCATTTCCAGGATCCCTTTCATGCTGAAACTAGTTAAGAAAAAGTTTATTTTCCTTCCCCCAGGATATAGAGGCTAGGAAACCTTTTTCTTTTTCTCTAATCAAACATCTAAATACTTTGCACAGATAAGTTAATTAGGAAATATATAATTGTATCCTTTGATGATTTTGTTCCCAGATACTCCATATATTCCTATCTCCATCCTTTGGTGTTCAATAAAAAGTATGCTTTCTGTATCTTTACAAATAAAGACTGCTTTTTCAGGAAGATCAACAGTTAAATTGGTCTCTTGATTTGAAAGCCATTTCTAAATTTGAATTCAGATATACAATACCTTTCTCCCATTTCTTTCTTAAAATCAATTAACTATTTTTGCTAATTGCCCCTGGCCTGATTTTTGTCTCAGCAGAATTACCTGAATGTGGCATAAAGAAAGATGTGCATATTACATCTCAACACAGAATAAAGATTAAAGGTTAAATCCCACCTGCCTCTGTGCTGATACACATAATGGGCAGAAAAGCATAGAGAGTCATTTTCTTCTACTTTTGCATACAGATAGAAAAAACAGAATATTGGTGTGCAGACCTCTCATGGGCAAAGGAGGCAGCTAGTCCAGCCATAAGCAAGCTGCACAACATGGCTTGATTAAAAAATTATTTGCTCAGGTTCTTCCTATCAGCCTGATTCAGAGGCTGCTGTTACTGCTTGGCTACATGTCTTAAAATGAGTGCAAGTGATACTTTTAAGTGCTTTCCTCCCACTCACTAGTTTTCCTGCTCCACCACTCTTGCTGGACTTAAGTTTGTGCCCTAAGCATTATGACTTTATAAAACACTACAGTGACATTTCCCCCACAATTTCCTAGAGATGAAAAGAATGAAAGGATAGTTTATATAGTGGAGGCAGTGTAGCTTAGTACATTGGTCAGTGAGCTGAGACTCAAAAGACCTTTCTTCTCTTCCCTGTATTCCTGGATGACTTAAGGTAAATTGCTTCCCCTCTCCATGCCTCAGTTTCCACCTCTTAATGTAATACTCGCCTCTTTGTAAAGTGCTTTGAGATCCACAGATGAAAAGAACCTTTTGGGATTGCAGGGTTATATATAAGAATAATATTTGGCCCCTTTACTATGAGATGGTGTTACTATTCTACACAACAATCTAACAGGGAAATTAGAGAAATGTAGACTAGATGGAACATATTTTACTAAATAATTGAACACCATTATAAATGGCTCTTGTCATTATTCTTTACTAATAGCTGAAAGTATATGGTGTAGAGTACACTGTTCAAGTGGAGTTTCACTTCTTGCTACAGTAGGAGCAGGATCATGGATAATTCCTATGCACAACTGTGCTACAAGACCATTATCTTTTGGTTCCTAATATATGTCCCATAGATACTTGCAAGGTAAACACATATCAAAGTCTTGAGAAAAAAAATCAGTACAATGAGATTCCATAAGTGTAAATTAAAAGTGGCTGAAACAGGAATGCATATTCAAATTCACAAATATAAAATAGGAAAATACTCACTAGTTTGTAATACCAGAAAGCAGAATTTGTAAATTGAGTTAACAGTACAAAACTCTTCATAAACTGAAGTGCTGTATTGGGTTTTGTTACTAAAATAAAAGTATTGCACATAGATTAAGAGAAGTAATTGAAGCAGAACTGGTTATAATTGCTTTAAAAACAATTTCATTATATTCACAGGTTGTTCCATCAAGGGTAAAATATTATGATAGCAGTTACATAAACTCAGTTAAAGCTAATGGTGCACCCCAGGCTGGAGTGCATCACAAGAAATTAGATTTGAACTAATTGTCCTGATATGCAAGAAATGTAAAATATACTATAATAGGACTGTGGTGGTCCAGTAGGGGGCAATGCTGCATTTAGCCAGCCATCTCACTGTGCCCAACCACCTTCCAGGCTCTGAATGCGTCCCTGGGGGCACCTCACGTCTGGCCGACCCCTTCCCTGGAGCACCCCCACTAGCCTGCGGGTTCCACTGCCACCACCCAGGCCTGGGCTTGATTCTGGCTCTGTGCACCCTGGGAAACACAGGCCTAGTAGCCCTCAAGGGTACTTGATTCACTTCAAAAACTTGGGATGCTTCCCTCAGAAGCACAAGTAATGGTCTCTCTTAGTCAGCCAAACCAAGGGGAACCCAAGGCAAAATCTAGACTCACTCCCACTAAGTCTCCCACACTAGGTACAAAGGAGAACTTTTTTGTTACAAGGGGTAGGGTTGGAATAGGGTACAGGGTAAAGCAAGATCATAGAAATCCCATAGAGCAAACTTCCATGGCTGGATAGCCTTTGATTATGCATCTGAGTTACTACAAGCTGTATATCTAGTTAGATCTCAGGTAGATTACTCATAAGTATCATCCAAAAGCAGACAGAGATTCCCTCTGGAGGCAGGCAGTTCCTTGATTGTGAGTTTTGAGAGAGAGAGCAAGTTTCAGATGGTTCAGCTCTTCTCCCTCTCTGAATCTTCCTCATGACTGCTGCACCCTTCTCCTGGGCAGTCCTTAACTTATCTAGCCCTTGTGACCTCATTTACCTGGTCCAATGGAGACCAGCACCTGTTGGCTGTCACCAACCAATTTTAAATGAATCGCTAGTTGCTGGGCAGACTGGCAGTTCCTAGCTGCCCAAGAAGCGAGCCCCTCACCCAGGTATGTGATACCAGTCACGTAGGCAGAGGGAGCAGGTTTCCCCGTTCCCTCAGGAATGTATCCAGCTCAGGTTACCTAAAGAGATACGGTAAGGTGTGTATCCTCTTTTGGGCCCATCCTAACCAAACTGTCACAGAGCAGAGTTTTTGGGTAGAAACAGAGGTGGCCTGCCAAGGAATTATCCATTATATTGTACCATGCATCACTCCACTTGCTTAGGTCACCAACAAAGTATTATATTCTCTTTCGATTACAACATGCAAAATGTAGAGATTCAGAAGACGGCTGCACAAATTACAAAAGGTTTTAAAAATAACCACGAAGGGGAAAAATCTAATGGATATATCCAGCTCATGGAAGTTTTCAGTTGACTTTACTGGATGAGTATTCTATCCTTTTATCTCTTTTAGGCTGGTCACGGGAAGTTTACAGTTAACAGCTATATGAAAGATTTTCAAATGCTTCTGAAGAGATCAGAATGTCTGGAAGGTTACATTGCCTTCAAGTACTGGTGAGCAGCCAGATTTATTATCCCTTGAAGTAAATATTGATCTCTGAATTGCCTTGGTCAAAATTTGCCTCTTAAGTCAATAAATCTTTATAGTCTCAACATAAGTCAATATCTACTTCTTGCTACAGCAAAGAAGTTTGAAAATGTGGACTATAGATTTAGATTTAGTTGGGGATATGTAAAAGCACAACTGAAATGGAAAAAAAGTGTTGCTTATAATTACTGGAATTTGAAGAAAAGAGTTGGTCTTCTGCAGCAGGAATTATAGAAACACTAAGCCACTGAGCCTATAAAGGCTTACATGCTGGCTCTATTCCAACAACACTATACGTACTGACCAAAGTACCTAATCACTAGGGCTGTTTAAAGCTTTGGTCCCTGATTTGATTCAGCAGAGATTTGGCCCAATTCAGTGGCTCAATCTCCGAATCCAAATCAAATCAGGAAACCCTTTTATCTCTCCAAATCGAATCAGAACTTTCCAAATCTATTCAGAGAGATTCAGAAAGATTTGGTGCTTTGGACATGTACACAACTTTAAATCTTTTTTCTCCATACTTCAAGGTACCAGGCAGCTCATTAATGCTGTGATGCTGGGGCAGATGGAGCATCCCACTGGAGAGTGGGGGGGTCCCCAGCACACTCGGCAGCAGACCCAGAGGTGGACCAGAAGCACTTCTGCCCCCTCCCCAGCTCAGCAACTGCTGCCTCTTGGGTCTGGGGAGGCACCCTGGGTCCCCCCGTGGCTGATTGCTGAGCCAGGAGGGGGAGGGGAAAGGGCACCCGCATACTCCCCAGCAGACCCGAAAGTGGATTGGATGTACTTCTGGTCCACTTCTGGGTTCACCTCTGAGCACACGGGGGGGCCTCCTGAGCTCCTGTGGGACTCTCCATCTGCCCCAGCATCACAGCATTCACAAGCTGCACCTTGTACCTCAAGGTATGTAGAAAAAAACATTTAAAACTGTTTCTGTGGCTGAATCACTGATTCTCCAAATCAGCATTGAATCTTCAGATTCGGATGCGGCCAAATTCAATCAGGGACAGTGATCTGAATCAACTAATTGAATCATTGTGCCCGATTCAGGCTGGATCTGAATCCAAATCAAATACGGCTCATTTCGCATACCCCTACTAATCACATGCTTGATTTTAAGAATTTGTTAAAATCCCATTGACTAAACTGGATTTGAACATAAGTTTGGGCTAGAGACAGAACTTATGCAGAAACCTGTTTAAGTGATCAGAAACTGGTTTAACCTGTAACAGAATATAAATTCAGTTCAGATGTGGATAGAGAATTTAGCCAGTGCTAAAATGCTTTGGTGAATAGGGGCCTAGAATTAATTGCACTTAAGTTTCCTGAATGACTGTCCACTGATTTGATAAACTGGGGTCCTTCCACTGAAGGACCCAACACAATATATGACATGTAGTACCCCTGCAATATTGCAGGACCGCAACATAGAGAGAAAACAGGCAAAACACAAAGGGAAGAGTAAGTGCAACAAAAGGATTTAGGTGCACAAATCACATTGTTCTTAAATTGCTTGGCTACTTTTGAAATTCTTCCCTATGACTTTTATTGCTATTTTCTTTTCAAACAAGAATAACATTTCATACTTTTTTCAACAACTAATCTGAGAATTAACTGGCATTTTAACAAGATCCATCTTTATTGTTTCCTTTGTCAGTGAATAGCAGGTAATCATTTTTGTTTTGCTTTTTATTAATACTTTTTGTATTCTTGTAAATTATCTTTTATAATAACATTAGAATCAAAAGATACTTGTCTTTTTCAATATCTCTGTAAACCAAACTAGCTTGTTTCTATGCTACTGTGAAATTAGCTAATTGCTGCAATTTACTTGGTAGAGTTCACCTATCTTGGTTCCCCTGTATTCAGTGGAAGTATTGAAAAAATGTGCACTGATCATTTATGTTTACTGTAAAAAATAAAAGAGAAAAACTGCTTTCATTCCAAGTTATTATAATTAGTAATAACTCAAATAGGATAATATGTCATTTCAGTTAATTATTGTTAATATCAGATTTTTCAAAAGAAATAAACCTGTATTAATAATGTATAGGATCTTCTGTTCATTATTACTAAAATATTTTTCAATTAATCTACCAATAGCTTTTTTTTCGTTATTTATTGAATCTTGTACTTTTTCCCCACGGGCAGCCACAATGATTTGTTTTTCCATGTTCATTGGTGGACTTGTGCTGCAATTTGTAAACAGAACAAATATATGTGGAATTAGAAAATCAAAATATACACTAAACATCCTCACATTTTCACATGGTACATGTTAAGGAAAGAAGCATGTATTCACTTTTCTTAAGGTTAAGAACTACAAGTGCAGTGAGCAAAAATCAAGCTAATAACAATGATCAGAGGGAAAGAGGAAGGCAAGGTGATTAGACTTAATCTCTCTAATGCCAAAATGCTAATATTTTTAATGGACTAGTTAGGGATTTTATTTAGTATTCTCAGTTTCTCTCCTTTTAATTTTGCAGATACAAAAATAAACAAAACCAATATTGGAAAAATATACAAACTACACACACCAAATAAAGTCCCCAAATTTATTAAATTATTTTTAAAATGTTAACTTAAGAGGTGAATCAGAGAGACTTTGCACTAATGCTTCATGGTGGGCTTATTCAAGCTGCTCCAAGTGAGCAGCCATGAAAGGACTAACACTGAGTGTGAGTCTCAGGGAAAGGCTACTTTGTGTGCATACACAATAGAGGTGGGAATGATGGGCTCAGTGAAACTAACTGGAGCACTGATATTGAAGAAATACTTCCTTAATCTAGAAAAAAAAAGCATTTAATGTAAATATATACTATGAGTACTATGAGCACAATTAAAATATACATATTTTAGAATGTTCAGGTATTTTACGACAGTGCATCTACACGTGCAATTAATGCAATGCAATAAACTCTGGAGCCATTTGAGCTGGAGAAAATTGCTCCCAGGTGCAACATCCACACATGAACCCAAGACAGCAGCATTTTGAGCTAGGACAGAGCAGAACTCTGGCTAGCTGGTCTGACTATGCACAACTTACACCTGCAATCAGCATCTACACATGCATTTCAGCACAGTAAATTACTCCACTTTAAAACAGCACTGTCCCCAACAATACTATCTTACAGTGGAGTTAATTCATTTACTGTTCCCTAGCACCAGCACATGTATACACTTGTGACACTTTCCTGCAGAGCTAATTAATCTACTCTGCAGTAAAACACATGTGTAGATGCACCCAGTGTAATTAAACTTTCCACTTGGTGTACTTTTTAAATATAGGGCATAATTCTAACATATATTTTCACATTACATACTCTTTGATAGTTGGAACAGATATACAATTTGCTTTTAAATGGATTACACTACTGAAAGCTCCGTTAAAATACATTTAACATTTATTTTTATCAACATTTTTTATCAACAGACTTGTCCCATTACCCGAATTCATACTTCTTTGCCAGTGGATTTCAGTACAAGCACTGGGTAGGCAATACTGGACATAAAAGTGGATTAACCACTTTTGTAATTTGTCCATATGACATCTTAAGGTCCTGGAAAGGAATTACTGCCACAAGTTTAAGGTGCCTCTATAAATAACAAGTGGAAGAATTACAGGTTAGATATAAATTTTCCCAAGCCAAAAGCAATCAAAAGTTCATAGAATATTGCACACAGGAGAACAATATACAAAAAAAAAAGATTGCAACATTAAGGACTCAAACATTCAATTTCCTTATGCACGATCATCATGATAACAGTCTTTCATGACATCAGTGCATATTTTCTTTTTCCACAGGATCCCTGCCTCATTCAGTGCTCAGAAGAGAAAGTGCTCACTTACTGATCATCTGGTATTTCCAAATATTGAATGTATATATCCTTTTATTGTATAATGCCTTACTCCATGCCTTATTTATTGTGTATTGTTCAAACTCTGCTCTAAAGACAGATTTCTTCATGGGCTTCTCTGTGGTGCTCATCACTAAAATATCTGAATACTTCACAACGCCCCTCTCAGGTAATGTGGAATTGTTCCCCATTTTAGAGACAGAGAACTGAAACACAGAAGACCAAATTTGTATAGGTATGTAGGTATGTAAATGTACAGAAAAGAGCCTTACTAGCTTTTCAAAAATGGTTAGGCATGTAATTCCCAACACCCATGGTGATTTGGAAAATCACATTATGCGACTGTTTATAACACTGGCCACCTAAAAACTTTTCAGCACTCAAATGCCTTAGCAGTATAAACATCTTTTCTCTGTTTCCTTTCTTCAATATACACCTTCCAGCTTCTGCTACAAAGCAAGAGTCATAGAAACAGTCTGCTTCACTACACAGACCCAATTCATCCCCTGAACTCATTCATCCTGTGTACTGATTGAGACAGCAGTCCAATAGAAAAAAATGTGTGTGATCATATAATAAAGATGGTATCTTAATGCATGCACATAAGGATACAGAGTTAAGGTTGTAAGACAACCTCAATTCTATCATTTCCCAACTGTGCAGTCTTAAACATGTTCTTTTAATACCCTAGGTTGTTTTTAAAACAAATTGAATAATGATGAAGTCATTCTCATGGATGAAGCACAGTGATGTTTACAACAATAATATAAAGTCAACGGATCTAGGTTCACAAACTAAATTTCAAAGCTTGCAGGCATTCAGCCATTTACTTTGGCCCATCCCAACATAAATGATTTGAAATATATTATACCATGAATTCTTATATTGTACAAATAATGTGATGGCTTTTTTCAGTTACATAGATGATAATGTACTTAGAAAGCACATGTCCAATAGCTATTATGATTATTATATTAAATCATCAAAGCATGGCCTGTCAAAAAGTAGCACAACAAAACCTGAAGGACATAAATAGTATTATTGCTCTTTCAAACATGACTGCTTAGAGATGTGGAAGTACTGAATGGTCAGCAAACAAAGAACTATAATTGAAAACAACAGGGATTCTGGAATGAAATGACATTTTTTCAGTCTAATGGAAGACTTGTTGCTTGTTGACTAACATGGGGATAGAGAATGGTGAGAAGATAATCACCACTACAGTTAAAATACCTGAAGACAAAAAAACGATATTCCTTTGTTCAGTGTCTTTTCTGATCAAGAACTATCATTCGGAAATAACAGAGAATAATAATTTTGTATGATGTATAATATATAATTATATGAATAATTGGTATAATCTTGGAAAGAGCTGAGGGCTATTAGTGATGGTAGATACTTTAACCTTGCACACTTAGTCAAGAAAACCAGTGACATTCAATCAAACTTCTTTAGAATGAATTGCAACAAACAATGGCAGCACAGCTGCTATTAGCATTGTAATTGAGTTTAGGAGGGAAACAGCAGCTGAATGCAATGCAGATAATTAAAGAGCAAGCTTTTGTTAACATAGACCATCAGTAGGGTCATAATTCTGCAGATTGTGAACTTATTATGGCTCAACAAACCAGTCTATTTTTATACCATAGATATATTCCTATTCCTTGTACCAATCATATATATTTCTGACTAGCAGACAGTTGACCATTTATTTATTTAAACAATTTGCTATCCATTTAGAAAAAGGATGAGCATTTACAAAATCTAGGATTACCATGGAAACCTTATTCCTTATCGCTAAGGACTGTGGGAACAATTGGTTATACAATTGTGATGGCTAAATAACAAGCCTCTGGGTATTATGAAGACTGTAGTTACAAAATTATTGTAAATAATGTTCAAAGATCATTTTGATTTTTTTTCCTATCCTAGCTGGATAATTCAATCCTATGAAGGACTGCCTATACCTCCCCTGTTGAATAGCAAAAAGAAAACTAATATTTAAACACATATAACTTTTAAAATATACAGATGTGATCTAACCGTACTAATGTAAATAATAAAGCTGAGATTTCTAGTCTGTGTCCATCTTGAAGGAACATTGCTGCACTTACTGGTAAAGTCAGTTTTGCACGATATGATTTTTGGTTCAGAATATTCTTTCACTACGGTATCAGGCAGGCTCCAGGTCACTGGTACTTGGATTTGTACTGTCCCAAGAGAACTTCCAACGTCTCAGGAGAATTTCAGCTCATTTTCCCATCATATACAGAATTAGTCCTCAGACTTCTTTTGGTTACATAACTCATTTAAAGTGTATTATATACTGCAATATGTCACTATGGTTCCATGTTGTAGAAAATCAAAAAAGGAATACTTCATGTCACTACAGCTGCATTGTAACATCTCCTGCAACCTAAGAAAGATTGCAGGGTAGTTCCTCCATTTACATTTTCCTTTGTTTTATGCTTTCCCACTCCTTCTTCTCACATATACTTTAGAATTGTGCTACCAATGGAGATCTAAACAAAGAGGACTGGCATGCAGGAAGGGAAACAATTCAGAGGAAATGAAAGTTCCTAAATCAGCCCAAACTACATCCACAAGAGGTGATGAGAGCCCATAGAGTAGACATAATCTGGATGACAGGTTAAAAAGATGAAAACCAGCATTAAAGGCTGTTTTTTTGTGGAGAAAGTTTGGTTTTTTGCATCTGATTAGTGATACTGCTAAGGTAATATTAGTCTAGTAACTACTTACTGTTTAAAGGGACGGCACTGGACTTGGCCCACATAAGAGACTATTACTACCAAATATGATGTCTTCTTCTTGAATTCATGTAGCAAAGCATCATAAAGTCAGAGCTACAAAACCTAGTTTTAAATCCTGCTGATAGAGGTCATTCTTCTACAAAGTCTAGATCCAGCTGATTATTATAATCTCATTGATCTCAATGTATACATAAGGAAAAAACATATCTAATCTGTATTAAATGACTACTTCTCTATTTTCTCAATAATATTATTGAAAAGAAATAGAAATGGCCTAATTTCTCATATTTTTCATATTTTGATTTGTTTCAAAATTTGATTTGATTATGAAATCTCTTTTTTTTTTCACTAAGAACACTCATATATGTTGCAATAAAGAGGTTTTTGACTCATTCTACTAACCACCAATGGAGCCAGAACCTATTTTTAAATGTCTTTTATTTGTATTGAGGAAAGTTACTTTGATGGCTAAGTCCCATAACAGAATCCCATTCAAAAGTCAATCAAAAAGATTAAAAATAGGATAGTTGCTCCCAATCCCAATTCCTTTTAATCTGGAAAAGGAAGGACGATTGCTAAAAAAATTGCTTGAGACAAGATGCACCAAACACTTATACCACAGACCCTTAATAGCAACCTAAAAATCTCTATGGCAGCCCCAGATGTCTGTAGAAATGTCAAGCACCTTTTTAACTTTATAAAAAGTGAAATACTGTTCATACATTAAAGTCTGCTTGCACCAGTATGATACTATTTGTACTGCAATTAAGAAATATTACTGGGGAGTGCAGCCCAACTGGGCCAGTCAGTGGGGGAGAGGAGAAAGCCTCACATGGAGCTTCTTCCCCCTCTTCCCCCTGTGGTTCTAGCTGCACCAGGTGGGGGTGGGTGCCATATGGGAATGGGAGCCTCCACTTTTGCCCCATCTCTGCCTTCCCCCAGTGCCATGAGCAGCTGGAGGAGGAGAACGAGGGGAGGGTCTGGGGAGAGATTCTCTGTTGGCTCTCCCCATCCTGCAGCTGACAGCAGGGAGTGGAGGCATGTGCCTAGTAGGCCAATGAGGCATGGCCTGCCAATTGGCTGGGCTCAGGTGCCTTCAGCAATGTCCAGCAGGCCAGAAGACACCTGGGACTGCCCCCCCCCTTGCCAGTGTAGGCATCCCTGGGCCCCCCACTGATGTAAGGTATGTTCTGTTCCTTCCTGATCTATTCTTTGCAACTTAGAGAAGCCCATAAAGATGTGATTGATTCCACTTCTGACTTGTTGATAGTCTACTTAGCCAAACAGATTCAACAGTCCCTGATATCTTTATGTCTACTGTTCTATATTTATTAAAGTAATGAAAATATGAAAATATGAAAAATTAGACCTTTTTCCATTTCTTATTACTAATATTATTGAGAATATAGAAAAGTAGTGGCCTGCTGTTCCAGTCTGCCTTGATGTTCATCATTGTGCTATTTTCCTACTGTCCTCAAGGATTTCTCAGCTCTTTGCTCCTCAACAGAACATCTATCATATATCCCTTAAAATAGCAATGCTTTTCCTATTTCCTATTTGTTTGAAGAAAAGATGGTTGCTATGCTGTTTCAAATTAATATAACAACGTACTGTTGATGATCACATTGCAGGGTTAGTAAAGGTCTAGGGTAATCTCTGTTTTAGTAGACTATTCAATTATTTTGTTTAATGTAAGGACCATTTTCTTTAGATGTGACAGTGATACATTGAAGCAACTGAAGACATGAGCCTGATTTTTTTTAAATCATATTTTTGCTTGCTAACTACTAGTCTAGTAGGTTTTATCTTCTGTTACACTCTCACAGCAGGGCATTGTTTAAAATGTGAGCATTTCTTAAACTTCTGAAATAATTATAATACTAAATCAAACAGTGGGTACAAACCTCACTGCTGAAGTAACAAACTGCTATGATCACACCCTTGTATTCTGCATTTTCCCCTTATCTGAACATGTATATTTTTACCTTGAGCAAGGTACTTGCTTGTTTTCCTTCTGATGTTTGAGTGCTAAATGCTGGAACAAATTTAAAGGGAAATTTCCTGTCCAACAAAATTAACAATATCCTTTAAAACATTATTCAAGAAAAAAAGATAATGCATGCATAACTGGCACTAAATTCATAGTGGAGGTAAAAATATCTGGAAACGGAACTGAGAGGTAGAGAGACTGTGACCTAGAGTGCTGTCTGGCTGTTCCAATGAATCTGCATAAAATATTGCCCACGAATAGATGACTGGTGCTCACTTGATAAAGAATTGTACGTGTTTGTATCTTAAATGTGTTTTTCAAATTTCTTTCCCTAAACAGAAACAGGGGTGTAGACTTTCCTTTCCTTCAGAAAGAAAAAAAAAAGCAAAAAAAACCCCTCACAATAAGGGACAGCAGAAGAAAACATCATCCTTGGAAAGCTCAGGAGGGTTCCCTTCACAGTTTTCTGGTACAAAATAATTAGGAGATGAAGATTTGAAAGGCTGCACCCTGTCCTGATCTAGTAGTCCTTGCTCACTTTGACAGGGAATTAAAGTATGTGATTCAGTTCCTTGGGAGCTGATTTTTAAGCTGGTCAGAGGCACAGTTTTTATTGCCTCCAACTTTATTTCGTCTGTCAAAAAGCTGTATGTGGAGCACAGGCATTCTCTGGGATCAGAAGATGCACAAATAACAAGTATGTCCACCAGGCAATGGCTATTACTCCCCTAAGCACAACTCTCTGGAACTTGGTCATGCCACAGAAAACAGTTGACTTGGATAAATACTACTGAGGGAAGAATATGGCCTCTAGGATGTTCAATGCTACTGTGTAATCTATGAGAAGGGGAAAAAAATCCCCAGCTTGTTCTTTTTTTTTAAACCTTGATGAAATTCACTATGCTGATAGAAAAAAAAACAAAGAAGATTGAGTATGGCATAATGGATACACAGCTAAACAAGGAAGACCACTTCACCACCAGTTCATTTTTATAGGGTGAGTATTCAGATAAAAATTTCATTTTAACACTACCTCAGTCTTCAGCTATTAAACACTGTGTTTTCATATCTCAACAGGGGTCATACAACTGCTATGTTTGCTAACAGATAAAGTGAGTGATTAGAACCAAAACCTGAATCCAAGGCTTGCAGACCAGTGTTCATTTTGCCATCAAACTGATATGCTTGCTTTCTACTCTGAGACTCCTAATGTATGGTCGCCTTCTATGACCAGGTGACCAAATCCATGGATGCGGGCATCCCTGTCAACGTAGTCTTTTTAGACTTCAGGAAGGCATTCGACACAGTCTCTTACCCCACCCTCATTAAAAAGATGGGGAGCTGTGGCATTGACCCCTACACAGTTGAGTGGGTCAGAAACTGGCTGGCGGGGCGCTCCCAGAGAGTGGTGGTGGACGG
>JAGPOW010000290.1:27839153-27874711 GCA_030014935.1 Caiman crocodilus | reverse complement strand
AGTTGTTCTTGCTCCTACCTTGGGCGTCTTTAAGAGTAGATTAGATAGGTACTTGGCTGAGGTCCTGTGACCCCAGCACTCGTTCCTGCCATTGGCGGGCGGTCAGACTAGATGGCCTGCTCTAGGCCCCTTCTGACCCTAGATACTATGATACTATGTATTCATTTGTAAAACAGTCAGATTAAAATGACTCCTTTGTAAAAGTCATACAGTACACAATCCAAATTCATTAAAATTATGACATATAGTATAGCCCCATAATAATACTTGGCACTTGCCACTTTCTTGTTTCAAAACACTTTCTGAATATTAATTAAGCAATCCACTAAACATCCATGGTAGGTTTGCTTGTAGACTATATAATAATTATTGTATCATATGGCATATAACGCTGCAAACAATACAAATACCCTGCTAAGGTGTACTGAACTCTCTTCTATTCAGGTTTTTATACCATCCTCATCAATATACTATCAGAGGCCCAGAAACTCAAAGGCATATAGCACCCCTTAATTGTAATGGCCCCACATGCTTTTCTGGTGAGCATTAAACGATCCATTCAACACTGTGATCTTTTCTTTTTCCCTCCCCATTCCCTTTTTCTCTCAAATCACAAAAATATGTTCTGGTTTTCAAAATTATTTCTTACTTATTTGTTTCATGTCTTCTGTCCTATGAGTGTGCTTTACGTGCACTCATTATTGAAAGCAAGGTTAATGATATACATCTTGCATTTGGAAATGTAAGTGGTGATGTCCAAGGGGATTCTTGTAGGTATGTTATAGGAATTTCAGAGTATCGAAAAGGTTAAATGATGCTCATCAAACAGAAAGTTATACAATACAATCTGTGCAACTTGATGAGATTCACTGCATAATGGAGGCTACATTTTTACATATACTAGTTGTTCAAAATCAAGGTCAAATCCTGAATTACTTCCTGAGATAAAACTCCCATGGAGTCACTCAATGTTTTGTCTCACGTAGTATTACATATTTGACCTTGTGCAAATATAATAAGCAGTACATCAATGAAGGTTTGGTGACCATGGCACTTAATTGATTTGTTTTTTAAGGTCTTTAAAATATTTTGAAAATGCTTCGAAGCGCTTTTCTATGGTTACCAGCATGGTGATGAATGTCCCTGCATGTTGAAAACATTAGATGAATTGGGATAAGAACTGAGTAAGGACTTCAGAATTTGATTCATGCTATATATAACAAAAGTTTAAACTGGTGGTGTTATAAACAAGAATGATTTGAATATTGCAGGAAAGTGCACTGAAAGCCTTAGACTCTCACTCAGAAATGAATTTAATTTCTGTCTTTTCTGATGATTTTCTATGCGACTACCAGTAAGCAATGTAGCCTGGTGTGTCCCAGTTTCCCATTTGGAAAATGGGCATATTAATATGTCTTTTTTCAGGAGGGTTTGCTGTAACAATAAATACAATAGTTAGGTAATCAGAAACTCCAGTGAGATGAGGTAAGAGCCAAAAAAGCCTGCTGAATCATTTTTTCTATACCGTGAAGTTGAGCTCCAGCAGGTTATCCATAAAATTTCTGTATGCCTAATAGCTATCCCTGGATAGAATTTATTATTTGAAGGTAGATTAGTATACTGCAGATCTCACTCATGAAGTATACTGACCGGAGAGATGAGACCCATTTCTAAAAAACCTGCTTTGTCAGAAGGCTTCATAAACTCATTTTTACAGCTGTTTGCTGAACTGAACCCCAGATGTCCAGCATAGTCTCCTCTCTTTGACTGTATTGTTTGTTGGGAACCAAAATGCTGTTTCACTGAATTATGATTCTTTATTTTGTTACATAATAATGTACTTAAACGGCAACATGATGGGAGCTGTTAGGCATTTATTTACCACGGTGGGTTAATCTCATTCAGGGAGGTATAGAAACTCAATAATGAGTGCAACAGTATATAAGCTAATTGCCAGGATAAAACCAAATGAATAATTACTTAACTCCAGAATGAGGCCTGAGGGAATTTTTCTTTAATAAAGGTTTAATTCACCAGTGATAATGAATGCAATCTCACATACTACTGAACAACACCATTAGCATAATGGCTAAGATACAAAAACTATAATTAGAACTAAACAGAAATGTTAATTACAACCACTAAGGTACTGAATGAATAGGGAATTTTCCCCCTACCTGTAAAATGGGTTTCTGTGAGGGTAGCTTCAAGTAACATGCTAGTGTAGAAGTCCTCCATTCTACAAAGATGAATGACACAGAAATTAAAGACCAAATCTTCCCTTAGTTCAAGAGAATGCTGTAATTCCATAGAACAATTTGATAGCCAGAGTTAATTTAGGGACAATAAGGACTGGACCTCTGACCAGCTTAAATATGAGCGTGCAAATATCTAAATCATAGATTTTGATTTCCCTTCAAAGTGAGCAATCATTTGCTAACTATAAACAGACCTATCAGAACCAGGGAGCAGCATTAGATACCTTTCAACTAAATTAACTACCTACCACTGTTTCACACAGGCAGATGTAGAATGTGGGTGACATTTGGTTCGGCAGGCTTTTAATTCCTACTACTAAAACTACTTTTCTCCCATAAGAACAACAACAGACTTCTCTGCTGGAAAAAAAATGTGCATGTAGCTATTGCATATCGTTTTAAATGAAAGTAGTGATGTCTCTGATTTAGAAATTGTCTTGAAATGTATTTCTGTATACATTTTTCAAAAGCCCCTCAATTAGATGAATATCAGTCTCACAAAGTCATGGAATTAAAAACTTAAAAAATATAAAAAATAAGGTTTCACATAAGAAGTTTTCCATCGGCTTTATTCAGGGCACAAAAATGGACCACTCTCTCCAGCTACTCAATACACTTTTTCATCATCATGATTCAAGGTGAAGTCCCAGGCCTTATTTAGCACACAACATCTGAATGCTGCACTGAATACAAAAATTATTAATTTCTTTGTGGGCCTTTTTGTGGTGATGTCAGCATAATGAATTTATCTTCACGACACCTCTACAAGGTGGTAATATTGAAGTACAGAGAGATTAAGGCCAAAATTGCTAAGTATCCACTAATTTTGGGTACTTATCTTGAGATACCTTAATACTCTAAAAAATCAAGTGCTAGCTTTTTTATAACATTTTCTAGGTTTTAAGAAGAGTTCCCATTTTTTTTAGCGAGCACTCAGCACTTCTGCAAATAGCACATGGGAAAATTCTGCTTGAAAGGGACTGCACAGCATCATACTGGAATTCTGTGGCAAAGGCTAGAATAATTCAGTTCTCCACAGAAGCATTCAACTGTTTAGCCATGAAGACCATCCTTCTCTTCCTACAGTGCCCTGTGGCTCTGTAACTAAATACCATCCAACTTCTGCAAGAAATGAAGCAAGAATCTTACAAAAGTGAGGAAAACAAAGTGATAGAAAAGAAAAAATGGAAACTGAAACATTAAAACCTGAAAAAAATTCAAAACTAATAGTTTGTATCTCTAGTTTCTAGTGCAGGAATAAAAAGCTTCAACAGAATAAGTATTATCTATCTAACAAAAAAAGCCAATTTACAAAGAATATTTTTGTTAGAAAAGTTCAACTGCATCTAGTAGTCACGAGGTCTACCCCTGTTGAAGTCAATAGGAGATTTACCTTTGACTTCAATAAGATGACATTTAGATGCACAGGGGGAAACTTTTGAAAATCCCACCATTATTCATAAAATGGTGTAGTGATCAAACAAAAGACATGTTTCTCTAAGCTGGGTAAAGGGAAATGGAATCTAAAACCTGGAATCCAACCAGTAACTATGATTTTAAACATGTTATAATATTATTACTTCTAAAAATCAGACACTGAAATTCCATCATGTGCGTACACCAAAACAGCAATAAAGTGGATATCTACATTGAGTCCACAATGCTCATGAGAGCACCAGAAAGCAGCATAACTGACCTTTAACTCCCAGTCCACATATGTCACGCCCAGAAATAGGACACTAAAGCCACCCTAGGAACACTCTCCTCTGGTGCTCTTGAGCCCTCTCTCTCTTCTGTGCAACCTCTTTTGGGTTGGACACATATAGAATGGGAGAACAGGGCCAAATATTTTGGTAGTACTCTCAAAAACATTGGGAAAGTGGTATAACCTGCCCTGACAGCAAATTCCTGAACAGGCTTCAACTAACTCAAGCAAGGGTGTCAAACATGCAATCTGTAGAGTTGCTCCATCCAGCTTGCTGGAGGGCCTGGGATTTTGGCTAGCTGTGGGTATGACCAGCCCACAGAATTCAGGGACCTGGGCCCACTGGTCTTGGCAGCAGGTAGGCAAACAAGGGCTGTTCTGATACAGCCCCACTTGCTCTGTGGGTTGCTTCACCCATTGGCAGTGGCACTTGGGCTGCTTGTCCCAGCATCTCTGCTGACAGTCCCACCACTGCCAGTCCTACCACTGCCAGTCGTACTGTTACCACTGCTATTGCTGCCGCTACCACAGTCACTGCTTGGCCATGGATCCAGACTGCGAGGAGCCTGGGGCACAGGTGAGTTTGAAATCCCAGAACTAAAGCATAACATTTTAACAAGTAACTGCTGGTATGAAATACAGTATGCAAGAGAGGGAATTTTAATCCAAGCTTCCACTTATTAGGTGAGTGGTCTAACCAATAAATTATTGTTACATGAAAGTAAGGAAACCAGCCAGACATATTTTAAAAGAGGGTGGAGGCTGCTATGGCTTTTAAGGAGGGAGCCCTGTCCCATTGGCATGTGTCAAAAGTTTCTGAGGACACATGCCAAATACTAAGTTTCTCAACTCTATGAAGTTCTGGGTATGCCCAGCAGTGCAAATCTAGGTACCTATGGAATTTAAGAGTAAAAAAGGAAGGTGTTAAGGCTAGGTGCCAATTAAGTGCATGTTTTTTGATTCATGCTTTTGGACTCTGAACTCCTAAATGCCACCTAGGTAATCTTTAGGTATTAATTCTCTTATTTTTATCCACTGTCATAAAAAACAGGCAGTTTTTTGTGTGTAGTTTTTTAAGCAAATTTCATATTTATTCCTTTTATCTGAGCAATCCTGGCATTATGGGCACTTTTGCATCACTAAGTGCTACAGCTTAAGGTCATTTAGCACATCTTGAAAAGCAGTAGCTTTATATAGCTTTTTTTTTTTTTGGTATGGAAATTAGCTATTAGGTTTCCCTGTCCTCCGCATGAGAATGTTGTGTGACTTTAACAGATTTTAATTCACTCAGCTTAAATTATAATGCACTAAACTAAACAATCTTCTTGTATGAATTTGTCTTTCATGCAAAATAAGGTTTTCTGGGGAAAAAAAGCTGTAAAACTAACAAAAAAGAACAAAGGAACAGCTGTAAGTCAAGAGTTCTTATGCCAACATACTATTCAGCTGGGTTCCACATTAATTCCATCCCCCACATCATGCTGATTATAAACTTAGATGGAGTTCTGATGTTTTCATTTAATTCATTTTTCCATATTTTAAATTCATTGTATTTAGTGAACATTCAGTTTGAAACACAAAATGTAAAAAGAAACCCCCGCAGGTGCAGGGAATTTGAATAATCAGGTCCACATAATCCGTGAACCTCAAACTAACTGAGTCTCCCTGGGACTGTTTCAAATGTGCAAAGGAAACAAATGTCCAAATTACACTAAACAATTGTGATAACAGATTAAATAAGGCAGTTGATTAAAATATTATTATTATTTGTATTACAGTAGTGCCTACAGACTCTAATGGAGATTAGGGCCTTATTGTGGTAGGAACTGTACAAACAAGTGCAGAGTCCCAGTCAGGAAGAGCTTACAGACCAGAGTTATAAGGGAACAAACAAATGAAGTGGAGGCACAACCTGTGAAAGGAACTATGATCTGATTGGTATTATATACACAGCTATCATGACTCAAAGGTCAACACTGAGGGTTACAGTCTGAACCTCAGAAGGGCAGGGTAGAGAGAAAAGTTGGTAGTATCACCTTATGTGTTAAAATATATACACTTGTTCCTTCTGCAGAAGACAGAAGCTAGCAAATCAGAGTGTACTTGGATGGAGCTAAAAGGTGAAAAATACAACAGCGATATAATGGTGGGGATTTACTATAGGCCATCAAGTCAAGAAGTGGATGAGACATTCTTCAAGAAAAGTTAACAACAAAAACAAGTGGTTCTATCAATATATTGTCCTGAAAAGAAAACCCAAAGAAGCTGTTAAACAGCCAGGTGGAACTCTTAATAGGAGAGTCAAAGAAGGTGGAGCTCTCCAACAGTTACTTTGTCTCAATCTTTACAAAACAATTAAGACCTAACCAGAAGCAAGTAAAGTTTAGTTGGATAAAGGAGACACAGTGAGGGTTGAGAAGAAACGATGAAAAGGCATTTGATGGATCTGAATTAATTTGAGTCAGCAGGGCGTGATGAATTTCATCTGAGGGTTCTGAAGGAGCTGGTAACAGAGATCTTGGAGCCCTTTTCAATAATAATAGTTACAAAGTTGTGAGAGACAAGGGGATGTATCAAAGGACTGGAAAAGAGCCAACATAATGCCCTTCTTATAAAAAGGCAAAGGAGGACCTAGATAATTATATACCAAGTAGCCTTACTTTGATACCTGACAATATCTCATAAGGAAGCCAACTTGCAAGTATTTGGAGAAGGAAAGAATGACCATGAGCGGCTAGCATGGATTTACTATAGACAAATCATGCCAAACTAATATGATCCCCTTCAACAAGATAACTAGCTAGGTGAATGAAGAGAATGCAGTGGATATAGTACATCTGGATTTTAACAAGGTTTCTGACAAAGTCCATTTTAACTATCTCAAAAATATTTGGAGAAATGTGGGTTAGTCAAAACTACTACAAAGTGGATAGACAACTGGCTCAATAGCTGCAAACAAAAAGGGATCCATTTCAGAATGGTAGAAGGTTTTGGTTTTGTCTCACAGCAAATGTCCTTAGCCTAGTGCTGCTCAACATATTTATTAAAGATTTGAATGTTAGACTGTAGAGCTTCTTGAGCAAATATACAGATGAGATGAAACTTTGAAGGACTGTGAACATATTGGAGGACAGTACCAGAGTTCAGAAGGATCTTAGCAGAAAGTGGAGCAGGAGCTAACAGAATAAAGTTCAATGTTGACAAATGCAAGGTGCAACACCTTGGGAAGAATGATCAAAAACACAAATACAAAATGGTTGACAACGATCTGGATAGCAATCCTACAAAGAAAGATCTAGGAGTCTTGGTGGATCACAGACACAGCTGCAAAAACAAGAATGCAATTTGGGGCTGCATCAACAGGAGCATTAGACAGAAGCCTCTTAAGAGATTATAGTACCTCTTTACTTCTCCTGTGAAGCCAAGTATTGTGTGCAGTTTTGGGCTCCACACTTTAAAAATAACATGGAAAAGTTAGAGATGGTCCAGAGGTGGGCAAGAAAAATGATAAGCGCTTGAAAGAGAATATGAAGGAAAAAGGCATGTTCCCTTTGCATGAAAGCTGATTAAGAAGGAGCTTGACAGCAGTCTTCAGTATCTGAATTGTTGCCATAAAGATGAAAAAACACCTTTTCTCTTTTGCTGAAGAGAGCAGGAGGCAGACCAATGGCTTGAACTGACAGCAAATTAGACTGGATATCCAAAAAAACTTCTTTGCCGTTAGAAGAGTGAGGCAGTAGAACAGACTGCCTAGGGAAGTTGTAGAATTTCTATTACTGGAGGTACCAAGAAGTGGTTGGATAAGCATTCGTCAGGAATGAACTAGAAGTAGCTATGCCTATGCTAGGCTTTTGGCATTTGCTGCTTGCTGCATAGGACTGGAAATAATTTTTTTTCTCCCTCCAGTTGCTACATATTGTGGGGGGGTATGTTATTCAGAAGTATTTAGTATTGGCTGCAGTCAATGCTGGGTATTTTGATTGGGATATGTTGATGCTCCTACTGCAACTAAAACAGAGGTTCCTGGCTAGAAGTTCTTACCCCCTCCATTCAGAGTCAGATTTTTGCCACATTTGGGATCAGGATGAAATTTTACCTCATGGTTGGCTGTTGTGGACTGTGGGACTCTTGCCTTCCTCTGTAGCAGGGGTTGTCCCCTCTTCCTTAGATCCCTCAAGAATAGCAACCCTTAGCAGAAGCAGCACAGTGCCCAACCCCCTGCACAACCTGTGGCAAGGTTAGGGTGCTATGCCTGGTAGTTGTGTGACAAGATTGACTGTGTAGTTTTAGTAACAGGTTAGACAAGGATTTGTATGGAATGGTTTGGAAAGGGGTTTGGACTAGACGACCTCTAAATGTCCCTTTCAGTGCCACTGTGATTCAGTGATTCTATACCCAATGTGTCCTTAAAAGCTAAAGAATAATTTTTCATTTAAAACTGGTATAAAATTGAAAAATGGCATAAACCGACAGCTGTCTTAATTACAACTATGAATTCTAACCTATATATTCCACAATAAATACAAGCCTGGTTATTAATGAATATATGATTCTGAAAAATTATTCAGTAGCCAGATACAGCATATAAGCATACATATCTACAACCTTATGCTTTATTTGCATAATGTATATCGTTCCATGAGTGGAAATATTTATTCTGGTCCTATTATCCCACAGTGGAATTTTATTATTTTCTCCAACAATACTTTACATCTTAGACAACTTGTTTAAGTAAATCCTTAAAGGAAATTTCTCATCTAAAGTGTTGATAGAGAAAGGAAATGCCAGATCACAGAATGGTGAACTGGGCTGACATCTGATTGTGTAGGCCTATTAAAGGCTAACCAATAATAGGGCTAAACTTGAAAAGTGGCACTTCCCAGTTATCAAATATTGATATTGTCAAACCCAAGGGTTAAAATATTAGAAGGGCAAGTGAAATACTTATTTCAAAACAATACTGAAAATAAAATGTATTCTTACACACATACATGCCCTATTCCTGTTTCTAGTGGTCACTGCTGTCCCTGTCTTATTAAAAAGTATTCTTTTAGATCCAGCTTAGCTACATCTTACCTTCTACCAACATCTGGTATGCCTGCAAAATACCTTATTTTTTGCTGTCTCCATACAAACCAAATAATTTACCCTTAGCTATCTGCCTGAACCAGCATATATGTACACCAGTACCTCTCAACCAGGGTACTGGGACACCCCAGGTTTCCACAAGATCCTTTGAAGGGTGCCTTTGGTGCAAGGAGGTAAACCAAGTGTGACGAGTTAAAAAGATAAGTGCAGATTCAGGCTCTTCTCTGCCTGGCCCTTCTGGAAGGAGGTAAGAACCACAATAAATACGTTAGCTTTCAAAATGGAGGGTTGCTCAATTCCCAAAAGTTATGAAGGGGTGCCTCAGATCTAATGAGGGTGAGTCTAAAATCATTGAAAACCACTGATCTACACAGATTTCTCATTTCCAATTATGCTGAGACCTTTCCTTCATAGAAAACAGTTCTTTCTCCTGGGTTTTCTTTTTTCTTTTTCTTTTTTTTTGGTTTCTTGGCTTCTGCATTGGGAAATATATTTTCCCTGAATGCATTCACAGCTAAGAATAGAAGTCTAAAATTAATCTATTACATCTATATTTATTTTATCACATATGGCACATTCCTTGACTGGCTACTGGGCACTTCTGAAAATCAGTCAGGTTCCTAAATATGGATTTAGCAGTCTAAATATGGACTTCTGAAGACTGGTCGTTTTGACATATATTTTTCTTAAGTCACATTTTGATACTGACAAAAAATACACTCTTGGCATCAGTCTGTGTAGCTTTCCACTCTCATCATCAATGAATAAAATCTTAAGTATCTGCAAATGTGAAAATGCAGTGTCATTATAATGTTGTGATCCATTTTTCATCATTTCAGCTTTGTTTTTGCTCAGTTTTCCAATCAAAATGTAAAATTTTCATTAATAGTCCTTTTTACAATCAACTCTAGTTCATTTACATTCATTTCTTTTAAGTAATGTAGCTTGCATCTTACTCTGATATTGCTTGGCTTTGGAAATATACTGAACATGTATTTATTGACTAATCAAATATACAGTAAAACTAGAAAGACACAGCAATATTTAAAATCTAGCTGATTACCCTTTGGTGGCAGATGACTAACAGCTTACCTCAGCAAAGCAAAAAATTGCTGCCAAAGGTTTCTTCATAGAAATGATCCTTATTTATTATCCAAGTTCACAGCTGTATACACTGCAGGCAGTAACTAAAAACACTTAAAAAGCATGATGCTAAAAATCAAATCCAAGGCTTACGTGACTAAGATACTTATAAAGGGCTCAATCCTGCCCAGTTAAACCAACATGAGAGGTTTTGCTAATCATTTCAACAAGAGCAGAATAAGACCCTGTAAAAAGTATTCAGACAAATTCAGAAAGCTGCATTTTGCTCTTTGGCAGGGTATGTATGATTCCTTCTGACATGAGCAGGGAAAGTGCTAAGTGGCACTAGTAGTTCTTAGATTTCTTAGTACAGTATTCTCCTTTTTTTAAAGTAGTAGGATAAGAGAAGATGTTGCTAAAAAGCCCTAATAAAAACCATATTCTGCCCTTTTTGTGAACACACAAAACTAGCTTTAAAAAAATGTCATTGCTTCTCTGAGAAAACAGGGTTATCTGTGTGGCTGTTCTGAATGCCTTTGGGTTTATTTCTTCAGTCATTCACTGAATAGTATATACACGAGAAGCCCCATTAAACTCAACAGGATACCTCATGTGAATAATTACTGTTCAGTAAAAGGCAGAAGAAACAGGCATTGTGAGTATGATTATTTTTGAATGGCAAATTTGGCCACTTATGTTGAATCTTATGCCCAAGGTTCTTTTTCACTTTCACTCTTCTCCCCACGGTGCTTTGTGCAGCAGTTCCACAGAAATCTCCAAAGCCAACTGAGACCTGAAGACAGTTAGAAAAGAAAACGCCAGCCAGTGTAAAGTTATTTAAAATGCACTATAAAGCAAGGATGAGATCCAAATCAATTAGTTCCCCCTCCCTCCATACCTCTACAATTAGCAATACTTGTGTTCAGACAAATGACCCAATCCTTCTCTTTCCGAAATGGTGTTTGTGAAGGATACTTGGAACGGGCATCTGTTGTGGATGACTGATTCAGCAGCAGACACTGTGCCAAGCTCACAGTTTAGCACTCAGCTTGTTCACAATGATACACTGTGTGTGGTCTTAGACAAAACATACTATAGAACGCTAATGGGTTTTCTTTCATTCATCTTCACTATAACACTATTTCAGCAAGCAGTGGGAAGAAGAATCTGCAACTGATCTGACTTTCCAGTGTCTTTGCAGAGTGCAAACGAAAAGAAAGTTCTATTGCTACCCTCTTGTCATCTCCCCACACTGTGCCATTGAAAGCATACCTTCTGCTCCCCACACACACCCTGTTTCCTTAGAGGAAGCCAAAGGGGAGACAGGAAATGAATAGTTAGTGATCCTGGAAGAACAAATGAGCCTCACATGACCTGAAGACCAACAAACTCAGACTTTGGCAAACTGATTGTGGAAATTAAACCCACAGTAAAGAAGTCCTCTTTGACAATGCTCTGCCTGTCCCTCAAGCTGGAAGCTGGCGACAGTTAGCTCGAGGACTTCAGCACTGCAGAATCACACAAGAAGAGAGGCTGTTTGAGGTAATCAGGACACAAGCCACTGAAATCTTTATAGACTTAAGCCAACACTTTAAATGATATTCAGATAGAAAATGGAAACAGTATAGGTTACAGATCACAAGCATAGTATGCTCTGCACGTGAAAAACTCCTTCACATGTCCTGAGCAGCAGGCACAGGTACCCTGGGTACAGTGTCCCCTATTTTGGTGCACAAAAGCATTGCCTAATCCAGTCTCAGAGTCAGAATAATCCCTTCCCCACACACACACACACACACACACACGGAGGCAGATCCAGGGCTGGGGTGCAGTGGAATAGTTGCACCCCCACTTCTACAGCAAAGGTCATCTGCCAGCAGATTCAGTTCCCTGTGACCCTGGATGCCTGGGTGCCCAGCTGTTTGAGGAATGGGGAATCTACCTGATGCTGTCCTCAGTTGACCTGAGGATAGGAAAGCCCCAGGACTGCTCCTGCCTAGCTAAGGGCTCTGGTCAATAGCTGTGCAGGGCACTGGTCCATTCCCCTCCACCACCTTTTCATGGCTGGCCTGAAGACTCCAGCTGTGCAGAAAGTAGGAAGGGCTGGAGATGGCAGCATCAGTGGGCAATCCCCTCCTTCCAGCATCTGCTCTGTCTGAAGGTAACAGCCAGGGGGAAGCCTGAAAATGCCTCAAAGCTGGGGGAAGAAACATGGTGAGGGAGAGGGAACAAGGACCCAGCACCCATTGAAGCTGCTTCCCACAGCCCCCGGCTGGATTAGGGCATGAATGGTCCTGGGGTTTTCCCTGCCCTCAGAATAGCTGGATGTGGCAGTGTCCAGGGAGCTTTCAGGTGACCCTGCTTCCTGCCCATCCCCTGGGTATCCTTCTCAGTCTGGGAGCAGACTGGAAGGTGCTGAAAGGAGGGACTTGCCTGCTGCTACTACTGTCCACTGCCAAGATGGGCATCCCAGGCTGCTGCTTCCCCAAGAAAAAAGGCCCCAGCAGGTGCTATCATGGCACTGGCAACTCCTGCCACCCCTTTTTCAAATTTCTGGATCCACCCATGTGTATAGCATGTGTGTATATATTATTATTAAGTTTCCAGATCACATGCCCTTGTTCTCCTGAGAGACTTCAATCACCCTGACACTTTCTATCTGATAGGAAGGCAATACAGCAGTGCACAGGCACTCAGGGAAGTTTATGGAGGGTGTTGGGGACAACTTCCTGGTGCAAATGCTGGAGAGGCCAACTAAGAACCATGCTCTTCTTGATCTGCTGCTTACAAACAGGGATGAACTGGTGAGGAATGTAGCAGTGGATGGCAACTTGCGTAACAGTAACCATGAGATGATTGAGTTCAGGATCGTAAGGAAAGGAAGAAAGGAGAGCAACATAACAAGGACCCTGGACTTCAGAATAGCAGACTTCAAGTCACTCAGGGAACTGATAGGTAGAATCCCCTTTGAGACCAGTCTGAGGGGGAAAGAAGTGCAAGAGAGATGGTTGTACTTTATAGAAACCTTACTGAAGGCACAGATACAAGCTATCCTAATGTGCAGGAAGATTAGCAAGTATGGCAGAAGACTAGATTGGCTTAGCAGGGAACTCTTTGGTGAGCTAAAGCACAAGGACGAAGCAAGTGGAAATGGGCAACTGTGGGGAGTAGTAGATGTGATGAAGGGTAGGGCTAGGATTCAGAGAGACCTTGATGAATTGGAGAATTCAACCAAAAGAAATCTTGCAAAATTCAATAAGGACAAGTGTAAAGTCCTGTACTTAGGATGGAACAATCCTATGCACCAATGAGGAAAACAAAAATGGTGAGCGGGCTGGGGCACATGACTTATGAGGAACGGTTGAGGGAACTAGGCTTATTTACTTTGGAGAAGAGACTGAGAGGGAATCTAATAACAGCCTTCAACTGAAGTGTGTGTGTGGGTGGGAGGCAGTTGAAAAAGGATGGAGCTAGACTGTTCTCAATGGTGGCAGATTACAGAACAAGGAGCAATGGTCTCAAGTTGCAGCAAGGGAAGTTTAGGTTAGATATTAGGAAGAATTTTCTTACTAGGAGGGTAGTAAAACACTGAAACAGGGTACCCAGAGAGGTGGTAGAATCTTCATCCTTGGAGATTTTCAAGACCTGGCTAGACAAAGTTTTGGTTGGAATAATTTAGTTGGAAGTGGTCCTGCTTTGAGAAGAGGGTTGCACTAGATGGCCTCCTGAGGTCCCTTACAACCCTAATTTTCTATGATTCAACCTGAAGGGTGCTTACAAAGAGGATGGAGCTAGACTGTTCTCAGGGGTGGCAGAAACAGAACACGTAGCAATGGTCTCAAGTTACTGCAAGGGAAGTTTAGGCTAGATACTAGGAAAAACTCTCTCACTAGGAGGCTAGTAAAGTAATGGAACAGGCTACCTAGAAGCATTGTGGAATGTCCCTGAAGGTTTTTAAGACCTGGCTAGACAAAGCCTTGGTTGAGAGGCTTGAGATCCCTTTCTGCCCTAATTTTCTAAGATTCTATGATTTTATTATACATATTTTGTATAATAACTTTGCATATTATTTCTTGTTTCACTATGCCATTAATTGTATTACTGTGTAGCCAAATTATTACTTAGGATGTGATTAACTGGTTAAGCAGGTCTTAAGTGTAATGTGTGACAGAGGCCTAAGAGTATAAAGCAGATGTTTGGACAAAATTCTGTTTTTTGAAAACTTTTGTTTTATTTATAATGAGGATCAAAAAAATATTTTGAAAATTGGAAGTCTTTACATAAAGGAACTACCAATCTCCAGCAAGATCCAGTTCCTTGGATTTAAATTGACTACTTATGTAGTCTGATGCTTAATGCAAAGCATATACACATGTTTGCAAATGCAGCATGGAGAGCTGATATTCTATTTTTGTTATAAACTTTAAAATACGTAAGATCTTTGTCACTTCAAAACAAAAGTGATAATTTAAATGGATTTAGATTTTTCTGGCTTGAGCATATATGCACAGATGTTGAAAGCAAAGCTCCCACTGACTTTGTATGCAGGATGGGTAGGTCATTACATTGATAATTTATTGTAAAATTCACAAAAGTCCAAATTTTTTCAACATTAGGACCTTAGTGTTAGGCTCCTAAACTTGTATTTAGGAGTGTAGCATTTTCAAAGCTTTTTAAATGATCTTCAAGCAAATGTTCTGTTGAATTTAAAATAGAAACCATGATGGAGGAACATAGCCCATGTGGCACATTTTGGCTTTCTTATTCTGTGGAAGTTCAATATATTGAAAGCTAGTAAAAGTTGAAAATCAAGCAAGGACAATTTGTGTTTTGGATTTTTGTGTTTAGGTTTATTTTGTTATAATAAGGATGTTAATAGGCCATCAACTTACCTTTTTCAGCACAAATTGCTTTTTAAGATGTAGAAAAGATCTCTATGTAAACTCCAAAATTCTACCAAAAATGATTAAATTCATTAACAAAACAGTACAAAACATCCACTTTAGCAATTTAAGCCCTCCCCGCCACAAGAAAAATAAAGAGGAGAATAAGATGACATGTAAATAAAAATACACATTTTATTATTATAAAAGAGTTAAAGTTAATATTACTTTCTTAAGTCATTATTTATACCTTTGCATGGGTGTCTTCTACTATAATATACTCCTGCAATATAGAACATGCTAAGTGAAGTGGAATGGATATTGCAAATAGTTCTAACATTCAGTCTTGAATATATTGGTTAAACTATTCCAGGCCATGGATCTATTACCTATCCACCTACAGTTTGCTAAACATTTTTCTAAGTTTGCAATATAGAAAAGTAAAAAGGAGTCATTTTACAAAGTGTACCTCTCATTTATTCCTAAATGGATTAGACAATAATGAGAAATCCTGTGTCAGAAAGATATATCATCTAACAGGATTTTTTTGGTTGTTTTATCTAGCAAAGCTTCAAACTTCTTTGGTTGTGGTTACTTACATCATTCACATTCAGAAAAGATTCTGAAGAACCAAAAACATGATGAAAAAGAGCATGATGATGATGATATTGATGTGGGGCCAGTCCTGCTTTTGGTAAAAATCAACTGAATTTGGAATTGATTTCAACTAGATGAGGATTAGACCTATAACCTAGATGTGCACGAGGTCTTATTCCACTATTTTTACTCTTTGACCTGGATACACTGTGTTCAGGGTTGCCATCTGTCTGTAAATTTACAGACTGTAAAAAAGAAAAAAAAGCCTAAAAAGTCCTGTCCTTAAAATCCATAATAAAAACTGAGCTGTCAGTCAAAACCTGAGCTTGATAGAATACTCAAGCCTTGAATGATGGACAGAGCACAGAAACATCACCTGATGTCTGAGCATAGCAACCTACAGGACGCCTTTTTTGGAGGTGTTCAAGAAGAGGTTGGATAAGCATTGGTCAAGGATAATCTAGGAATAACTACACCGATGTTCTGCTCTATTTATTCCCCATGCATCTGGGACTTTGGTGGTTGTCACATGGGGGTAAAAAGGTTTTTTTCCTTTCCTGCTTCTACATGCATCGGGGTTTTCTTTTCACCTTCCTCAGAAGCCTTGAGTGTTAGCTGCCTCTGATTTTGGTAATTTTTGGAATTTATGCAAAATACTTGCATAAAAATCTTCCAGGATCTTGGAACCATAAAATGCAAGCATAGTCCTCATTCATCTACAAACCAGATACCTGTTCTAAACTTAGTCTAATGTAGAGTATTGTCCTATCACCCCAGACTTACAATTAGAGGTGCACCAATACATCTGTCCAATATTGTATCAGTACCAATATAAAGAAAAAACTGTCTGTATCAGGTATTGGCACGATGGAGCCAATAACTTGGCTGATAAATGCCTGTGCTGTGCGCAGTTGCAGCGCAGCACTCAGGCAGCGAAAAGCACAGCTGACAGCATGGAGGGCTGCCTCCAGCTGGTAAATTTGGTGTGGTAGAAGGGGAGGGGGGCGGGAAGGGGCATGGGGGTGCAGATCAATGCCCCCACAATGAGGGAGGGGGCAGAGGCAGGCACTGCCCATCGGGGAGGGCAGGACGGGCATGGAACAGAGCCGCAGCTCATCGTGGCAGGGGCTCCTGCTGCTGCTTGCACCCCACATTGGGGGGGGAGCATGTGTCCCTGGATCTGTGTGGTGTGGGTGGGCTGTAGCCAGGGCTATGTCGGGCTCTTCTTGGTTGGAGAAGGTTTTGGAGCAGGCACTGGTGGCGCTGGGAGGATGCTGCATCCACCCCAAATTTCACTAAAGTTTCGCTCCCAGTGCCACTGCCATGTACCCACCTGGTGCAGCCTGGCTCTTCCCAGCAAGTGGGTGGAAGAGGGACATGGAACCAGGCTACGCCAGCAACGGCAATACTGGGAGTGGAGTGGAGCTGCAGTGAAACTTGGGTGACTGCACCATCCTCCCAGTGCCGCTGGCACCCACTGAGCCCAGTGCCCTCTGGGAAGAGCCCAGCACAGCATGGCTGCAGCCCACCCAGCACAGATCCAGGGCACATGTACCCCACACTCTCCCAGGGCGCAAGAGGCAGCAGGAGCCACCTCTCCCCTATGAGCCACAGCTCTGTCCCGCACCCTCCCTTCCTGGGCAGCACCTGCCTGTGCCCCTGCCCCCTCCCGCACTGCAGGTGTCATTGATTGACCCCACAACCCCTACCCCCACCCCCTTGCTTCTACCACAACACACTTACCACCTGGAGGCAGCTGTATCAGATATCAGATAGGTATCAGCTGAAATGCTTCCTTAAATATCGGTTATTGGTATTGGCCCCCAAAATTTCTATTGGTGCACCCCTACTTACAATTACCACAAATTCTACTAAATTATAATTACGTACATAGAACTATTATAGTTCTTTTAGGTGCCTGTAATTTTTGTATCCCTTTGTCTTTATCTAAAAATTCTGTAGATATTTTATAAGCTCCATTAGAAACTGTGCTGTTTGAGCAAAATAACCTGGATTGAGTAAAAAAAAAACCTGTAATGAGATTTCCTGAGTAGTATTTCTCTCTGTGCCCATAGTTCTTCTATTTAGCTTTCATAAATTCTCTCTTTTTTTCTAGTTTCCCCATCTTGAAGGGGTTTGCTTATAAGAAGAATAAGTTGGATAATATTTGTAAACTATTTCAGGGCATGAAATAGTTTGTAAATGCTACATTATTGTTAGGAATATATGCATAATTTCTGAAAGCTATTTAGCTATCTAGGCTAACAATATGAATTGAATGAGTTTAATTTATTTTTAAGGGAAATTAAATTTAAAAATTCTTTAAATAAATTATAGCATAAAACAGTGCAAGGATTCGGTTTTCCTCATTGACATTAGTGGCAAAGGTCGGATTGCTTTTAATGGTTTATGATTAGGGACTAGGAGAAGAAATTTAAAGTTAACATTCATATGCCATCTGCACCCCTCTTGGGTGTACTTAGTTTATTTTTATAAATCCAGGAGCTGAGGTTTTTATCAGATGTAACTTTGAATTTCTGGCATCTTGTATTGGTTTGTGTCACAACCTGAATGTTATTTAAACACCATTTTTTCGTACTTAATACTGGATAATTCTCTAGAGGCCTCTTTAAAACAGCTAATGTTCCCTTTGGCACTGAAATCCACTTACCTTAACTGACTTCTGTTATACTTCAACCTGATTCTCAGAGTCACAATGGTAATATTCATTTTGGTATCCCAGTAGGCTCTTAATATTCATCAAATATTTGATTTACATTTTCTAATAAGGCTTATGGAATGCAGGAACATGAAACCCATACTCTGCCATGATTCTTACTTCTGTCTCTTTCATTAACACTGTGAATTATTTCTCAAAAATAATTAAAATCAGTAATTGAATACACTAGAATAATTTTGGAAAATTAGTTTAATTATTCCTATGCTTCTATTTGGAAAGAGCATATTATTTATAATAACAAAATAGATAAATATGACTTTCCTCCCCCCGACCTAGTTCAGTTGATTTTTATCACTGAAGAAAAATATGTACAGATGTTTTAAAATAAAACTAAATATATAAATCAATATTTTTGTGGCTGTAGTGGGCAACATATATATATTTTAGCCAATGTATGTATGTTGAGCACTACAGCCATAATTTATATGTTTCTCACTGCAAGACTCTAATGGAAAGAATGTAAACTAATTTTGAGCAGAAAATTAATTTTAACAACAATAGATGCATCTTGTGCCTAAAGGTAGCTGCTGATAAGCTGTTTTTCTCCATATGCATATCTGTAATACACCAATTTCTTCTTAACTGATGTAACTGTCTTTATTTTTAGCCAAAGTAAAAGTGTTTGACTAATTGTATAACAAATAAAGCATGTGTACGGTATGCAAAATAATCTGCTGTCTAGAGATCACTCTATTACATATGCAAAAACTGTACTTTAATGCATTAGAAGTTACTGAAAGCTAGACTCAAAGGGATAAAGCACCTTTGCCACCTTTGTGGAAGTCCCAAAATATGCTGCTACTGTGCTGGAAACTCTAAAGCCCAGTAAAAGTTCATTAGTGGCTTAATCTTCAAGAACACTAAGGAGGGTTGTGCTTCATAAGGGGAACAATCATGTCTGCAAATCTGCCATAAACTACTGCAAAGTATTTTGCAGCTGCTCCAGCAATCTGTTGAGTTGAAGAACTGAGCTTCGTTTTCCACATTTGCAACATAAACCTAGGCTGACAATTTATTGAATTAAATATAAAAAATAGACTAAGCAAAAGGGACACTGGAAAAGGAAGGAAAGACTTCAAGATACACCACAGAGGGGTGGAGTGAAGGAAGGGAAAAGAGGAATGACAGCAAAAATAAAAGCAAAGAAAACTTAGTAATTTACTTTTGAAAAACTAAAGTATATAAAGTCAGAACCTCAGCAGGCCTAGCAATCCAAATCCATCCATTGGAGCTATGCCACTTTACAACAGCTGATGGTGTTACCCAAATCCCAAAATTTTGACGTATCTAAACTTTACAATAGAATACCAAATAATACTATATATATTGTGTGTTGGAAGGAGGCATCTACTCAAACCCCATGCTCAAAGAGGGACTAACCCCAATGATATCACCCTAGTCAAAGCTTTGTCTACCTGTGTCTTTAAAACCTCTAAGGATGGAGATTCCACAACCTCGCTAGGTAGCCTGTACCAGTGCTTTACTACCCTCCTAGTGAAAAAGGTTTTCCAAATATCTAAACTTCCAATGCTGTAACTTGAGACCACTGCTCAGAGTCATCCCTAGGGGTGTGTGAGGTCCAGGGCATATCTTCCTGTGCAGAGTCCATGAAGAAGTGGGGGGGTGGCGACCGGCCGGAGCCAGCAGTGGCATGTGGTGACCTCAGTGAGGCATGTATGGCACTGTCTGCAGGGCCCCCCCAAAGCCCGAGGCGGTTGCCCAGGGACAGCCCTGTCACTAGTCTTTGTTCTGTTTTCTGCCACCATGGAGAAGTCTAGCTCCATCCTCTTGTACGCACCCTGCAGGTAGTTTAATGCTATTATTAAGTCCCCTTTCAGTAGCCTCTTCTTCGCACCAAACAAGCCTTGTTCCCTCAACCTCTCCTCCTAAGTCATGTTCCTCAGCTCTCTAACCACTTTCCTTCCTCTCTGCTGTGCTCTTCTAATTTGTCCACATCCTTTCTATAGCGGGGGGAGGGGGGGTGCAAAACTGGATGCAGAACTTCAGATGTGGCCTCACCTGTGCCAAATAGAGAGAAATAATCACTTCCCTTGATCTGCTGGCAACACACCTAACTAATGTAGCCCAGTATGCTGTTAGCCTTCTTCATAACAAGGGCCAAGTATTGGCTCATATTCAGCTTATGGTCCACTATAGCTCCCAGGTCCTTTTCTGCAGAGCTGCTGCTTAGCCTAGCAATCTCTAGCCTATACCAGTGCATGGGATTGTTCTGTCTTAAGTGCAAGACTTTACACTTATCCTTATTGAACTTCGTGAGATTTCTTTCAGTCCAATCCTCCAATTTGTCAAGGCCTCTGAATCCAAGCCATATCCCCCAGCATATCTACTACTCCCCCAAGCTTGATGTCATCTGTAATCTTGCTGAGGGTGTACTCTATGCCATCTTCCAGGCTGCTGATGAAGATCTTGAACAGATCCAGTCCCAGGACCAACCTCTGGGGCACTCCATTTGATATTGCCAAATAGACAGCAAACCATTGATTACTACCCTCTAAGACTAACGATCCAGCCAGTCTTCTATCCACCTTGCAATCCATTCATCCAACTCATTCTTCCTTAGCTTGCTTGTGGGAATGTTGTGGGAGACCATATCAAAAGCCTGGCTAAAGTCAAGGGCAGACAAGGTTCTTTGGGTGAATCTAATATCTTTTATTAGACCAACTAAATAGTTGGAAAACAATTTTTAAGCAAGCTTTTGGGTTCAAAAACCCTTCATCAGGCTAAGGAAATTTCAGCAGCGGGTGTGCACTCTTCCTGGATGCAATGAGAAGTAAAGAAGCCAGAAACTGGGCCGGTATGCATACAAGACAGGCAGTCAGTATGGTACCCGAAAACAAAGGCAACATCACTTGGCAAACAAATTTTATGAAGTGTGCTTTTTGGTTTGCTTATTATTTTGTTCCTGAAAAATATATCTAGAACAATGTATTGATAGGTTTTTCAAAGCATTCACCATCCAACACAGAGAGACTTGATAAAAATTGTCTTGAACTACAAGGTGTATCCTCCCCATATTGTTCAAAGACTTCTTGTTTGTAAAATGTGTACTAGATATTACAATCAAATCAAATTTTTGCATGCTACTGGCAATAATGGACTAAATATTAATTCCATAATAGATACTAGAACTGAGTGGTTATAATCAGAGCAAATATATACAAAATATTAGTGACCATTTCCCATTAAAACTGGAGGGTAAGCTTGTTTATTAGAGAGGCAAAAAATGACTCTGTTCATACCACTATGTCTACAGAAGGATAGATTCCCTTAGTGGAGTCTGAAGTGTTGTAAGAGTACCAGTTTGGGTTAGGAAGCAATCTGCAGCTACAGATGATCACAGAAGCGTATGAGCTTTCTTCAGACCAAAGATGTAAAAGATTGTCTCTAAAACTCAGTGAGGTGTTTAATGGACTGGAATACAGTGCATCCCATTTATACGTATCCCAGAGTGTCACTAAAAGTTGATGTTAACACTTAGAGATAAAGCAAGAGAAAAGGTTGAACATGCGGTAAATTAGGTATTGTTTAGATAATAGGGAAACCAATTGACTGAACAAATAGTATGGTCACTTTAATAAAATGTAATAAATTAGGGATTCAGGGGTCGGGAGGGACAGTGACTACCTTCTCGTGGTGCCTCCCATGAGCAGCTATAAAGTAAAACTAAAAGTTACTGCCAAAGCCATCAGACTTTTGATTTTTCCAATGTCAATACATTATACTTCCCAATTTTGATATACTAACTACAGGATGAGCCAGAGCAACCTCTCCTGTCTATGAGAGGAAATCTTGACTGTTCTTCAATTTAATGTTGAAGGCTATACCTCAGTAAAGCAATCAGTGCTGGAATGCATCACCAAGGAAATTAAACGATGTGCAGTCCTTCTACAAGAAACACATATAGAGCAGCTATGGAAGATAAAGCTCTCAGGCTGCAGACTTTGTAGGCAGCAGAATTCATGGTCTTACTACCTTCATCAGAAATTACCTCATACAGTACCAAGGGACATAATACCTCCCAGAGTGTAACAGAATGGAGCACTGTCCAAGTCAATGACATAGTCATCATCAACATATACAAGCCACCCTCTGCTATGCTGTCAATCACATCTCTGACTATTTACAGCCAGATGACCATATATGCAGGTGATTTCAAATGCCAACTTCAAGATTGGGAATGCTCAGTTAGCAGTAGCAATGGAGATAACCTTTGCCTCTGGATAAACCTGAATGATATGACCCAAAGGAGCCATATACCTTTTGCTCTGGATGCTGAAACATCCAAACAGACCCAGAGTTTGCCTGATGAAAAGGTGGCTTGGCTAAAATACTGGTAAGAAAAGTATTTGACAAGTTTCCATCATCTCAGCACAGACCCTGTTTCATCATTATTGACAACATGATTTTCCAGCCCAAACCAGTCCCAAGACAAAACTTTCAGAAGGTAGATTGGCAGAACTACCAAAGGTTGACTAACAAGAGGACAAACTAATTAGAGGAACCTTCACAAAACAACACAGATTAAGGCTACAATACATTTACAAGCCTAACTGAAATAGCTACATTTGTTTACCTGGAGACTACAGGCCATACTGGGACAAATAGTATGAACAGCTCCTTACTACTCTGCATTACATACAAATTCATGGAGAACATAATCCTGAATGGAATAAAGAACACCATTGATCACCAACTCCCCAAGGATCAATCTGGCTTCTGGAAAAAACAGTGTAACCACTGACAAATTTACAGTACTTACATCTGACATAGAAAATGGATTTGAAATGATGCAGAAAACAGGCATGGTCTTTTTTACTTTACTGCCATCTATGACGCCGTATGACACCAAGGCCTCAAACATAAACTACACTCTATGAACCAGACTGCAAGTTATGCACTTTCATCATGAACATGATCTCAAGCAGATCATTCAAACGTACCACCAGCCAAGGAGAAAAAGAACAGAGTACAAACCCTGAAGAATAGAATCCCCCAAGGATCAGTGCTAGCATCAATACTCTTCAGTGTATGCATCCTAAACTACCTGCATACAACATCTAAGTGATACATGTATGTTCATAATAGCCTAAGGAGCAGACATGACAGAACCATAGGGGTCCACAGAGGAGATTGGTGGGGTCCAGTGGAGGGAGAGTTGGCAGGATTGGAGGGGCTAGCAGGGTCTGTGCAGCTTAGGGGGATCATGGGGGAGAGGCAGTAATGGAAAGGCCAGGTCCTAGCTCCCCTCCCCTGCAATGCTACCAAACTGCCCCAGTCCCCTGATCTTGCAAACTGCTCCCAGGGCTGGTTTTACCAGCATCCATCAGCACCTGATTGAAGTAAGTTGGGACAGTGGGAGAGGCGGGCGGACTGGTAGGGCTAGCAGCTCTGCAGGGGCTGAGCTGGTGCCAGACCTGATCTAAGTTGGACTACCTCAGAGGTAGCATTAACGTAGATCAGGTAGGCCACAGAATCATAGAGAAGTAGTGCTGGGAGGGAACTGCAGGGGTCATCTAGTCTAACACCCTGCCTCAGGCAGGATCATCCCCATCTAATACAAATGATAACCTAAACTCTATGTAAGACTGCCATAACTCTGACACAGCAGAAACCTAACACCCTAGCCTGCCACAGGTAAAGCAGGGGAACCATGGTACCCAATATCCTGCTTCTGTACAATGTTGTCAATATACGCTCAAGAGGTCCTGGGTAGAACACCACACCCCCACTACAGAGGAAGGCAAAAAACCCACAGCCCATCTCAATCTGATCATAGGGTAATTCCTTCCTGACCCCAGATATGGAGATCAGTCTGACTCTGAGTAGAGAGAGGGGCAAGACCCTCTTGCCAGGAACCTCTGGCTTTAGTCCCAAGGGAGTGGAGTGGGGAAGGGGTAGAGGGAGCAACCAGCAAAACCAAGAAAATGGGAAATATTTATGTTAGAACATAGATATAACTATGCCTAGATCATCCCCAACCAGTGGCTGTCCAACCTCTTCTTGAACACCTTCAGGAAAGTCCACAACTTCCCTAGGCAGTCTGTTCCACTTCCTCTCTCTTTTAACAGTGAAGAAGTTTTTCCACATATCCAGTATAAACTTGTTTTGCTGCAACTTCCAGCCATTGGTCCACATTCATCTCTCAGCAGCAAAAAATAAAAGTTGCTTTACCTTCTCTTTATGGCAGCCCTTCAAATATTTGAAAACTGCTATCATGTCTCCTCTTAAATTCTTTTTCTACAAGCTCAACATGCCTCTCCTTGTACGATTTGCTTTCCAAGACCTTGATCATCTTTGCTGCCCATCTCTGAACACCTTTAACTTCTCCATACTCTTTTTAAAATATGAACCCCAGAACTGTACACAGTACTCCACATGAAGCTAATCATTGCTGAATAAAGAGGCACTATCATCCCACAGGTTTTGCACCTATTGATGCAGCCCAAAACCATACTTGCCTTTTGTGTGACTGCATGATGCTGTAGAGTCATACTGAGTCTATGGTTTACCAAGACTTCCAAGTCCTTTTCCATAGATCTGTCATTTAGCCAGGTGTCACCGATTTTATATTTGCATTTTTTAGTATTCCTCTTGAGGTGTACCACTTTGAATTTGTCTGCATTGAACTTCATCCTGTTAGCCCAACTTCCCAATCTGTCAAGATCTTTCTGAATTGTGCTCACATACCCCAATGTACTTTTAACCCTTCCCAGTTTTGTGTCATCTGTAAACTTGGTCAAGAAGCTTTGTATACCAGCATTCCAATAATTAATAGACATATTAAACAGCACCGGGCCCAGGAGAGGCCCCTATGGGACTCCATACTAAACCTCCTGCCATTCTGACAAGCAAAGGGTGTTAATAATTACCCGTTGCTTGCAGCTATTGAGCTAGTTATCTATTTCCTTATAGTTGTTTTGTTCAGCCCTCGTTTCTCCAATTTGTTTATGAGAAGGTCACGTAGGACCTTGTTAAAGGCCTTGCTAAAGTCCAAATAAACTATAGCTACAGCATTCCCTTCATCCACCCAAATAGTTGCTTTATCAAAGAAGATCAGGTTTGTTTGACATAATTTGTTTTTCATAAATCCATGCTGGCTGCTTGCGATCAGACTTTTCTCCTCCAGCTGCTTCCAAGTGGCCTTCCTAAGAATATGCTCCAGTAACTTCCCAGGTATTGAGATGAGGCTAAGTGGTCTGTAGTTTTTAGACTGATCTTCCAGATTTCACAATTAGATTGTTGTAAGGTCCATGCCTGGGTGAACTACATTAGATTGGTTGGGCATTTTTAACATGATCTATCCTCCCCCTAACCTCCCTGAACATCTATACATACCCTGAGCCATGTACTGAATATGATAAATGTAAGTTTTGTGTGACTGCTACTGTGGTAGCAGACAAATAGATATTTAATAGGTTAAACTGTTTTAACTACAACTTTTCTGAGTTTCTGATATTTAAGTTTTTGTAGTTTTTGGCAGTAAGTTAATAATATTAAGTCAAAGGTAACAGTTCTGCCTGAGAATGAGCATTTTGGTATGTATTTGTATTCATAATAATGATTCATAAAATATTTATATTATATGGGCTTATTTTTTAATTCTCTTTGCAACAATTTATTAAGGGTGCACCAATAGAGAATTTTTCAGCCGATACTAGTGACCGATTTTTAACGAGCCATATCAGCCAATATTGATCTGATTCCAGTACAGCCAGGCAACTTGGTAAGTGGCACCCAGCTGGTAAATCTGTTGTTGGGGAAGGGGCAAGAGGGGAGGGAAGAGGTGTGGAGAGGGCAGACTGAGGCCCCCAAAGTAAGAAAAGGAGAGGGACTGCGGCATGGTCAGGTGCTGCACAGCTGCGAAGGGGTGTGGGATGGAGCCATGAGTGGCTCATCCAGGAGGTATGGGGGGTTGGATCCTGCCACTGCACACATCCCAGAAGGGCATCGGGTGAGGGCAGGCTGCCACTGTGGGCTGGGGCCTGGCCATGCCAAGCTGTCCCTGGTGGGGGCTGGGCCAGATTGTGCTTAGGGCTGGCAGTGGCAGCACTGGGAGCTGCCACCTCAAAATTCATCATAACCCCACTCTTAGCACCACCATCACCTCCCCCGAGAGCCTGGTGCTGCCCCCAGCCCCAACCCACAGTGGCAGCCCACCTTGCCCCACATGCAGATCCACAGGCACATGGCCCTATGCCCTCCTGCAGTGCATGCAGCAGCAGGAGCCACCCCCCCATTTCCTGTGCCCCCTGAATGAACTGTGGCTCCATCCCATACCCCACCCAGCTATGTAGTGCCTACCCCTTTCCCTGCCCTAGCCCCACTTCCTCCTTCATGGTGGGGGCCTCAATCTGCCCCCCCCCCGCACCATGCCCCTTTCATCACAACAGATTTAGCAGCTAGACCTGGCTGAACTCCACACTGCCAGGCTGTGCTCCTGGCTGCCTGCGTGCTGCGCTGTGGCTCCACATACACAAGGTATTTATCAGACACATTATCAGTCACATCAGCCAAAAACAGCCTGAATATATTTGGATAAACAATTTTTCAGATAAATGTGGTTTTTAATGCAATCAATAGATATCAGTGGACATGAAAGTGTTGGACAAGAAGTTGTGGATAACTAAGATTTTATTATACTCCAGTATTCTGTACAGTTGTAACAAATGGCTATCAGCTTTGAAAAATAGAACAATTGTTCTGATGGGGAAAATACCAAATTTGCAATGATACTAAAAACAAGTAAAACAATCTGTTGAGCTTAAAAAGTGTCCTGTTACATAAATGAGTGTCCATTAAGGAAGACTCACAGTGACAGTCAGCCATAAGCTGACCACAGACAACCGATAATGTAGATAGCCTCACTTTTCAGGAGAAATTCTGAAAATCATCAAGTGATTTCAGAGCACTAGTCCTACTGGCAGTCTAGGAGAGCTAAAGCTATCCTTAAATCTCACCTAAATCCTATCCCTAAAAACTATCCCTAAATCTCACCTAAATGTTTTATTTTTGCCATTATTTCTGGCTATTCATCATTGTAGAGCTAAAATGGTATTATTCTGGTACACTGAGATATATTGCAACTACCTGGAAAGAAGACCAGTACAGCTCATCAAGATCCAAAAAGGGAGGAAAAAAAGCACAAAAAAAAAAGTGGGGAGGATTTTAATTCTTTGTTGTACAATTTAGGTAGGCACAGAATGTGATAGCCACTGTTCATAGGAAAATGCCTTTGATTGTTATTTTTTTTTTGTTCTGGTCTAACAGTCTTTGTGTCTTCCTGATTCAATTGATCAACTCATTCACTGGAGGACCATTTTCTAGCACCAATGTGTATCTCTCCAGGCAACAAGAGCTGATACAAGGTACATATGTTTTTGTTCCTGCCTTTGACCCCCAAGTCAAGAGTCAGGGCAGCAAGCAGCCTAAGTTGCCCCAGTTGGCCCCAGTTGCCTGCCTAGTTGTGGCTCCCTGTTTATAAGCAGCAGCTGTTTTAAAGCCCCCAGGCTAGTCAACAGGACAGATGGCTCTCTGTCTAGCCTTGTGCTTTTAACTCTTTATTCTTAATTTCTTGGTTCATACCTTTGATTCCTAGTTTCACAGTCCCTGGTTCTTGCTCGTTTGATCCTGGTTTCCTATTCCTTGTGTTCTCTCTAATGGGATTACACGGAACATCCATGCATGGATTAGAAATTAGCTCAAAGACAGAAAGCAAAGAGTAAGGATAAATGGTCAGTTTTCAGGCTGGAGAGAAGTAAACAGTAGAGTGGGTGCCCCAGGGATCTGTGTTGAAACCAATGCTGTTTAACATATTCATGAATGATCTGGACAAGGGGGTGAGCAACAAAGTGGCCAAATTTGCAAATACACTAAATTATTCAAAGTGGTAAAGGCCAAGGCAGACTATAAGCAGCTACAAAAGAATATAGCACTGTTGAACAAATGGGTAACTAAATGGCAGATTAAATTCAATGTAGATAAGTGTAAAGTAATGCAGCTGGGCAAAAATAACCCAAACTATACCAACACTATGATGGGTTCTACATTAGCTGTTACCACTAAGAAAAGAGATCTGGGAATCATTGTTGACAGTTTGCTAAAAACATCAACTCAGTGCTCAGCAGCCATCCAAAAAGGCAAACAAAATGTTAGGAATTATTAAGAGGGGAAATGTAAACAAAATGGAAAATACCGTTATGCCCCTTTATAAGCCACAGTGTGTCCTCATCTTAAATACTGTACCCACTTCTGCTTCTCACACTTCAAAAAGGCTATAGAAGACCTAGAGAAGGTAGAGAGAAGGACAATTAGGATGATTAGCAGTAGGGAGGGGCTTCCATATGAGGAGAGACTAAAGAGGCTAGGCCTATCCAACTTAAAAAATAGATGCTTGAGGGGAGGACATGATAAGGATTTACAAAATACAAAATGGTAAAGAGAAAGACAATAGGAATTTATTGTTTACCGTCTCTCACAAACCAGGAACTAGGGATCTTAAAATGAATCTAGTAGGTAGTAAGTTTAAAAAAAAACAAAAGGAAGGGGTTTTTTCCCCCACACAGCATGTAATTGAAGTGTGGAACTCATTACCAGTAGATGTTGTGGATCCTGTCTGTTTAGCCAGATTCAGAAAAGGATTGGATAAATTCTTGGAGGAAAGGGGTATCAGTAACATTGAGCACGGGAGTTATGAATCCAGCCTCTGAATTGGAGCCTCCTAGGCCTTAAATGCTGGAGACTGCAAGTGAAAAAAAAATAGTGGAAAAAGACCTTGATCATACCCTGTTTATTCTTGCTTTCGGCATTCACTCTCTGCCATTCTGTGACACAAGACACTGGGCAATATCGACCTATGGTCTAACCAGTAAATGGCAATTCTTATGTTCTTTTTTATTGCTTCCTGGCTTTATCCTAGTTCCTGCCTGCTTATTTCTTGTTCCACACTCCAGCCTGGATCCCCTTGTGCTCCAGACCTCTGTCCTGTAATACCTAGACTCTAGGCCTGTGCAAAGCAGCTAGTATGCACTTCAGATTCGGATTCGGCTGATTAAGGGCACAGTGATTTGATTTGGTGATTTGAATCACTGTCCTGAATCAAGTCAGCTGAATCTGATTTAGAAATTATGCCTCCGCTGAACCAGCTGAATCTCTGAATCAAACAGGACTCATCCCCTGCCTGCTCTCCTAGCCCTGTATATGGCTTCCCCTCCAGGTTCTTTAAAAAAAAAAGGTGCAGCCATAGATGGGGCTGGGAGAGGTGGGGGATAAGGGCTCCTCCAGCACCCCACTGCCTACTTACTGGCACAGAGCCTGTGTCTAGCTCTCTGTGACACCGAATAAGGACTTCCCAAATTGCCGAATCTTTCTCCTGATCTTTTCCAAATTAATTTGGAGACTTTGAATCACTTTGGACCGTCTTATTGGTCTCCCAATTTGATTTAAATTCAGAGATTCGGATGCTGAATCAGGCCATATCTCCTCTAAATCAAATCCATAGCCGAAGCTTCACACAGCTCCACTAGTAGTTTCTAGTTTGTGTTTTAATTCGGTAGTTGCCCACATGTCAGTCTCATACAGCTAAACCTCTCTGATCCAGATCTCCTAGCTAGTGAGTCTAGTCTGGATCGGTCCGTCTTGTTCCTTACCCCACCCCCATCTTGTAGTTCTAGCCAGGGTGACTGCCTACATCCTTCTCCCTTGCAGATCTCTGGTTCCTGATCCACCAAGTCTAGTTTGGAGCCTTAGGGTTGAAGCAGATGTCACCTGATGTTTCATTTGTGTTGCCATAAAGCAGATGTCACCTGATATCTCATGCATGTCCATAACATTTTTCATTTTTTCTCATGGCACAAATGCTAAGCGAATAGCCATTAATGTCCTTTGTTGTTCCAGATACAAGGAAAAAATTAGCGGAACAAAAGGTGGTTATAGAATCTGTCCCTTTATTGCAGTGGATGTCTATTATCTCTGTCGCTTTCCCCACTTAGCTAGGTGTATGCCCCAGGTCCGGCTGGGTAAGAAAAACAAAAAGCTCACATCTCCCCTTGCCTCACATCAAAAGCTAGATAAGAGATGATATGAGTTTTACCTAATGAAGTAGATCAGCTCTATTGAATAACATCTATTTTTAGCCTTGCTCCCCAGAACTTGGCTGTTCCTAATCCCATTGACTATTACCCTTTAGGTAGAGTCAAGCCCTGACCATCTATATCCCAGTTGAGTATTAGGTATGCTGCAGAGTCTAATTTAGAAACCTGGCACAGAAACCAATTCTAAACCCAGCTCTGCCTCAAACTCATTGTGTGATCAGAGGCAAATGGTTTAAACTCTCCTGTCTCTGTTTACCCAGGAAATAAAAATAATATTTCCTACCTATAACACAGCACTATTGTGAGGGCAAACATGCTTTGAAGATATACATCAGGTTTCAATACAGAAAAATAAAAAACTGCCAAGAACTGAATCTCTAACAAAAATCACATTCTGGGTATTAGAACCAGCCTCCCTTTCTGACTGTCTGAGGTTGTTTAGCATCTTTCATCCACTGCATTTATTAAAGAGATCCTTGAATATAGCAATATTGATTTTTCTTCAAGTATCTTCCTGTTTAACAAGTTCTCTGTGTTTACCACATATTGATGCCTATTTTTTTTTCCAGATGTCTCAGTGGAATCTCAGATATTATATGTTATTGTTGTCCAGGGATACAGATACATCAATTTATGGTCCATTGCTCAAGCACCAGAAGAGATTGCTTGATCCCGTGATGCCTAATACACAGTCCTGTGACAGTGCTGCACTGATAATTTTTTTCTTGTACATATTGAGAAGAAGTTTACATAATTCATATAAAAGGGATATTTGTGGAAATATATTGTGAACATTTAATATATGTCCCCAAAATTGCTGTTCTACTCTACAATTTTTAAACTCTCAATATCTCTTTATTCTAAAAGTTCAAATTTCCCGTACATTCATTTATTCTTATTACTGGTTAAAAATAATGTACTCAAAGAAGATTTGTCAATATTTTGCTGTCAACACTGGGGAGGATAGATCAAGTGACTATCAGCAAGAGTCTGCCCTGGTCTGATACCATTCAATATTTTCATTAATGGACTTAGATAATGGAAGAAAGAACGTGTATAAAATTTGAAGAGGGCAAGGCTGGGAAGGGTTACAAGCACTTTGGAGGGCAGGAGTACAATTCAAAATGATCATGACAAATTGGAGAAATGATCTGAAATCAATAAGATGAAATTCAATAAAGACAAGTGCAAAGTACTACACTTAGGAAGGAGCAATCAAAATACAAATAAATAGTGGGAAATAACTGGCTAGGCAGCAGTACTGCAGAAAAGGATTGAGAGTTAAAGTGGACCACAAATTAAATGCAAGTCATCAATGGAATGCTGTTGCAAAAAGAGCACATCTCATTCTGGGATGTATTAAGAGGAGCGTCATCTAGAAGACAGAGGAGGTAATTACATTCCACTCAGCAGTGATGGAGCCTCAGTCAGAGTACTGTGTACAGCTGGGTGTTCATTTCTTTATGTATACAATACAAATATTTAATAGATATGTGTACATGTCTTAAGTAATAGTTTTGCCTCCCATTAATAAATATTGTTGCAAGAAACAAGTGAACTTAAAATTGTATATTTTTCATTTATTAATAAAAGAGATTTCCTATTGTGCCAATAGTGAGAAAGTATAACAGATGAAGAGGAGCTAGCCATAGCAAAGAGAAAAATGAGGGGAAAAATGAGACTAGAGACATATGAAGATGAGCATAACACAAATCAGTGGGTGCACAGTGCTGAAGCACTTTAATGTTTGTCCATAATAATGAAAAGGGGACAGCCCACATGTACCAGTTGGTGATTTGGAAAATCTCCTAGATAGAGTCTGCAAATACAAAATAGACCAAGCAGAATAACAGATATTTTCTAATGAATTCAGTGCAGTGCATTTTAATGTCATTAGAACTTTTTAAAAAGTGGTCCATGCCTACTGTATTTTATACAACTAATGAACTGCATTTTACTTAATTTAATTATACTGTTAAATTGGTACACTAATAAAAACAAATTTAAAAAAATTAAAGTCCCTAAAGTCACATTTATGAAGAAACATCATGTCAAATGGGACTGGCCATAGCTTGATGAGTTTGTCTCTCTGGGATGAAACCAGACAATTCAGATGCTAGTGAAGCAGCCTGCTTAAAAAGGTCCTTTTCTACTATGGTCTTGAATGTGTTACTGAAAACTTTCCAAGGCTTAGTTCAAGGATGGTACTACAAACACTTAGGGTTGAATGATTTTGATATTCTTACATGTAGTAAAAAGTGGCCTAAGGAGCCGGTTGGCTCCCTAAAGCTCAGAGCTCTGTCCAGGAAGAAGTAAGAATAGCAGGGCAGCATAAGGTCTGTTCTGGCTTGCATTACTGCCACATAAAACACCAGGACAGAAACAAGTATAGTGGAGCTGTATTCCACCATGCTGTTTCTCAGCCATAATCAAATGCAATAATCTTTGTCACCCATAGACTGAAGCCAGGAAACTGAAGTGTAGTGGAATGGATAAATAAGCATGTAAAATATAGCCATACAAATGTCTTCAACAGCTAAGCAAGTCATTTGTTTTCTATGGAGTTCAACCTCTTTCTCAGCTTCATTATCAAGACATCCTAATAAATCCATTATATTTTAGACTATTGTTAAGGTTTATAAGAAATAATATTTTAATCATATTAAAAAAAAATTTAGTGGATAGTCTGGAGAGGTCTGGGCTCTGAGAGAAATCCAACTTGAATACATAGTCCTGATCTGCCAAACCCAGAATGAATATATTGATGATCCAAATTCAGCAGAACACTTAAGGAAATGAAGTACTTACTAGGTTATGACCTGCACATTTCTTTTTTCAAATTTTAGGGGATAAATTAATGTTTCAATGGGTGATGAAAGTCAGAAAGGAGGACAGTGAGCAGGAAAGGACTTTATGGGAATGAGGACCTGGCTGGAACCCAGTGGCCAGATACTAATCTCAGGGCTGCGGGTTAAAAGCTAAAAAAAATAGTATTGGTTTTTAGAGATTAGCTGGACTTTTAAAGCAGATAAGTCTGTTTTTAACCAGCCCTTTTATGGGAAAGAATAAAATATATGTAAACCTGATTTCTTTTCACAACAGTCCATGATGAAAGAAAATAGATTTTAAGGGCAGAAAGATCTTGTCTTCTGCAGTGTGTTAAGAAGGGTTGGAACGAAAGACCACTTACACGAAAAGCAAATGTTTTCCATTGCTCCCTCAAACCATTATGTTAATGCATCTACTTTTTCATCCAGGCCCACCAACAAAGTTCTCCCACCATAGAAAGCTTGGAAAGAATGTGGTCCCACTTCTAATTTATAACTTTAAGGAAAATACCATTTCTCTAGAGCCCAAGGAACTGTCAAAAGTTTTGAAAACTCCCCAGTGTCACCTACCATAGGCTGTTCTGTGAATCTAAAACAGTCATATTCTCTATCAAAGGGTAAAACAGAGATAACATCACTCTACTCCACAAATTCTAGATAGGGGCATTCCCCAGAGACTTGATGTCTCTTCTTTATGAACCCATACCATGAAAAGGGACTAGGCCAGATTGCATTGATGATCTACTGCCTCCCATTTCACCTAGAGCATGCTGTTTTGCAACCTGAAAGCTGCAATAAATAAAACATACTTCTCACCAATGTACACAAACTCAAAGTCTACCATTCTGCACTTTTAGAAATCCCTAGCTTTTCAGGGATCTGGTCCATGTTATGTAGTTTGGAAGGCAAAACTACCCTCAAAACTGCTCTGGATCAGCAGAGCCTGCTCATACTGACAGCAAAGTAGCACCCAAAGTCTCCTAGCAAAATAAGATTTTTACTGCTGCCTGGCAACCAACAGAAAGTAGGTACTAACCTACACCTTTTGCTGGCTGCCATCCTCAGCAGCTCTGTCTTTCTAGAGTGCATCTCACACCCTGTTGCCACAGCTGGTGAGACAGAACTACTCACCCAGCAGAAGTCATGGAAATGTGCAGGCACTCTGGTGGTTTGCAGATGGCATTTCCCATCTGCCCCTGAAGTTCTAGCAGCTGAAGCACTGCAGTATAGATAACTTCCTTAAACATGTGTGTTCCACTACTATCAGATCACTGCCAGATGTTTTAAGATGCTGGAAATGAGAAAGACCTAGACAAAAGACAAACTTTTATTTGAATTTAGTAGGAGCAGCCTTCATTCTGCAGAATTTAACAAACTATGTTCTGAAGCACTCACACGCAGCTACATTTCATTTTGTGACTAAGTTCCAGACAGTGGTATAGTAAGTTCTCACACACCGATACAGATGCCAGATTTCCTTTTTTCTTGTTTTTGACCAAAAACCACGTCAAAGTCTTGTTCTGTCAAATCATACAATTGTCCCATGTACTATATTTATTATTTGAGGAATAATGATTCTAATAAATGCATATCTACCAGTCCTCTATCTCTGTATTAACACCATTTTGCCACTGTTGCCCCTGATATTTCTTCTTCATATTCTTTTGACTATCTTGCTAGTAATAATCTGCCATTCATTTTCAGTATAAAGTACAATAACATTCTGTTACATATATAATTGTTTTAAGCTTGTATTTTACATTTTTTTACTTTGAAGTTTTAGTTTTACTTGCAATTAAGTGAAGGATTTAGGAGAACCAATACCTGAAAGGACAGTAAAAAGACATGGATGCTTTCATTCCTAGGTTTATGGTTAGTTTAAAGGAAGTTAAAATGATACTAATCATAAGCTGCTACAAGAGAGGGGTAAAAAAGCAGGCCATCAGACGATACCTATTTTCATAAGACCAGTTCTTGTGGTAATATTTGGATTCAGAATAAAAATACAATTGGTGACCTCTGTAGCAGGTGTCATATATCCCATGCAACATCCCTGACACAATTCTGGTGTTGTATATATTAAATAAAAATTAATAACATGTGAGTAAGGCAATGAGGGAGGCAGAGTTACCAGAAGACTTCAAAAACAGATGGTGGTGTTATATATCATAGTATCATAGTATCATAGTACCTAGGGTCAGAAGGGGCCTAGAGCAGGCCATCTAGTCTGACCCCCCGCCAATTGGCAGAAAACGAGTGCCAGGGT
>JAGPOW010000290.1:27798856-27829288 GCA_030014935.1 Caiman crocodilus | reverse complement strand
GGTGCCCGGGAAAAAAGAGCCTGCCCTATTTCCTGCTGATCGCCCCTCAGCAGCTTATAGGCAGCCACCAGGTCCCCCCTCAGCCTCCGTTTACTGAGTTCCACAAAGCATGACAAGAGAATATGCTGCTAGCACTTCATAGTCAGGGAGAGTGGGAGAAGGGAAGGAGGTCAGAGTGCTGAGATCCCAGCATGCTTTTAAGGGGGCCCACCTGGATCAAGAGGTTTCTAAAGATGGCCGAGCACAGAGGAATGCACTTATTGGCTGGTTGCTCTGGGACCACACATTCAAGGACATAACCCCCTCTCCCCACTAAAACTGAGAGTGCAGAGGCATAGCTTTCCTAGTCAATTCCTATCCCAAATTCTTGTCAGGAGGTACACTCCTAGCTGTTCTCAAGTGTGGCTACCAGTGCAATCTGGTTAGGAGACTCGATAAAACAAGCCCCAAAATCAACTCAAATTATGCAGTACTCTAGAAACCTTTTGAAATATACCTCCATGAATATTGGGATGGATTTTATCTTGCTGATGAAAATGACGGCACTGAATGGCAAGTTAGCATGGCAACATGTCTGCTCAGTTCCACCTTTCTAGGGAAGTAGTACTCAGCATCAATCACAGAATCAATCCTTGGAGCCAGGGATGGGGACAAAGCTCAAGGCTTTCTGGGATGCTGGAAGATTGAACTATACTTTGTAGTGCTAAATGTAACTGTGCAGACATTACATATGGCACTACTGGAAAGAGGTAACAGTCATGGTGGCTTCACCATGTTTTCTTCCAATTGTAAACAGCCTGAATGGTTGTAAGCTTGCTTTTTGCAAGGCATTTTTAGTGCTACAAAAGTAAGATCTGTCCATGGCCACAGCGTGGTACTTAGGGATGAGTACAGACATTTAAATTGGAAATAAAAAATTATTGTCTACATAAATTTTAACAGCACTTACATGTTTTCTTGTCCATCCACTCCTCTAGTTCTGAAAAGCTTAGAGATGTAGATAGATTCAAAAGACCAAATCGACGCTTAATACGACTCAACATTTTACGGTATTTCTTCACAACTGCTGAAAGGGATGGCCCATGACTTTCAGACTGTAATTACACGTATATTGTATTTTTATTACTTTTAGAAATAAGGAAGGGAGGACTAAAGAAAGCAGATGAGGTGGTGGAACTGACACTGATACAGAGTGAAAGAAGATGTTAATAGGAGACAAGGAATGGTAATTCAATTATAGTAAATATGTATTAGTTTATATGAGAAAATATTATGTACCATGTGATGTGTAACAAATTAGTATTTAAGACTTGTAGAGCTGGTACTGAAGATCTTTCAAAAAATGCTAGTAGACATATTTGAGTATTTGACACCTGAAAACTCCAAGACCAGGAATAATGGAGCAACAGATGTTATTCTCTGAGAGCACAAGTCATGGCTAGAAAGACAGGATATCCAAATTCAGCAGAATTACGTAGCCATGGGGAAAGAGAAAGTAACTACCTAAAAATGAGAAAGTTACCAGAATCATCACTAATACAGGTAGTCCTCAGACTTATGACACAATTGGTTCCTGAAAACTGCATCTTAAGTCGAAACATTGCAACTCAGAACCAATTTTCTCATAAGAAACAATGTTATAAATGGGGGATTCATTCTTGAACCAAGGCCCAATACCCTATTTTCACCAAAAATGCCCCAGAATTTTGCACTTGATCAATTATAGATGAGTAATATAGCTACAATAATGTATTTATATTGTAAATAGCAATCATATTGATTTAGAAGGACTTCTTTCAGATGACTTTGCTGAACTTTTGAAGGGTTCTTGGTTGGAATTTTTGAAGGGCTCTTGGCTAGAGTCCTCTCAGGAGTCTTGGCTTCAGGTTTTTTCTGGAGTCCTGTCTGCTTTCTTAAAGAAAGTGTCCAAGAAAGTTTGGACAGATGTTCTCCGGGGAGATGAGTGATGCACCAAACTTGTTCTCTGGTGTGGTGTTGCATTGGATCAAGCGTTGTAAAGTCAAAACTGACATCATAAAGTTGAAACTGGGTGTTCATTTATAAACTTTGTAAGTGCAAAATGTTGCAACTTGAGATGTTGTAAGTCGAGGACTGCCTGTATGTCAAGGTCTTGAATGAGCTGTGTAATAATGGTTAACATGTCCATGAAACCACTCAACCTTAATGACCAGGCAAGGCTGGATAGGGTGGCACCTTAGAGACTAACTCATTTAGAAAGGTAATTCTGAATAAATTAATCACTGAGGCAGTGCTTTACAGCTTGGGTAATATGAGATCTTTTAAATGGTGCCACAGTCCCAGTCCCAGTGCACTATGGTACCTGTTACTCCTCACTGCTGGCTCCCCTCCAGTATCCCCAACACTGGCTGCCCCAGTGTGCTGAGCAGTGCACTCTGCCACAGGTGGGTGGGTAGGTAGATATGGGACTGCAAAACTGCTTTTCACAGCCCAGATCATCCTCCCTTCTCCCCCACTCCCAACCTCCTGTCCAGCTCTCATAGGCACTGGGAGGGGCTGTAAGGACAGATGATTCCCATCACCATTTAGGAATATTTTTGCTCAGTCAACTGGGAAATAAACAGTTAAATGCTTTGAAAAGAACATTATAATACTAAGTGCTTGGGTGAAATATTATCGAGTTCTCCCAGGTGGCTTATAGCAGAGCTATGTAAGAAATAAATGCCTTGCAGTTTTGTGGATCCTGAGGCAGGCAACCACACTTCATCATTTGCATAGCACTTAATATGGGTGAGGTGCTTCACAAAGCAGAAGCAGCAACACCCTGCTATTCAGGACTTTGCATTCTAAGGGGGATATAGTTTGGATTTGCTGGACACTCCACATTTTCAAAAATTTTTCAAGAAGCACAGAATTAGGCACAAGCTGACACTATAAAACTACATTCAGGAAATGGAGGTGAAATCATGGCTCTACTGAAGTCAAAAGAAAAACTAAGGTTTTCATAAGATCTGAATGAGCAAGCTTTTTGCTTCAAAGAAGTAGTACTTTTTAAGAAAGTCAGGATAGAAGTATAATGTAGGAGGTCAGGGAAAAAAAATGTCGTTCTCTGAAATGGCAAGGAGAAAAACAACAAAGAATGTAAAAGGAAAAAACTCCTAGTGAAAAACACTGTTAAAATATTGTTGTTTGAAGCTGATTGTAAGCTGCCTGATGCTAACAAATATGGCATGTAGCTTCAAAATTTTATTTTGGGCATATTCTATACTGTGAGTCTTTTCCCAATCTGATATTTTACTTGCTTTAGTCCTCCTACATCTGCCTGGGTTCTATAAATGTAAATAACTACATGGATACCTTCAAAACAGATGAAGAACAGGGTGCTCATTTATGAGATCCTAGACCTGTGATTTGCAACAAGGGTGCCACTAAATTCAGAAAAGTTCAGAATAAATGCCTCCAATCTAGGAAAGCTGAAGGCATCTAGAGTGAAGGACACCACTGCTCTAAGGTGTCCTGTGTTTGCCTGATTTCAGACTTGAGCCTGACACAGTAATTGCCTCTTTCTATTAATGAGCAAAGGAGAAATCAGAGATGTTAGGAGTTCTCTTATTTCTCCTTTCCTACTGAATGGCAAGTGTGCCCAAAAGCTTGCAAAGAAAAAACAATTGCAACTATTTAGCCAGTCTAATAAAAGTTATCACCTCTGCCACGTGGTCTTAAAAGGCCACATGTTCAAATCAAGTGTAAGTTAGGTTTCAGAATATTTATTTGATTAGACGTCTGCATATTGTCTAAAGAGTGACATCCTGTTGAAGTGAAAGTGTAGGCTCCATAGGCAGGCAAATAATAAGCATAAGTTCTTTCAATGTTCTATAAACATCAAATAGTTGTGTGGCTGCTACTTGTTCCTGATGAATGCCCCTGCATGTGCACTCTGACATGAGGCAAATTGCCCCAGGTAAGGTAGAGGAGGCTGAGGCCAGCGCTTGGGCTGGCCTCAGCAGCTTTACCTGGGGACCTGGGGGCCTCCCAGGGCTACAGCAGTGGTGATCTGGTGCACAGATCCTGAATGGCAGCTAGAGTGTGGCTCTGGCCAGTTAGGCTCTGGTTTTGGGCAGTGAATGTTGCAGCCACGTGTTACACCCCGCTATTTTTTAAACTGCTTTTTTAGATAATAGGATTTCATGGCATCTAATTTTGGCTCCATGGAGAACCTTTTGACATGTGCTGTACGCATTTTGTGGCATCTCAAGGTTTTTGAGGTGCCACAAAGCATATGTGCATGCTCGTCTGGACACTTCCTGCACAGTTCTCAGGTAACTATCTGAAAAAGATGCAAACTTCAAAAGGAACAATTTTATGACATAATCTATGAATGCTTGGCTCAGTGATTAATATTTAATGGCAGAGGAGGAAAATACTTCTAATGAGCAGCTTGTTAATTATATGATGGTACGTTTAGAGAAAGTTCAAATACTATCCCTGCTTTTATTAAACGTCCAAATAACCCAAGGTATGCAGTACAGAGGTGACAGTGAAGTAAGTGCTCAGTGGATAGGGATCTAAAGCACTATTTCATAACAGAGTAATAAAAAGCAGGAATTCTTAGGCAACTATTTTAGAATTTCAACATTAATGCATAACGTGAATTGCAGTATATTAATTTAACATATGACACTTTACCTTCATCTTTATTCTCCTATATCTGGTACGTTCAAGCCATCCTCTGACAAATCTCTGAATGCAAACACTTGCATTTACTAATTTTCTAAAGCTAGTCTTCCTTCTGGCTCCATGAAAAGCCTCAAAGATTTCTAGGTGTGGTCCAATTCTTTTAACTTTTTCCTGCGTTTCAAAGACAATACGTTTTGCACTAGAAATCAAACATGGGAGATTCATTTAGTTAATTTTCAAAAGTGTAGAGCTTAAGTGTATAGCACTTAAGAAACTATGCAATTAAGATTTCAGTAAAGAAATTAATATAAATCCATAATCATTTTACAATGCACTTTAAGATTTTAAACAAACAGTAAACATTTACATTCAACCATAGTTTATATTAGTACTCAAGACTTGCTGAATGCTTGTGTGGCAGATACTTATATCAGCTATTAGGTTGCCAGGGTCTGAAGAATGTTCTACACATTGCTAATACTCTTGGGATATGCCTATATTGAGTCTGTTACAATTTTCCAGGCTGCCACCAAAAAATAAGTCCCCTCTATCTTACACACCACACACACACACCTTTGTCCCTGGCTTGAGAGTTTGAGTAGGAATGGGACCCTCAGAATGGCAGAGAACCTTAGCTGCAACACAAGTTTTCTTTAATTTTCCAAGTGTTTTGAGTGTACAAAACACAGTAAGTAAAAAAGAATACTTCAAACAGTGCACGTGCCTTTCAAATTGAAGAATCTGAGACAGATGTAAATGAATACAGTAACTTATCTACCTGTTGCAACAGTCACATCACCAGTAATTTAGCTACTGATTGACAACTGAACTTGGTGTGCACAACATAGTACCAAAGCACTGAAAGCTTCCCCAGGTATCTCTTCCATCCAGTAATCCTAGCCTTCAAGTCTAGTTATTTAGGTACTTTAATTTAAACTGGTTGGGATTTTTTCAATTTTTTTTAAAGTGGTAAATTCCAAGTTATGGATATCAGCCTTTTTTTTGGAACACAGGAGCTTTATTGTATGCTCGGACATTTTCAAGAGCAGGTTAACAAACACTTGCCTGAAATGAATCAGATGGGATGATCCTGTTTTTAATAGGGAGTTGGACCAGATGCCCTCTTGAGGTCCCCTCCAGCCTTATATTTTTATGATTCTATCAGGAAAGGTTCTTTGAGCTCCAAAGAGAATTTCTGGTTTAAACCAAGCACAAGGCAGGGCAAACTGGCATCTTAGGCTAGGAACAGATATTACATCTATTGTGCATTAATTGCCCAGAAAGTGCTCTAAATCTATAACTGAACAGACATTCATGGCTCTTAGAGTGCTTTAAAAATGGTGCATCGTGCTCTCAGTTAAACCTCAGTGGATGAGGTACTAGACTAAAGTGCTCCCTGTTAAGGAGCTTTATCAAACATCTATGCCAGATCCCATTGAAAGTTAACTTTGAGCACAACTGCCACATGACAAAACAATGGTGTTTATCACAGCCACCTCTCCTTATCCATCAATCCACTAGATGCCACAATACCCAGTCTACCCTAACAATCACACTCCCTCTTACAATACTTTTGCTTCTTTTATTCATTCTTCTAATGTGAGACTGTCTCCTAAATACCACCAGATACTTCCTCTGACCTCTCTCAGAGCATGCTGCTTGGGCAAACTTTTTGCCAGTAGGTATCTACATTGGTCACCAAGCCCAAAGTGCATAATTCTTTCAAACATGTTGACAAAAATGATACAACTTCTTCTACATGCAGGACACATTTGAAATACAAGGATGGAATGCATTGTTTTTCATTATTATTCATTTCACATTTAAAAAATATGAGAAATGTTTATCATAGACATGTACATTATAAGGCTGCTTCACTTCACATTCGTTTAGTGCAGAGTTAATGTTATACATGTTAATTTAGCTCTGTTATCAGATTGACAAGCATTAAGTTTACACTTTGAATTTTCTAGCTTTTGGGATTTTCCTCTCTAAACTTAAGAATTCCCCCCCCACTCAGTACTTGGTCAGTTCCACTCATATCTGCTTTCTATACAGCTTGGGTCAAGTCCCTCCTTTCTTGGGGGTTATTTTAACACAAATGACACAGCAAACATAAGGACCTGGACAGATGCCCTTTTTGAAAGATGGGAGTATGCAAGCAAATTCTCATTTAGGTGCAGAGGCAGATGTCAGCCCCTTAAATGCCTTTGTCAAGCCAAATAAGATAGAACCGCAATGTAGAGCTGATGTCAATATATTGTCAGGTCTTCATTATTGAAAACATTTTGATGTTTATGTGGGTTACTAATGAGGGTTAGACAATCGAGTTATATCGCTTCCGATTTCTTTTTTTTTTTACAATCTCTTAATTAATTTTATGCAATTTACATAAGCTGATTAATAGCACTCTGTAAAAGTACATTATTATGTCCTGTATCTGGTTTATAAGCAACATATTAGGATCATATCAGTATTTCATATTGACTTGAAAGAGGAAAATTAAAATAAATACCTAAATTTGATGTTTCCAAGTTATATTGTGCTTTCTTGTATGTTATAACATAAACATATGAGAAACTTCGATCAAAATCTAACTCGTTTGGTGTGATTTTTATTAGCAACGGCAGCTATAAAGCATATCTTTCATGAGCAAGTATGTTCTTTGCCATTAATAGAAGAGAATCAGTGGGAATAAAGAAACTAAAAGCAAATTACTTCTACTTACTGAAGGCTTAGAACAACCCAATATTTGTTCTGATTTTGTGATAGTGCTTGTGAGGAAACTTCTATTAAATTGTCATCTTATTTGCATTAATGTATACAACATCAGTTATAAATTTGGGTTCAGAAATTGCTACTAATTAACTCTGGCTGATATTGAAGTATTTTGTATGCCCCATTTATAAAAGCTGTTTGCCCATCTGTTAATAGGTTGGAAATGATTAAGGGACACTTATTTTGGCTGTTGTAAAGGCCAAACAGTTTTCAAGCTGCAAATATATGACAAAACTAGCTAAAGGGTTGCCAAGTTCAGGACCCATTTTGCAAAGGAACTTTGATGCCTGCTTCTTACATCCCAAGCCCAATATCATAAACCAATCTATAATATATATAAAGGTAAATACCCCTGTCTTCTGCATAGGATAAGCTTGCCTACATTAAGCAAATGTGTTTCCCACATAGGAGAAATATATTTTGATTTTACTGAACTGCTATCAACCTGAGAAAAAAATATTTCTACTTCCTGTATATTGATCTCGAAACAGAAGGGCTGTGGTTCCCTAATGCCTCAAGGACATTGACTCAAACGTCAGTTAGTAAGTGGTACAAGTTTTGAGGTCTCAGTTCAACCCCCACAAAGAAAAATTGTTCATGTCAAATATGCATCAAATAATTTGGGTAACTGTTGAATGAAATGGCATACTGTGACAACACTGATACAACACTTCGTAGCCAGTACTTCAGAGTCCTGGGGTTTGGGTTGAGGCTGCAGGAGTTGAGATAATTCTGGCCTTGTCCATGCATGTAACTAAGTATCTGCATAACACGTATGAGAAGAGCATTGCCAAAGCTCATTAAAGATAAAGATGTGTGTACTTTAATTAATATCTATATCATTGGCACCTATAGGCTTCCTACAAATACCTAGCATTCTGGGCACCATATAAATAATTGGGATCATATCTGAATATGAAAGAAGTAAAATGGACTAAGATATCCCTTTCTCTCCTGCTTAGATTTGTGTGGAGAGTGGAGAAAGCACCAGAGTGGAGATAGCAATGGCTACTTGCCCAACACTCCCTGCTGTGAGCAAGTGGGCAACAGTAGAGAAGGGCAGGAATGGGTGGGAAGAATCCTGGCTTTTTTCCCATTTGGCCAGGCTGCTTCATGAAAATGGGTCAAGATAAACTCATTCCTGCCACAAAGCAAATGACAAAATAGGATAAAGATTGTGATTCTCAATCTTATTTCATCCTCTGGTTTATACTTGGGCTTAAATCTACAAAGTTTCAGTTTCCTAACTCCCAGGGAAATCAATGGGAGTTAAGTACCTGATTCCCTTTTTGGATTTGGCCCTTGGTATGGGACAACTGAAGTAGGCAGACCATAAATTTACTGTGTAGTCCATAATAAATCACATTTCTCACTCTAAAGAGCTTGCACTTTGGACTTCTACAGAATATTTCACCAGATTATCTCCAAATAACTTGCATATCCTATAGCATCCTTTTGATCTCTTGGGCACAAGGCATTATTATCGCTTTTCTGCTGGAAATTCTTACTAGTTTTAAGCTCTTGAATTCCTCTTTCCTACTGTCATTTCTATAGGAATAATTTTCACACTGGAACATCAAGAAAAGCAGAGTGGTATACAAGCTTTAAGTCATATGGAAAAGAGCAGTAGACCCCCCAAAAAAAAGTTTTGGAGAATCTGAGCCAAGGAAAACTTCAGGGGAAAGAGATTAAGTGAAAAGGAGAAGGAGTCAACATTAAACTTCTGTCAATAAGAAGCCTTAATAAGGGAATGATAGATACCATTCTGTCAGATAATCTTGAACCTCAGTAGTTTCATCTGCAGAAATAATATTTTTGTCCTCAGTGGGCATGTCTACAAGAGACACTAGAAGCACAGAAGACTTATTCTACTGCACATTAGTGTGTCATGGTACAAGTCATGCTAATGCACTAATGCACAACAGAATTAGTCTACTGCAAATTAGTGTCACCTAAAAGAAATACATTGGTGCTACTATGCAGTAGCACTGATTACAGCGTATTAAGTTAGTACCTGTTATTATGGTGCATTAATGCATGTATAGAAAGAGCCAATGATATTTAAACAAACCAGGATGTGATTTCTCCTCATTCAGAGCTCTAAAAGAAAGCCTGGATGTCACTTGCATCTCACTTTTTGGAGGGTTCAAGTGAGATCTAAGCACTGCATAGGGAAATCCCACAATGAGGCTATATCCTACCAGTTCCCTACAGATTCCTCTTAATATTTTGTGCAAAAATAGGCAAAGTACAATTCATCTTATCAGCTGTCCTAAATACCAAATAATTTGAAGGTATGTGAAGAGCACTGAAAGTTCCAACATTGTTTCTGTGACCCGCTGGAGAATTTTTCTTGGCTGTCTTTAGATTTAGAATATGATACCAAAGAAAAACTGTGACTAGTGACATGCTTCAGCTGCAAATTTAATTTTTTAAGTAAAAATGTAGATTACTACCTACTTATATTAAAGACATATCACCTGCTTTGTGCCACTTTACTGGAAAATATGACAAGCACTTTCTTTAATTTGTGTGTCTTAAAAGTACAGCAAAGGAAAGGATTATCACTGAAATCATATTAATCTGCAAAGGATTAACAGCATACTGTCAGGAGACTTCATGAACTGTAATAGGATAGGATTTGAAATAAAAAAAATCCAAAGAGTTCTTCATATAAATTGTACTAAAAGAGGATAGACGTTTGAGCAGCAAATGCTAGAAAAAAATGCAAGAAAGCACATCGAAATAAAGGGCACAGTTAATATAAAGAAAACACTTTAGCACAGAGAATAAAATAGCATTATCATAACCCCGTGGAATAATGCAATGAATTATGTATTTTTACTACCTGTAATGCATCATCATTTTAGTATTAAAAATTTTGGCCACTGGCAGAAGTTAATTTAATGACATAACTGGATTTTGACAAATTTTATCCAGGCTCAAAAAAACTGGGTGTCCTGCCATGTCACACATGCCAATTGTGTAGCAGGTAGTAATTGCCCATATGTTCAGAAGGTGCCATAGGAAGCATAGTATTGGGGACCACTTCCTAACACTGTGTTTCCCATGGCATCCTTTCAGCCTGCATATAGACTCCCTGCACCCCATGTCAGTTCTATGGACCCCAGGCACAGAAAGCTGGTGATCTGGGTGTCTCCATGCTACTACATACCATCTAGTTATCTTGAAGCCTCTCCACGCAGCCAGCATTATGCTATATGCTGGGTGATGCTTTACCTTGTCACAGTTTAATTTAAGGCACAATGAAAACCAGCCACAAAATTGTTCCATGTTGTGAGGGAGAGAGAAAGCAGGGAAAGGGACTCCCAAAAGGTGAACATTCTCCTCTGCACTTACCCCAGAAAATGGGCAGACTGCAGGGAACAAGGAGAAGCAGAGAGCACCTTTCCAGAGAATGCCATCTCTACATTGGCTGACAGAGCCCAGAGCAAGTCATTTCTGATCCTAGGGAAGGATTGGGGAGAGAGAGAGACATACAGAGAGAAGTGGTATGGCAGGGAATACCCCAACAGAAGAGAGACAGCTGAAACTGAGACTGGGAGCAAGTTCCCGGGAGCAGGGGAACAAAGATAAAAAGAACTCTGAAACAGAAGAGGCAGCAGGACATCAAGAGGGTGAACTCCCAGGACAAACAAGGGATTCATCTGAAGCTAGCCAGGAAGTGGCAACTAGGCAGCAACAAGTGGGATCTGGACTCTAAATAATGTCATTGGCTTTGAGTGCAGTTACAGCTGTGAGATGCAGTAAGGACTGGTTTTGATTTTGTTCTTTTTTCTGCTGATTTTTTTTTTTTATTAATACCCTGAAAGGAATCCTGCATGTCAGGAGGTGTTGAGGATGGGGTGCAGAGGATAATGGAGCCCCATATATATATATATTTTATGACTGAGTCAGTAGATATGTTTCTTCTGCCTGCATTTTCTTTGTGAACATCCTCAAATTGTAATAAAAATATACTTAATAAAGCATTAATTAATAAACTTCTTTAGAGTTTTTATTTCAAATCTTATCCTATTACAGTTCATGAAGTCTCTCAACAGTATGCTGTTAATCCCCGGGTACATTGTAATAAAGATATACTTACCATCAAAGTCATAGCAGGCAAGATTGTACCAACTGGAAGGGGCTAGAGGTGATGTAGGACCCCTTGCCCTGAATAGCAGAGGAGAAGTTGTTTCAAAAAATGTATAAGCCCTGTAGCACCTACAGTCGACACATATATAATGTGGGACATTTCTGTGGCCGTTTTAACCTTTGATCATGCTATTAATTGCCCAAATATGTGGCAGGATCATTATTTATAGCAAAATTTATAGGTTAATCATAAGTATAAGCATCATAAGTATAATGTCTGTCAGGGGCCTACATCACAAAAACAAGTAAGCAGGAGGATTGCTTTGTACTTTTGAGTTTAACTGTTTCTCAGAGGCTCAAGCAGGATGGAGTAGGCATCTAATAGGTGGTATAGGATCTGGACCCTACTGTTTATAGAATGCCTTTTCTTTGACAGTGTGTGGTTAACTTTTAAAATGACAATTCCCAAAAAGACAATTATTCTAGCTTCCCGCTTTATAGTTACTGATAACAGCAACAGAAATGAACTCATCACCAGGCATTGCCTACCAGACATCAGAACCCCAGTTCAGTAGTTATCTGCATTCACTAAACTAGTTAAGCAGACTAGTCTAATCTGCTTACCTTCAGTGAGACTTAAGCACATGCTGTGCTGAATACACATGGACTTGAACCCATATATAAATGCCTTCAAGTTAAAATTAAACATGTGCTTAAGTGTTTGGCCAAATATGGAATGTTTAGTGAATCAAGGCCCTGTAAAGACTTGTACATTTAGACTGTATACTTGACTGGAAAGAAAGTGTCATTGAATACATAAAAGTTGAAGATAAATCAGTGCCTGGATGAATTTTGATAACTAAATCAGACTACCCATTGTGGTGATAAACAGATTATAATTTGTTATAGCAACACAAAATGATGGTATGAAGGCCAGCTGTTAAAGCTGACAAAAGAGAAGTTCTAATTCCTAGCTGAGGATACAATAGGTTGCAGGGCTGTTTTAGCAATTTGTTTAATACCTTCAACATCTTCTAATATTAATGGGAGTCAATGGCATTTTACGCACCTAAAAGAATCAAGTTGTTAGACTGCAACATTGGAGTTTTTTCAGCATAATAACACACAAAGTCTGTTGTTTGCTTCTCATTGTAAATAATGTTATCCCTCATTAAGGCAAATTCATCTTGTATCTCTCACCTTGCATCTCTCAACTTATATTAATTAATAGAAAAACATGGTTTGAAAAAAAAAAAACCCAAGTTAATTTGCTGTGCTTTTTTATAAAAGATTAATAAGAAACAAACACCTGCTAGCTCTCCTTTCTGGCTTCTTAGCTGTAGACAAAGCTCTCTTAAGTTTGTTGGCCTGGAAATCTGTTGTAATCTGAAAAAACAGAGAAAGATCTCATAAATTAAGCCTGTACAAAGTGGCAAGTATTCAATTTGGATTCAGATTCAGCTGATTCAGAGGGACAGTAATTCAGTTCAGTGATTTGAGTCACTGTCTCAATTTGATTCAGCCAAATTGGATTTTGAAATTCAGCACCAATTTGGAGATTCAGCCATAGACTATAATGGGGAATCACTAAAATACCTATAACTTGGTCATTTTTTTGCTGATTTTGATTAAAACAGCAAAGATGGTAGCTCCTTCTTAGGGCATGAAGCCTGCCAATTTTCAAGGAGATAGGTGCAGGGTTTTTGTGAAAGTGCCCCTCAAACTGTTGAAAGCAAAACTCATATCACTTGTTTGTGTTAAACATTTTAGGTTGTAGTCATGTTGGTCTAAGGACATAGGCAGACAAGGTTTTTTGGGTCAATCTGATATCTTTTATTAGACCAACTGAATAGTTGGAGGAATATATCTTAGCAAGTTTTCAGGTTTAAAGACCCTTCATGAGGCTAAGGAAGCATCTGCAGTTGGTGTGAGTGCTCTTCTTGGATGGAATACATAGTAAAGAAGCCAGAGGCTGGTCTGCAAGCAAGAAAGCTAGTCAGTAAAACTGTAAATCGAGGCATCAGGGAGTGAGAGACAGGCTGGGAGGGTGAGGTGCAGAGTGGGGTATAGCAGGTAAAAGGGGATAAGTACCTGGGGAGTCAGATGTCAGGCAATGTGTCATAGATCCAACGTCTGTATTGAGTCCATAAGTTTTTATAGCCAGTAGATTTATGAAGTGACATTTATAGGCTTGTTTACAAAAGGTGTTTTGTAAATTCAAACAAGCACCAAACCTCGCTAACCTCATCACCAGAAGCAAAATTTCTACAGCCCAAAACACCAAATGGATGCCATGCCATGACAAGAAATGCAAAACCTGCCAATGTATCTCCAGTACACCCACAATTACTACACCCCACATCAGAACCATCACTGTTCCTGGATCTTACCACTGCACCTCCAGAAACATTATCTCTCTCATCTGCTGCACCAAATGCCCTGATGGAAAATACATAGGAGGCACCAAACAAAAACTGTGCACCAAAATGAATGCATACCAGAGATCTACTAAAGAAAAGAACACTCGAATACCAATGGGGGCACATTTCTCACATGAAAATCACTCTCTCCAATCTCTCAGTACTGATCCTCAAAAGGAATTTACAAAACACCTTTTGTAGACAAGCCTATGAACTTCACTTCATAAATCTACTGGATATAAAAAATCATGGAGTCAATATAGACTATGGATTTGTGATACACTATAACCAGCCTGACTCCCTAGGTACCACTCCACTTGTACCTGCTACATCCCCCTTTTGCCCCCGCCCCAGCCTGTCTCTCATCCCCTGACACTTCAATTTACATTTTAACTGGCTGGCTTTCTTGCCTGAAAACCAGCCTCTGGCTTCTTTACTATTCATTCCATCCAAGAAGAGCGCACACACAAACTGCAGATGCTTCCGCAGCCTGATGGAGGGTTTTTAAACCCTTGCTAAGATATATTTCTCCAACTAGTCAATTAGTTTAATAAAAGCCATCATATTGACCCAATGAACTTTGTCTGCCTTGTGTGTGTTAATACAGAGCAGGACAAATGCAACAAGGATAGTAGCCTGTAACAGGGGGCCTTCCCAGTGCCAGTTAGATCTTGGCCCGATCACCTGTTTCTGGGCCAACAACCTGTCCCTCCTTCACCTGCAATGCCTTGATGGAAAACTGATTCAGATATTACCCAGGCAGGAGACTACCCATTTAGGCCCCTGATGTTTAGGTGTGACATCCATTCCACAGCTCCATACCTTCCCTACCCTGTGGCCCATGCCTTGCAGATTGCATCCTTTACCCCTTCCAGCTTTGGTCCCCTCCCTGGGACCCTTGGCTCCCCCTTAGGCCCTGGCCACACCCTCAGGCCAGTAGGTATCCTGAGCCTCTTGCTCTGGGTATTCCTCGGGGTGGGCCCCTGGCACTTTAACCTCCTCTTTTGGTCCTGACCCCAACATGGACCAGTTGAAAGTACCTCAGTTCAGATCTGAGCTGTCAGCCTGTTTTCACCCTCACAATTCCACTGCAACTAGTAAGCCTCAGGCCTCTCAAAGACCTTACAGGTCTGGGCTTTCCCCAGCCCGGACTGTGCATGTATGTGGTGGCCAGAGGTTATCAGGTGCCCCCTATCTGCCCTTCACCAGGGAGGTTAGCAGTCTTGGCATATCCTGGGGCTGCGGCACCACTGGCACTCCTACCAGGCCTCCCTACCCTAGCAGGGTCAAGTCTTAGGTCATGTTCAGGACCTGGGGCCTCCTCCTTCCCCATAACCCAGCAGGAACATGTTCTTCCCCTGCTGGCTGGTGATAAACTAAACTGCTGCCTCCAGCTCTGAGACTGGAGAATTAAATGGTTCTGAAAGCAACTAAAAAAGGAAATATATGCAGTGAGGAGGGTGGCACGCACTCCAACTGAATGTGGAGCTTGTGGAACCCCACCAGCATGAGGGTCACCTTCAGGAATACCAGCTGCTCCAGGAAACCAGGATCCAAGTGTCTGTGCATAATGGTTAAGAGATGCCTCGGCACAGCTTGTGTTGAGCACATTATGAGCACGGGAGCAGGGAGTTACCCCTGTAGCTTGGGAAAAGTTTCGGTGCATGGTCAGAGCCCACCAAAACCTTGCAGGTGCACCAGCAAGTGCATGCTTGTGATTGGTTCACGTTAAATTATGCATACGTGTCAGTCAGCAATTGGTCCACTGACCGAATAAGAGCTTGGGCAATGCCCGCCCAAACCGGAGGAGAGCTGGGACACACATGAGGAAACAGCTGCGTGCATTTCCAAGCCACAAAGGAGGCCTGATCAACCGACAACCACTCCCCTCCAGATTCATCCGACGCCCCATACCCTGCATGAGTGTGAGCTTCTGTGTGCCTGAGTTCCTGTTTTGAGTTTTGTAACTTCAAGGAATGTGCCTACAGCATAAGGACTGTAAGTAAAGTTTTTCTGCTTCCAACAACCCACATGTCTAGTGCTCTAATTCCACACTCCCTCAGCAGCCCCGTTCCGCCAGCATTTCTCAGCCCCCACACCAGCGAGGTTCAGTAGGGTGTCACTACATCACCAGCAACGCTGAACATCCACTCACTTGGAACACTGGTCTTTGAATAGGTGTTCCTGGGCAACCGTAGCCAGATCCTGCCACACCTGGCTGTGGGTTGCCCAATAGATCATGGGGTCACAGTGCAGTGGCCCCACATTCCCAGCAAGATAGGTAGCCACCAAGGCATCTATGCTACCTGCTGAATGGTTGGGTATGGTGCCTCTGGACCCCAACATTGAAGCCATGCCCTTGGCCCACATTGGTAGTGGCTATGGTGAAGAAGATTGGCTGGTTCTTGGAGTGCTGGCACAGGAAAGTGGATCCCCCTCTTCTACATCCCCCTGCCTCTGCTCTTCTGCTCCCCTGACTCAGTTCACCAGCACCTCCATTCAGTGATCAAGGGTTTTGCTGATGCAGATACTCCCCTTCAACCTCAGATCACAGATGCCGGCCAGCGTGTGGACCGTACTGGACCTCAATGAATCTAGTAATTTCTTAATGCCCTCCTTCAGCCACTTCACCACTTCCTGTACCTTTAGGGAAAGTGGCTTGCCCAAGCCAGGAAAATTACTCTCCTGGGACTTCTCCATTTGATTCTCAAGCTCCTTTACTATGGGGATAACCTGGCTAAGGAGGGGTGGCCTCAAGGAATGGCTTGAGGACCACCAAGATCTGGGATATGGTATCTCATGCTGTTTTGTTAAGGGGACAACTGATCCCAATCTCCCTGAACAAGGCCATCTCATGGATGGCCTTCTGTTGCTCCACCAGCCTCTCAAGCATCAGGTATGCGGAGTTCCACCAAGTCTCCACATCCTGCATGATTTTGTGCTGTGGGATGCTCAGCTCTGCCTGTTTGTCCCACAGCATCTTGCCCCCCGTGATGCTCCAATAGAAGTAGCCTGCCACCTTCCTGAATTTTTAAATGAGCTGACTGATAGTGGTAGTAACGTCACCATCACTGAGAGCCCTGTCCTTCTCCGAGGCATCCCTGACTATGACGTGGAACTTTTGTGCCACACAAAGGATGCCAACAAAGTTGGCATCATACACCACCTTGACCATATTGGCTTCGTTGTCAATGACTATGAGCCCACGGGTGAGCTCGCCCTGCCCAATGAGCCACCCCTGCACTATGCAGTTCATGACCACCATGATGTCCCTTGCTGTGTGGAACTCATCCATCACTTTCACTTGAAGGAGAGCCCACCAATGCCCTGACTGATTGCACCAGTGTCCTGTGAGGGAGAGGCAGGTATGATCTCCACCCCAGCTGTTCCAGATATCTGAGGTGAAGTGCAAAGCTACCTATAGCCCTGCCTTGCACAGCTCCTCCCTCAAGTAGTTCCTGCATGCCTCATACAGGGAGGGCACCTGAAAGTGGTGCATGTGCATACTTAGTAGGATGGGGCCACAAGCGGCATGACCTGCTGAACCCTAGCCACTCAACAAAGGAGAAGGACTGGCCATCCAGAGCAAGCATCTCCCCAGTGCTCTAAGGAAACCAGAGCATCTCCCCAGTGCTCTTGGAAATCCAGAGGAAGCATCTCCCCAATGCTCCCTTGCCTTGGAAATGTGCCCCTGTCCGTCTCTGCCTTCCCCCACTGATCCAGGGTGGCCTGCATCTGCTTCTTGGGGAGAAGGGATTTGGAGTGAGAGGGAGACTTATTTTTGGGCATGCTCCCACTGGTGCCAGGCTGAGGAAGAACAAAGGCAAAGAGGTGCTGCCTCCTGAGATGCAACAGCACCACTGTGGTGGTGAAATGTTTCTCATCCTTGTCCTGGCTAATCTGCTTTCAGCAGTGCTGGCAGGTAGCATACCTGGGATCATCTGCCACCTCAAAATGATCCCAAACTACACTACCCACCCTGCTTCTGGGTTGCAGGTCAGGATTGTTGTGCCTCTGCCCTCTCCCCCTCCTCACCACACAGAGGCACAACTGCAGGAGGAGCTGATCCACCTGCTCCCACAACCTCCTCTGAAGTGCCTTCCAGAAGAGACCTGCCTCTAGGGGAACTTTGAGGGGTTTGAAGCACAAACTCAGATTACCCCTCGTGCCCCATAATTTCCTTTGCTATAGCACTCAGCTCCACTGCTTCCAGACCCAGCTCCTCTTCTGGAACTGGAAGGCTCACACTGCGAACTGAAATTGGGGTGGAGACTGTCATGCTGGTGCTGGTGATTATTGCGGGTGTTAGTGAAGGCAGTGCAGGTGCAGACACTGCTCCCACCTCCTTCCTCCCACTAGCAGCAGAAGATTCATTGCTGCTAGGAATAAGGGTGCATCTATAGTTGGTGGGTGGGACTTGCAGCTCTCCCTCTGCCCCCTTTCCCTCCCCTGCCAGAAATCCTGGCACCTGTCTTTCCAGCACGCTCCATAATGCTTGGTGTGATGCAAAATGTGTATGTGTCTGTAATGTATGATGTCCTTTCCTGCAATGCACACTAATGACACACAGTCAGGGAAAACACAGAATAAGAGAGAGACTAGCTACCTACTAGTAGCTACCAAAAAACTATATAGCAAGGCAGAGCCTTTCAGACACTGCTGGTCCATAGACAGCTCCATAAGGCACAGATCACTTCAAACACTACCTTATATGTTGTTTCTATGTCCCTCCCACAGAGCACTGAGATTGGAAGGGAATTTAGGGAAAGATCACAGTCACTGGTCAGCTACAGATGTCAATATCAGAGCAGTCTTCCCCCCACATTTCTGTTTCCTGCATGTCTGCCTTCTGAATCTCTGAATCTTTCCAAATTGATTCAGAGGCTTCTGAATTGAACCTTTTAATAGGTCTCCTGATTCGATTCAGATTCTGAAAGAAGATGTGCTATTAAAATATGAGATAAACCTAATATAAGCAAAGTTAATGAGACTAGCAACAATTTACCTTGTTCATTGATGTACAGATTCAGAAAAGTCTTTTCCCTTTTTGCCCTCTCAGTGGGATTAGGCAGAAGGAAAATTCATTTGATCAAAATTCTAAAATTATTCCAGGTATAAATTATGGTGGGGAGATGGGACAGGAAGACAGTGTTTTAAGTATTTTCTGTGATTAATCAGTGGAATATGCTATTTTATTTTAAATATCACAAGTAGTGCATATGCAGTCATGCATGCTAATTTAACAGCTGCATGATCATTAAGTGTAACCAAATAATTTTTTGTAGTATGATACTTAGCAAACCAAACCACATAGCACATGAGAAGGATTCTGGTTGTCACTCATAACCAAAAGCGCAGATTTTTATGGCTTATGGGTTCTGAGTCAGGGCATTACTTTAGTAGCTTAATCATGATGCCAAAGCTTGGAAAAACACATTGTTTCTGGTGATTTTGTTACCTGTTAGGTGACTGTTATTATAGATTAAGGACCAAAGTGTATACACATACCCACCTAGGTAACATTACAAAACAGTTCAGTCAAATGGTATTTGACTATATTACTTTTGTGTATGTGTCTGAAGAACAAGGTGCTTTGTTTCAGTCATACACTTTTTGGGGAGAAGCTCTGCATCTTCAAGTTAGTATTCTTCTCCAGCTTTGACTGGCAGTTATAATTTCCCACCATCTTATATCTGTTCTGTTCCATTTTTACTCTGCTCTTGGTGCTGCCTGTTTCTGCAGATTTGAGTCCTGCAATTGCTATTGTGACAGGCACTGAAAGACAATGCTGAAAGTAGCCCTTTTTTCCCAGAAACAGAGCAGATGTTTGCCATTTCTTTTCAGCCCCGTTCATCTTTTTGGAAATCTTATATCAGGAACATAAGGACATTTACTGACATGGCTCCTATCCTTGCATTCATGTTTTTTAATGCCAAATCAATGTCTAACAAGGTCACTATTAGCTATGATATAATATGAGGAAGTAAGCACTGATGTGTGCAGTTGGGATGTGACTGGAGGACTGAAAAGACCTTGTGCACACTAGCAGCTGCTCAGCTGAACATTAACAAAGAGCAGGCCCTGAAGGCAGTATAGTTTTCTTATTTGCATCTGACTTCCAGAGTCCCATTCTAAAAATGAATGTTTTCATTTATAATTAAGAGTACTAGGACCAGGTAAACATTTAAAATAATCATGGCATGCAGGACCTCTCACAGAAACTCAGGCTCCCCCCACACCTTATATGTATGCCACAATTAACATGTTAATCACAGCATAAATAGAAAGGGTTCTATATGTGAACCTGATTTAAGGAGCCATAAAATGGGGAACAAGCCACAAATATGTTCCACATATAACAAAATATTTTTATGGATCATTTGTGTAGTGCCTTAAGTTTAACATGTGGCTGGTGACTAACAACCAGCTGACTGTTGGCCTGATCAGAGGCTGGCTGGGGGAAGCCCTAAAACCCCGCATCAGGTAGCACTGGCTAGGCTCTCCAGGGCTGGGAAGCAGAAGCCCCTAGGGGGGTTGAGGGTGCTTCTCAGAGACTTCCCCCCGCCAAGTAGTTTAAAATCTATGAAGAGCTGCTCTGGCAGTGCAGACCAATGTAAGGAAGCAGAGGTTTCCCACACCAAGGACTTTAAACCTGGCACCAGGCAGCTCTGGCCAGCTGGATCCAGGACCACAGCAGGCTGATGTGGCCCGTGCTAGGTTAACAATCAGTTGATTGTCAAGCACTTGGTGTTCAACTTACTGCTGTAGGGGGAGCCAAAGATCATGATCCTGGGCTCCCCCTCCATTGGCAAGTATGGCACAATTGGGATCTGGTCCCTAATCCTGAAATTGTGTGTACTGCCACATTTCATGGCAGGAGGCACAACTATTGGGGATCAGATTGCATCACACCTCTAAATGAACATCTGTCAGTGGCCTAAGTGTTCTTACCCAAGGACAAGTGACTTTTTATACCCTGCAGAGCAAAGGTTCTCAATTAGGGTGCTATGGTGTACTAACACCTACACGTGATTTGCAGAAGATTTCAAATAGGAATCCATTATCTGAAAAACATTCTGATCGGCTGTGGTTCTTCTGAGTTCTTCGAAGGATTGGTCTATTATTTCATTACTTTTCTACAGTAAAAAAATGAGTTAAAGTAGTTTTTGAAATCTACAGGTGCCACTATGGTCAGAAAAGTTATGCAGGGATTCCTTGAGTCTAAGAAGCCTGAGGACCACTGATGTAGAATTATACTTGCTTAGACTTCTAGTTCAAAATAAATTTTCAGTTTGGCAAATCTTCTTCAAGATTAAATTGGGATCTACCAGCCGCCATGACATTTGTTCCTGGTGATGCTGGTCTTGAGATAGATAGATAGATAGATAGATAGTTATAGAAAAGCATATACCTAGGTCTCATTTTTAATTGGAAGTAAAGATTGGTATATTACTATGTATGTGAAAGGGATTTCTACTTCATCTGAACCAAAGAATGAATGTTCTTATATACACTCAGGACTCCTCTTTGTATCCTTTCAGGGTGACCTATCACATTTACAGAACAGCCTTTTTTGAAAAATACTTTTCTAGACATAAATAACAGCCATGCTATTATTAATTTCAGGATTGAGCTATTGAATAAAGTAGGGATTTTTTGTCCAGCAGAGTGCTACTAAAATAATATCCTGGAGGCTTAGTATTTGATAATATCTCAATTATTTCAAGGCTCAGTATGCGATGCTATCTCAAATATCTCAGTTGAAAATGAACTGATCCTTTAGTTAAAATAACTGAGTTTCCTGAAGTATGCTACTTCTCTCAATTTGTACAGTCACAGTTAGTCCTTAGAATGTAAAGTGGCAGATGAGGAGCCCATAGCAAGATTTTGTTATTAAAAGTTTGCACTAATGGTGCTCTTTGCTACACTGCCATAGTAAAAGATTCAGAAGCCAGCTTTATCTTCTCAATGCTTTCCACATAAAACAGAGCAGCAAAGCATGTATTTGATTCAGAATGAGCTGTTCCCACTTTACACTATGATGATCCACTTGCCAGTTGAGTTCATTCTGCCTCCCACTTGCAAGACAAATTTAATTGGTTGTTACAGTGATATATACAGTGTTAGGCTGCTGAAAGAAGAAATCATCTCACCTAAATACCTTATAGAGAGTTTCCTCCCATAGCCCTCCAAGAATGTCATTCCCTCATCCCAATCTTCTGTTATTCTTCAGCAAGCCATTTCCTCCCTACAAGATTACCGTAAGTCCTGACTTCTGTCAAATCTAGGACTATTCTACAGCTCACAGAGATCACAGCTCTTTTCATTTACTTTCTAATTTAACTTTTAAGACCCTACTATGTGGCCCAGCAGGTTTTGCTAGCTGTTTCTAAGGCTGCTCCCCCACTGAATTCAAAGCCTTCTGCCTGAAACAGTAGTGGCCTGCAGTAAAGACCTTCCTTCCACTTCACAAGCCACCTGTTATCTTCTTCACCAACCTGCCAACTCTTCTACTGTTTCCCAGTCCTGCTGCTCCCCAACCCACTGTGCCATCTGCACAGCAGGAATTCAAAGGAAAGCTTATCGGGTGTTAGAAGTCTCAACTTTGTCTAAAAGCTGGCGGTGCTTTGTGAGCAGAATAATTATTCTGGAAATTCACTTTTATTTCAGGGCATGCTGAAGAAGTTACCATAGGCATGTCCTCAATAAAAAAAAAGATAGCTAAAGTACCAAAGGTTGCATTTGCTTACCACCAGGTTGGAGCATCCACTGAGGCAGTTAGCCACAGGGTAGTTGACAAATGATATAACCCCTTGCTCCTTAGCTTCACAGTAATGTTTTCATGTTTTCCCTACCTTTAGTACACGGTGTCCATTCTGTTTCAAAATTAGCTTATTTTGCTGTGGCTATTCCAGTCAAGGATTACTTGGAAGGAGTTTAAGATTCCTTAGTAGCAGCAGGAATTTTAACCTTTTTATTGTATGTAGATAAAAGAACAGTTTTAGCTTTTAGCCCCCACCACCTCAGCTCAAGTTCAGAAATCTTGTGCTGAGAAAGCAGCAACCTTCACCACAGCTTTCATCAAAATAGCCTCTGCATAGCCTTCCTTTCCCCACCCCAACCTCTGAGTCACCCAGAGCACCAAAATTTTAAGTTACACCTCTGTCAAAATACCTCTATCAAATGATCAAAATATCTGCATGGACTGAGTACTTGAGGGGAGGAGAGGCGATGGAATTTTTTTCTCACATAGCACAAACAGTTTTAACTAGTTTTACATCGTACCCTTTAAAAATACACTTTGAGACTGAAATGAGACAACTTTTCAGACTCTAAGAAATTTGACTGAGAATAGCATGAGAGACCAATAGGGGTGAATGGAGTAGAATAAATACTGAAGTTCAACTTAATTACCGCACTACTAGCAGTGTGGTCATACAATTTTTCCCTCAGATTCTTATTATTTAATTTCTGCATTACATAGCAGCTAGGAGCTCTAGTCTTGGACCATATCCACATTGTACCAATTTCAGTATTATCACAAAAGAAGAAGACAGTCCTTCTCTCAGGGAGCTTATAAACTACATGTAAAATGAGATACAGGAATGGATATAGACACATGAGGGAGTACCAGAAAATAATAACTATGTTGGTCTGCATAGTAGATAACCATCACAGCACACCAGCAACCAGATGACTGGAAGTTTTATCTAGCCGTCATGGCAAAGAAGAATTAGGAAGGGGTTTGAAGGAAGAGAATGAGGTAGCTTTGGAGATATTTAGGGGGAGTACTCTGCAAATGTGAGGGATAGGAGACAAAGCACAAGGTGCTTGTTTGAAAATTTATGAAAATTTAAGATTGGCATCACTGGTCAACTAGAGATAGAATCGAACCACTTGATGATGACTGAGAAAGGACAGCGTTGGAAAGAATGTCTTAAATTTTATTCATATGGGAATATCATACTTTTTAAAACGTCAAACTCAAAACCATGGGCTACCTTATCTGAGACAGTTCTACTGCTCACCAGCCTTGAACCACAGTGCTAGCATGGATAAGTCACTATTTGTACATAACTACAAATGCAGCATTAGATTTAAAAAGCTATCTTTTCCTTTCATAACTAATGGAAATAATCCCATTGAAATCTGCAATGTAGGAAATCAACAAACCTCTTTAACCAACAAAACTATATCCTATTTAAAGACAAATAGATAATGCAAAATAATAGCATATGGCCATGCTATAATTTGCCTATAATCTGTTATTTATGCTATAATCTGTTATATATTTGGCAAGCCCCAAGGAGGACTATTCCATGATGGCCCACATTTGCAGGGAACAGATAAGACAGGCAAAAGCGGCGACCAAATTTAGATTAGCAATGGGAATCAAGGACAACAAGAAGTCCTTCTTAAGTATATAAGAAACAGGAGGAAAACAAATGGGAGTGTGGGGCCACTGCTCAACAACTCAGGAGAGCTAGTTACCAGCACCCAGGAGAAAGCTGAACTCCTGAATGACTACTTCACCTCAGTCTTTCACCGGACTAAATGGAAAACCATGCCAGGCAAAGTACAGGATGAGCACAGTAGGAATGATCATCTTCTTACTATTGCCATAGAATTGGTATATGACCAATTAAAAAATTTAGATGTATACAAATCAGCAGGACCAGATAATCTCCATCTGAGAGTGCTGAAGGGGCTGGCTGAAGTCATTGTGGAACCTCTGGTGAAACTGTTCCACAACTCATGGCACTCTGGAGAAGTCCCTGAGGACTGGAAGAGGGCCAGTGTTGTGCCCATCCACAAGAAGGATAGGAGGGAGGACCCAGGTAACTATAGGCCAGTCAGCCTAACTTCCATCCCAGTGAAAATCCTAGAAAAGCTCATCAAGTAGTCTACCTGCAATAAGGTAGCAGAAGGCAAGATTCTAAATGATAATCAGAATGGCTTTGTTGTGGGCAGGTCTTGCCTTACCAAACTCATCTCCTTCTATGACCAGGTAACTCACCACCTGAACACAAGAGAGCATGTTGACATCGTACCCCTTGATTTCCAAAAGTCCTTTGATCTAGTATCCCACAATATCCTATGAGAAAATTGGAGGATTGTGGGATTAACCCTAAGACAGGTGGGTGAAAAACTGGCTGCGGGATAGAACCCAGAGAGTCATAGCGAATGAATGTGTCATCCTGGTGAGAAGTGGGAAGCGGTGTCCTGCAGGTATTGGTGCTCAGCCAGTACTTTTCAACATCTTTATTAACAATTTGGATGTGGGGGTGAAGAGGTCACTGGCCAAGTTCAGGGACAACACCAAGTTATGGGGAAATGTGGTCACACTTGAAGATAGGGTACAGATACAGGTGGACCTAGACAAGCTAGCAAGTTTGGCAGATCAGAATCTAATGAAGTTCAATGTCAAGAAATGTCAAGTGCTTCACCTCGGGACAAGCAACCCCCAACGCACCTACAGGCTTGGCAGCAGCAAACTGACTAGCACCATGAATGAAAGGGACCTGCGGGTAACAATATAACACAGTATGAATATGAGCCAGCAGTGCAATGCTGTAGCCAGTAGGGCAAATAATACTCTGGCATGTATCAATCAACGTAACTCCAGCAAAACCAAGGAGGTGATTCTTCCACTCTACTCAGTACTGGTGAGACCACAGCTGGAGTACTGTGTCCAGTTCTGGGCACCACACTTTAACAAGGACATGGACAAGCATGAGAGAGTGCAAAGAAGAGCCACCCATATGATCAGAATCTTAAAAGTCAAGCTATATGAGGAAAGGCTGAGGGATCTGGGACTCTTCAGCCTGAGTAAAAGAAGGTTGAGAGGGGGACCTGGTAGCAGCTTACCACTACTCTAGGCAAGTATATCAAGGGCTCAGTGAGCAACTGTTCAGCAGGGCAACCAAGGGAAAAACCAGAAGTAATGGCCACAAACTTCTGGAAGATCAATTCAGGGTCATCATTAGGAAAAACTTCTTCACAGTCAGGGTGTCCAGACTGTGAAATAATCCCTCTCCAGAGGTGATGCAATTACCTACCCTGGAAATCATCAAAAGGAGACTAGACAGTCACCTTCCTGGGGTGACCTGAGCCCATTATCTTTCCTGCTTGTTGCAGGGGGATGGACCCGATGATCTGCCAAGGTCCCTTCCAGCTTTACAATCTATGCTCCAGGTTTCTCACATCCCCTGTAGTGAAATAATTTATCAAGTGTATTTTAAAGTTTAATGAACTCATTTAACTTTTTTCTCTGTCACTGTTCCAATGAATACACTAAAGTCTTTTGAAACAAACAGCAGTGGTGTGTCTCACTGTTAGCAAGGGTACAGGCATGTTCTGTATATGTTCATTGTTTTATCAAAACACATATTCTATATTTATCTCTGGTGCATTTCTCTCATTAAATAAAAACATCAGGACCTGAAAATATCCAATAAGTTGGTTTTCTTTTTATGCAGACATGTTCATTAACAAAGGTTTGTTTTTCAATTGTTACACCCCCTACCCTCAACACTTTCATGCAAACTAATTTTCCTTTTAAATAGATTAGGTACTGTACCTGGCTTTCATGCAAGTGACGGTGCCAAAAACTAAGCACACTTTGCTTAAAGACTAATTTATTTGGAATCTGGACATTTAAATTCTACACAGAGAACTGAACCAGCATTTAAAAAAATCACAGTTAGCAATTGTTTCCCACAAAAATAACTGCAAACAATTTTAAAAGTTTTTTCCCACCCAAGATAGCTTGTAAACTGAACTGAGCTCAGGTAGCCCTGCCCTACTCAGGCAGACCATTTGATATCAACAAGGTCTGTCTGAAAAGCAAAAATTCCATTTCATGACAAATACTGAAGCTCTCAAATTTTATTTTAGTCTTATGGGGAAGGAAATGGAGCTGTTAGATTTTTTTCTGAAAATAGTAGTAATTCTATCACATGAGTACAAGCCATGTATGACTCAGAGCACAGAAAGAAATTGGGCTTTCCACAACAACACCTAATTTTCTAATCACTTTACCACTTTGACAGTGGTTCACATTCTCTCTTTTCCTTGATGTCATCCTAAATCTAAAAAAAAAAAAATCTTTCTGGCAAATATTGCAGTGAAACCAATACCTTAAAAAAAAAAACCCAAAAACCAGTTGCATGTAATCAATACTTTCCAACAAAAATGTTTAGTCAAAAAATTCCCAACCAACACAAGCATCATGTGTAAATGCAGCTACTCCATGCCTTAAATTAAGTTTCAAATTTCATGTCATTTTCTATGGACTTTTTCCAAGAAAGCTTTAGTCAACCACATTTATTAACACAGTTTTGAACATGATAAATAACACTGGACACTTATTAGCAATTAGAAAACTTTTAAGAGGTCACTTGGAAAACACAGCATTTCAGAATATTAACATGAGCAAGGCAACCTAAAAAACACTTGAATACTTTGTCATAAACGTGTATATGCTCCATGGTTTATCTTAAATATTGTGAAAATATAACTAGTAATCCCATATCAAAAGGGCTCAGTACTTGCACAGATGCTCTTTAACGTCTTCATTAATGATCTGGAGTCGGAAGTCAGATGCAAACTGGCAAAGCTCACAGATTATACCAAATTATGAGGGAGGGCAGTCAGACTGGAGGACAGGCTGGGGTACAGGCTGACTTAGACATGCTCTTAAGGTGGGCTGACCAAAACTAGATGGCCTTCAATGTTGAGAAGTGTAAGGTATTCCACCTTGGTAGGAAGAACCCTCAACACACTTACAAGCTTGGCAGTGCTACACTTGCTATCACCATGACTGAAAGAGACTGAGGATCCACAAGATGAATAGGAGTCACCAATATGAAGCTCTGGTTGGCAAAGCGAACCAAATTCTGGAGTGCATATACCAATACATCTCAAGCAAAACCAGTGACGTCATCCTCCCACTTTACTCAGCCTTGGTAAGGCCATGGCTGGAGGACTGCATCCAGTTTTAGGCCCCCACTTCAGAATGGATGTGGAAAAGCTTGAGAGAGTCCAGAGGAGAGCCACTCTTATGATCCCATGCCTGGAGGCCAGGCCATACAAGTAGAGGCTGAGGGATTTAGGACTCTTCAGTTTGGAAAAAAGAATGCTCAGGGGGAACTTGGTGGCAGCCTACAATTACATAAGAGGGGTACATCAGGGCCTGGGGGAACAGCTGTTCACCAGAGCTTCCCAAGGATAACAATGTCTAACAGCCACAAACTCCAGGAAGGCCAATTTAAACTACACGTAAGTGTGCCCACCCCTGCTTGACTAGGTGCTCTCGAGCTGTCTTTGCTCGGGTGGCTGTTCTAGCTTGCCCTGAGCCTACGAGAGGACACCGGAAGGTACCTCAGGTGGTGTCGGAAGGCCCCCTACCCTCGGCTGCCACGACTTTGGATGGAACCTCAGTGGTGGGGGTCTCTGTTAACATCACTTCCAGGGTCGTCATGCCTTCGGCAGGCACTCATGGGGCTCCAACCTCCCCTACACCCCAGCCAATCGCCACCTGCTGCTGTGGGTCTCCCTATGGTTTTCCTTTAGTGACCCTGCCGTATTCTTGGTCCTGTGCCTCCCGGTAGTCCCCACTCCGGAGACCCAAGCTTCCGTGGCTGGAATCCGCCTTGACGGTCTCACACCCCCTGACTCCCTGTTGCCCCTAGCCTTTACTGGCCCGATGCCACCGCAACACAAAATGAGAGAGCTAAAGGAAAGCGAACAACAAAACAAAAAATCAAGCCCTTCTATCATGCCTAGTCCAGGATCTGACCCAGGTGCCTAAGCCCCAGCAGACGGGCTGCCCTGGCTCAAAGTCTGCCAGGTGGCTTACGGTCACCGACTTGCCCGGGCATCTACTCTCCGGGGCCCTGGCTCCCGCTCTCTGCGAGTCTCGCATCTGGCGTTCACTCTCTTGCTGGTTCCACCGCCGGTCCCTCCACCGGCCCGTCTGTCAGCTCTCTCACCAGGTCCGCTGCTGGTTGCTTCACCGGCTACGCCACCCACTCCCTTACTGGACCCATAGCCAGTTCCTTCTTTAATCTTGCTGCCGACATCGTCTCCCTCTTCTCCATCAGCTCCTTTAAGAACACAGCTCTCGCTGCCGTAGCTGCAGCTTTCTTCGCCAGCCCCTTTAACAATGCGGATCTCGCTGCCGCGGCCGCCTCTGCCTCCGCTGCCGCTGCTGTTTTCACCGCTGCTGCTGACACCACTGACGCTGCCGCAACTTCCCCCATTGGGGTGGGTACCCGGGCCCCGCAAGCGCAGATCTCACTCTCGGGGTTCCCTACGGACTTTCCCCACTTCCAGCCCTGCTCTGCTCCTGGGGCCGCCTTTTATTCCTGATGGGTGGCTTCTCCTGCTGACGTCACCTGGCCTCAGCTCAATATAAGCACGGCTTACAAACCGCGCCAAGCGGTTTTCCTGCACGCATGTCCCTGCTCCCTCCAGCTTCTGCGTGGGGTAAGTAAGTGTTCACTCCCCCCTGATTCTACCCCAGGGTTTCCTTCTAACCCTGGTATCCCTGGGACAATAAGGAAAAAGTTCTTTACAGTGCGAGTGTCCAGGGTCTGAAACAGATGCCCCAGAGGTTGTAGAAGCACATATTATAGACTCTTTCAAAAAAGTCTAGATATTTTTCTTCCTGAGATCACTTTATCCCAGCTGACTTCCTACCTATGGTGGGAGGGAGGGGCAGGGGCTGGACTCGATCTCATGAGGTCCCTTCCAGCCCCTAATGTCTATGAAATCTATTACATCTATGAAAATGACCTAGCTTCAAATGAAGTCCATTCTCTAGTTGTAGTTTTTCACTAATTCTAATGTGGTAAATAAGAGCCTACAAGGAGTTGTGTTGATAAGGATAGAGAGAAGTTGCTAGCAGTGTGCCCCAGGAATCAGTCTTGTGAACAATCTAAATAAATATTTTCATTAAGGACCTGAGCATAACAAGTAAGAATATGCCAATGAAAGTCAGTGATGACTGACAGTTGAGAAGGATCATTAAAATAGAGGAGTATCAAAATATTTTACAGAAATAATTGGATGACATTGAGGACTAGAGTAATGGAAATGGGATGAAATTTAATTGTACACAGTGCAAGGTCATGCACTGAAATATTAAAACCAAGAAATCTACTATTAGTTGGAACTCAGTGGTTGGAAATGATAATGAGAAGAAGGTCTCGATACACTAGTCAATCACAGGATGACTATGATGCAACAGCAAATAGTGCCATAGTGTTTCATAGTTTCATAGTGCCTAGGGTCAGAAGGGGCCTAGAGCAGGCCATCTAGTCTGACCCCCCGCCAATCGCAGGAATGAGTGCCAGGGTCACAGGACCCCAGCCAAGTACCAATCTACTCTTGAAGATGCCCAAGGTAGGAGCAAGAACAACTTCCCTAGGAAGCTGGTTCCACATCCTAGCCACCCTAACTGTGAAGTAGTGCCTCC
>JAGPOW010000290.1:27777085-27798756 GCA_030014935.1 Caiman crocodilus | reverse complement strand
AGTGGCCCTCCTCTGGACCCTCTCGAGGCTGTCCACATCCCTCTTGAAGTACGGCGCCCAGAACTGGACACAGTACTCCATCTGCGGCCTGACCAATGCCGCATAAAGGGCAGCCATAAATAAATAAGGCAGCCATAAAAAGGCAATTGTTTCTCTGGAAATATATAAGGTGAGATTTTCCCAGTAGAAACAGACAATATTAGCACCTTTCTAAAAGCCACTATTAAGACCTCTTCTAGAATCCTTTGTACAATCTGACTACCTTTGTTCAAAAAAAAGATGTAAGCAGGATGAAATGTGCAGAAAAGGTCCACTAAATTTGTGAGAAGGAATGAAGGGTTTGTCTGCACTACCTTAGTGATTTAGGCAGGACTGCCATCAGAAAGCACATTCTGCCCACTTGCTTTTGCTCAGTAGGTGCCTAATCCTTGAAATAGATCCCCTTCAGAACCTACCTGAGCACCACCTTCAGATGCTGTCTCAGGCATTCATCCTGTTTCATACTCAGGGCCACTTTAAGCCTATCTTATTTCTAGGATTTGGAAGGCAGGGAATGGGACAGCAAGTTGGACAAGCTTCTCAGCAATGACACAGAGAGACTTTATAGAGTTTGGCTTGTTTTGGCTTGATGCCTAGCAAGACAAAGAAGAATTGATTGCATCAGGTAAGTACCAGGGCGGGAGAAGCTGAATGGTAATGTTGGCACAAGCACATATGGGTATAAACAAGTCATGAATAAATGTATACTGAAAACTTGAAAAAGCTATCTGTCCATTGGAGGACTGAGCTTCAGGAATAAGTAATGAGAGCAAAATACCTAGGATAGTGTTTTGTGAGTTTATGACTTTGTTTAAAGATATGGTTGCCTGGGATAGCAAAGTCTTGACCTGCTTTCTGAGTTGGTACATTCCAGTCTTATATCTTATTTTCTCATGTATCTGAGAATTAACTGAGTCTTAAAACAAGGTACAATTTTAACTGAAAAAAGCCAGTAGGGAAAGTGGTTCTTCGTACAAAGACTGGATTGAAAATGTTTTCAAAGGGTTACACACAATTGTTTGACTGTATCTACCTAATGGTGGCTCATAAATGAAACACACTAAAAAAGGCTTTTAGTGATAACATCCCTTAATTGCAGAGTTGTTAGGATTTCAACTGTGACTATCAAGACTCCTGTCCAAATCAATTTAAGTTATCAAGTTCTCCCCTTCTTTCATTTTCTTCTTTATGAAAAGTGGTTTACTTTCAAGAACAAAAGAAACATTAAAAGAAAAAAATGCTTTCCCTTTTCTTTCTGCAAGACTTTCAGTCTTCATGCAAATTTTCAGACAAGCTGATACATTTAAGTAAAAACAAAGATTTTATTATGGGGAAGGTCATATTCAGACCTAAAATTGAAGGAAAAATTGCAATTGTTGAAGTTAATTCCAGCGATTCTCACCACTTTAAACAGTATTTCAAATAACCTGTAATATACTGTAACTCAAAACCATTTTAGCTTAGAAATAATAAAAATACCAGACGTTCCTTCAGTCTGCAGAAAATGGAGGAAACATCAACCTTCAGAGTGCAACACAGTTTTTACTGTTTAATGTCTAAATGTCTTTTTATTATCTACACAATTTGAAATGTTATTGTCATATTGAGAGATTGTATTTCACAGGACTGGATGAAACAATAACTGTTTTTTAACCTAGAGGGAACAGTCCTATTGTGGAAAGTACGATATAAGAAAAACTTTGGCTAAACAAATTGATTGGAGTAATCAATAAGGTATGAAAAAATATAGCTAGAAATAGACCTGCATACTTCCCCCACCTTCTCCCAAAGTTTGACTTCTCTAGATAAGCAATGTAAGTAAGTGGTATTACCAGGTGATAAGTAACATATAACTGTTGCACTTTAAAAATGTAGAGTACAGAAGACCTTTAACATGCTCAACTGCTTAGGTAAAATCTAAGTCTCCTCTCCGCTGCCACTTTCAGGCACAAAGAAGTTTATGAAAGGTGTTGATATAGTTAGAGATGGGTAATATAGCCTTCTAAATTAAGTGCCTTAAAAGAGAATTGCTCTTTAGAAGACAATATTGTATGTACTATAGGAACTCACCATTCAAAAATAGAATTCAATATTAAAATTTTCCTCTCTCTCACAGAATGTCGAATGTAGTAGTAATTTGTTATTTATCAATTGGAAATAGATTTACATACCATTTGATGTATTTGTGGCATCTTTAACTTCTCTTGCACATCTAAAGGTTTCTGTGATATCACCCCTCTCCAGTCATGGCACATTTTGCCTGGTAGAAAGATCAGAAAAGTTTAGAAGAACATGTTATTTTAGTACGGTTCACCAAATCGAGTACACCAAATTCAGAATAGCTTTCTCTAGTACAGAAGACCTGCCCATAATCTGCTTAATTCACAATCCTATCTCCAGTAGTACCAGATGTTCTAGAGAAAGGTGTAAGAGTACCACAGTAAGCGGGTCTCTTCTTGATGTTCAGTAACTACAGAGCACTTAAGTCGCAAAGCACAAGACTTAATATTTTTTTTATAATTCTTTGTTGTAGTAAACTATGACAACTCTAGCCATTTTTGTTTGCTCTCTATGGAACTATCCAAACCTTTTTCTGAAGCTTGTTAATTCCTTGGCCTGAATGATTTCAGGCAGTAATGAACTTCACAGTTGTAATTACTAGTTGTGTTAAAAGCATTTCCTTTTAATAATTTTCAATTTCTCATGCTTAAATTTCATGATGATATGGGATAGGCCACACAGGAATTCCCATTCTACCTTCCTCTATAACATTCCATTATTTAATAAATGTGTGTCCCTTCTTATTTGTCTCCTAGCTAAGGTAAAGAAACCTGGTCTTTCCCAGTTCCAACACCCTGAGTCATTCTCATCACCCTCTTCTTTAAGTCACTTACAATATGTCTGTACTGCCTCCCTGCCTTGCCCAGGACCAACTCCAAGGAAGTAAGCCCTGCCCCTTGCTCCTACTCAGAAAATTAGGTCGTATCTATACAAGCTTTCCTGCCAAGTCTGGGACTGCTGCCGAGAAACAAAGCGCAAACTGCTCACACTACTTGCTAAAGCATGCAACCAAGCCTGCAAATTAGGCAGCACAGATGGCTTAGAACAGCCTTGAGCACATACCCCAGCACCACGCTCATGCTTTCCTAAGGCAAGCTATTCTGAGACACAACAGTGTACCCATAATGTGGAAGACGTGGATTCTATTCCCTCTGCCTAGGGAGAGTCATACCCGCATCTTCCACCTTCTGGGAGACCAGCCCACCCACCAGGCTATCAGCTACTTGGGAGGGAGGGAAGACTCTCTACCTCTCTTTTTGAAATGGTTTTACTTAGGAGATGAATATTCAAGAGTCAGATCTCCAGAGAGAGATCACACAAAAGTCAGCTTGACTCTGTGGCCAACTGTTCAGCACACTTACTGGGAAGGGTCTCCAGTAACCACTCTAAAGACTGTGTATTTTGCCCAAAGAGTTTTTAATGTAATACAGCAGCCCTTGTGGAAAGAGACTCACCCATGCCCATTCAAGTGTCCATTAGATCAGAAGTAGGCAACATTTTCTAGCTCCAGGTAGGAATGAACCACATGGGTTAGAGATGGGTGGGTGCTGTGACCCAGTCACTGCCACTGCTTGTGTCTGTGGTGGCATAATGAGAGCACTGGCAGCTGAAGCCCTCTCCACTGATTGCCAATGAAGCCCCATGTCTTGCAGGCCAGATCCAATGGTTCTACAGACCTAAAGGCCATAGGTTGCCAATCTCTGCATTAGGTTATAAAGCTATCTATGCCCACTAGGCTATAGTTTATATTAGTGGAGGGGGAGATGCCTTCTCTACTCCTCCTCCCGACCCCTGCCCCCCAGTGTAACTGCTCCACTTTGAAAGAGAGTATTCAGGATTTACTGAATGAAAGCAGAAGGATGAGAATAACTCTCTATCCCAGTATTCAAGGCATCCTTTGATGAGATGCAAGTTTGAAATGCCTCAAGGAAAGAAAGAACTTGAGTGTGCATCTCCCACATCCTGTTAAGTGGTGAACTACTGGGTAAGAAAGGGACAACTTTTTAGATCACATTTGAGAAGACTGACTTCTGCTCTGTTTTTGACAAACTGGTCTGAAGTATGTAGCTTCAGGAGAAGGTTCCATGAGGTGAACACAGAGTGGAGTGGCACCACTTGGTGTACCACTAAGTAAAGAACTGAACCCCTATGGCATTTATAGATGACAATTTAAAGCAGGTTAAATGCCTTTCGCACTGCTTTAATGGCATTGCTGTTTGCACATTTGGTGGCACATTGTGCATTTTAGTTTCCTACCCTACAACCATGAGGGGAAGCATCAGGCTCCATGAGGCTCAGGGGCTGTGCAGGCAGACCGTGCAGGCAGCCCAGCAGCAGCCTGGAAAAGCAGGCTCCACAGAAGGGGAAAAAAAACCAAAAACAACAAGCTTGATTTTTCTCCCCCCAACCCCAAAGCCTACCTGCCTGAGTTACACGGGGGCCTGGTGCTTGCCTCTGTGGCTGTGGTGCTCCCTGGGACTGCCCAAGCCAGGTGCCTGTGGGAAGGAGGCTGCCACTGCTGGGGGGAAGCACCATTTCCCTCCCCTTCCCCCACCCCTGCAGCTCAGAGACCACTCTGCCCACTAGAAGCTATCTTCCCCCTTCCCACCACTGGAGAAGCAGGTAAGGATTGGATTCCGACTCAAGTATACATGACACAGGGGTTTACTTAGCCCTAAATTGAAGTGGTGTTTTAAAAAAAAAAACACTACTTCATTTCAGGGGGAATTAAACCCTTTTGTCATGTACAAATGCCCCTAGAGAGGCATAGGATTTAAGATACAGCACTGACAGCCATGTTTCCTATTGGCTAGTGTAAGCACATAACTGCTCTGTATGCTACATTTTGTCAATCCCATTCTGACGCCTTACTTTACTAAGGCTGCATTTCACTATGGCGTGTCAGGGTGGATCCTAGGAAGGTCAAAACTGGCTAGCCCAGCTAAGCTGAGCAAGCTCCTGAGCTGAAAGTTCATCCCCAGCAGCCACTCTCAGGTCTGATGGTAACCAGGTAGGAGCTACTCCTGGCTCATCCTCAGACTCTACTCCCAAGCCGTTGGTCTCTATCAGGCAGAGAGCAGCCACTGGGGATGAGACCAGAGCAACTCCATTAGCAAACTTCTGGCTCAGGCATATTCCATCCCTCCAAGGTCTGCCTCTCATGGTATAGACCAGCATGAAACAGATCTAAAAAATAGGGTTTTAAGACTCTAAATCAATTAGGTACTTCAAATAATTTTACTCTCAGTTTCTCTTTGCATTAGTTTCTTATGTATAAAATGAGAAAACATATGAAAATGATTGTAAGTTACTCAGCCACTAGAGCAACTGGAAACATGTACATTTGTTCTTGATAGTCATGGAAATCAAGGTGCTTTGCAAGATTCTGTTTAGGTTGCATACTCGTACAGCCAGGACCCACATTTTTTCTATTATGCAGAAACTATACTGCTGTCTGATGACATAATAAATATTGGTAATAACATAAGGAGATCAGTGGGGAGAAGAAAAAAGAAAATGCCCTAAGTGGGTGGAGTGCTGGAGCCAGTGAGTTACATCTCAGCATAACAAAAATAGAAGAAATTGTCCCCACCCATTATTCTTATGTCAACCACTATGCTGCTTGCTTGCTTGCTTTGGAGTATAATTTTGCTTTTCCCTATCCACATTCTGTGCCACCTGTTGAGATCGATTAGGCCCAAAACAAAAACTTCTCCTCCCAGTTCCCATTGATCTTTTAATTTTGGTGTGCCGATCTCTCCATTGTAGGAGATCGCTTCATTGATCTGAGCTGTTTCATTTTCTTCCTTGTTCTAACACAAAACTGAAGGTTGATGCAAAATCCTGAGGAACCTACTTTTGTACAATGCAATAAAAAGGTGGGAAAAGTCATTTTAAAACCACAGTTCCTAGCAGTATTCTCCTCCCCAATGATCATTTAATTCAAAACTTGTGTTATCTTTTTATAAACTCTTACAACAGTTTAATGTCTTTTTTAATTGGACATTCAGCTTTAATCTTTGAGTACTTACAAACAATTAAGAGCCAGAAGATAGAATTAGCAGTTCATAGTTTGATTATCTGTATAATTAAAAGGGGGGAGGATCCTATTTGTCAATTTAAATCCTAATTGTTTGAATAATTAAGTGTTGGGGGGGGTTCATTTGAACTGTTTAAATTTCATTTAAAATTGTATACTGTAACTGAACAGGAAAAATGTTGGATCAAATTCATATTCATACTCAGTTCCCTATAAGCCTCTCTGGCAGTATAACAGGTCCTTAGAGTAAATGTGATGGTACTATGCATCTCCTTTAAGGTCTATTGCAATTGTAGAATATAGTAAATAAGAATCAAGTTCATTGGAGAAGCTGCAGGTTGCACTTCTGGTTTAGTAAACTGTCCATATTATTCTTTCTATAAAATTTCCTCTTTTTTATTAAAACTGCACAACTCTAACAGTTTTATATAGGGATTCCAGTCTTTTGCATGTGACTGAGGTATTTAGTAGGGCTTTAGAAGGGCTTCTTATACATATTTTATAAGCATTGCCAAACAAGTGAAGTAAAGAATACATAATAAGTAATTGTAATTTATAAATCTATGATGTCCCTGAGGTTTCTCTGTTAATTTGAGTTGCAAGCATATTTAGGATCTCATCCGAAATTCATTATATGCATCTTTGAAAAAGGTATGTTAACATTATATACAATGATATTCATTTCATTTTTTTCAGTTATTTTATTTGAAAAAGATACTGTAGCCATCTGGCTAAGCCAATGGCCCCTGTTTGAGGTTATCCAAGTTCCATAATTGATGTTCATTGACAAACCAAAGAATTGAATACAAATAATCTCAAGTGGTTTTCAGGTTTGGGGTTTTTTTCACTTTTCCTTCTTTATTACAATTAAATTTGGGCAAACTCTGAATGAAGTATCATTTTTTATGACAAAACATTCCATTTTGAAAATGTCAAAACAAGATAATTCTCACAATTTCAGAAGAAAAAAAATAAAATGATTTGCAGATTTCAACAACGCACTGAAAAAAAATACTTTTTCACTGAATGAGATATTTATCCAAAAACTATTTTGCCCAGCTGTATTCCTGTGTGACTCTGAGCGAGTCATTCATTCACTTTCCTAGGATCAGATTTTTAATATGGCACGGTGACTACTTAGATTTGCAAAAGCTTAGATTCTGAAATTAATGAGAGTTCGGTCCCTAGGACACTGAAAATCCTATTAGGCACCTGTCTGTATTGTGGAACCCTAAATGTCACGAATATTTGGCTCATGCTGCCTTGGTTGTCTATTTGTAAAATTGGGTGTATTTACTTACTTGTGTGTCAGACTAGATAGCATACAGAAACTAATGTAGTGCAGTTCTAATGTCAGTTGAGGCTTCTATGTGCTATTAATGTAAAATATTAATCCTATCTCAACATTCCTTTTTCGTTTCCATCCTCAGTCCTTGTAATTTATTCTCAACTTCCTCTGAAGCCACTTCCTGTAGGTGGTACCTCACTTGCAGCTCTACTTTCCAAGACACAAATCCTTCTACAGTCCCACCCAGGACTTATCACCATATAAAATGAATCATCAACATTACATTGTCTTTACTTAAGGAAATAATCTAATAGGACCCTGAGCTACTAATATCAAGTATGTCTTCAGAGATAAATTCTTAAGTAACACAGGTAGGCTAGTATGTGCTATAGTCGTACTGTTGCTCAGACAGATCTGTACTGAGGCTGTCTCAGAGCTTCCTTATGCTGTAGGGCTTTCACACCCAATCACTGCCAATTTGTGGTCAAGAAGTAATAGAAATCTTTAATTAGTTTATATCTAAATTTTCAATTAAAGAAGTAAAGATCAGTTACTGTTTTAAGATTGCAGCTATTGTTGGTAATATACTCCAAGTGCCAAACAGCTAACAAAATATATAATGGTTCACATTACAGAAACAGCTATTCAATTGGCACTAATTGTACCTTTGTTGTCAGTCTCCATAGAGAAATTAAGTATTCAAATGGCACGAGAAATAAACTGTCTCCTCAACTCATGAGGTAGTCTCTGCCTAACAAGTTCCAGAGATATTGAAAGATAGCAGATGGCATACCTGAGGGCTATTCTTTTAATACCTCTTTTTTAATTAGAATAGGCTATTCCTTTAAAACCTCTTATTTTTCAATTAGAATAGATGCTACATTTCCTGTCATCAAAGAACATTTAATGCATTCTTAAATATAGAAAACAACCTTAATTTTTTCTCAAATGGTTTACTGTATGAGTGAAACTATCATTCTGTTTACTCTAGTAAAAATGTACCAGACAGACTGGGAACAGAGAAGCGTAAAGCTTCTGAAAGTGCACTCACAAAGGTTTGCTTTTCAGGGTTGATATTACAAGTAATTAGTGTGACATTTAATAAATGATATTTCTAAGAACTGCTAAAGCTGACTTAACAGGCAAACAGAACAACCTTGTTTTGTTTAAAGAAGGCAGTTGCATTGTGGCACATTTTATGCAAAGTGTTTTTGCCAACTCATGTTTAAAACATTTACATGCATGAAATATTTGAAATAAACATCCTTTGTATACATCCAACTTACTATCACAGTGCTCTCTACTGAGTACAAACTCTGATTAAATGAGTTACAATAAAACAGGAAATACATTTCTGCGTTCCAGTTCAGTCTGTATATACTGCAATTGAATGGACACATTCTATAGTTATAATAAATTAATCCTCACTTAAGTAACATGGCTTTTCTTGTCACAGTTCAAATAGCAAACAGCTGAGACTTCACTTTACATTTTCTTTGGGTAAAGAAAAGAGATATTTTGTAATCACATTTCATAAAACTTTATCCAAACTACATAATTGGTCCGATAAAAGATAATCCTTGCCTCTCGCATAAGACTTCTTATAATTCATAATATTCAATTAGAATTGTGACGAGTAATGATAACTACTTTGAAGAAACTGCAAGTTATACTTCATTCCTGCTATCCAGGCCCAAAGCTATGTTTATTTGTGTAGAACATATTTCTAGGGCATCAGAAAAAACAGAATATAAATCAGAAATTCATTTGCATTTGCTAAAGTAAAAGTCTTAATGTGCTAAGGAGAAAGTTAAATGTCTACCCCAATCATAGATGTATTTTGTTTCAGAACATTAGAAATCTTGAAGTGCCTTTACAATCCTATCAAGTTCAGTGAGTCACCTGCTCTACTCTTGCTCAGCTAGCACAATTAAAACTGACAGGACTAGAGGGTGGAGACTTCAACCTGGATGGCAACATTGAAATTCAGTTCCTACGTAATAGCCCTTTAAAACAACACTCTTGGCACCCTGAACTTCTTCTGGTTTTGATGGCTTTTAGCTACTAATTTAATAAATCAAAGTTCCAGAAATAGATATAACAAGCAGTTCTTTTTTAAAGGAAAGGCAAGCAAAGGCAGTGTGTCTGTTCCTTTCTAATGCAGCAAGCATGGTATTGAGTAAGACTCCTGAGCCGGGCAGTGGAGCCACCATTGGATACTTGTGAAGATTTAAAAACTTTACAAAAACTTACCTACAGTTGGAGCATGAAGTGTATGATACATGAGACAGAGAAGTGAAAACCTGTTCCCACTGAAATTAATACCAAAATTCTCATTGATCCTGAAACATCTGACCTAGAGCTTTTGCTGCAAAATCATGCTGCTATTGTAAAATACGAAAACTCAGGAAAATAAACTGTACAAATTGGGGACAGGTATAAACATTTTAAGAATGAACATCTAAAAGGTGTGGGGAAAGAGAACACAAAGCTATTACAAAGGTGACTGAAGAACCAATTATTTGGGGTAAAATATATCATTTAAAAATTAAGTTAAAATATATTTATTCTAAATATTTTGAGAAGGAAGTTATTTTTGTTTGAAAATGTGCGTGGAAAATGTAACTGGAAAATTTAATCTCATAAAATTTGAGAGAGAAAAGTTTAGAAAGAGGTTGCCCTTCTCTATCTTGTTATTCAATAAAAAACATTCTTCATGATGTCTTTAATTGAAAATTTAGATATAAACTAATTAAAGATTTCTATTACTTCTTGACCACAAATTGGCAGTGATTGGGTGTGAAAGCCCTACAGCTTTGCCATAATTATACATGACTTTCTAGTCATTAAAGAACTCACTCACTATCTACCCACAAGGTGCTCACATGGTTCTATTCCATCATAGGAAAAATGCAAACAAAAGGGGGAAAGAATCCTGCATACATATAAATGCATTATGCTTCCTTAGAAAAAGCTCTTTGAACTGCACACTCCTTCCTTTCCCTACTCTTGTCACCATGGGTTATTTTTTAAATGCGCTTTCACAGCAGCTCTTCAGTGAAGTGAATGGTGCTACTTTGGGACCTTGGTATTTGTGCAGTAATTACTATTGTTCAGCTCTGTATTTAATAGGCAAGTGAGAGGACTACTAAAAATATAGCAGTGCTCATAACGATTGTCTATAAATCCCTTTAGAAATACATACAAAAATGCAGTCCCAAAACAAGCTTCGTTCACTTCAGTGGAGTTTTTAGTTAAATACCATTGCAAAAAGAAGAGAAAAATAAATGCAGTGACAGAAGGAAAAGGGGAAAAGAGTAAAAAGTGTGGTTCAGAATGTTCCAACCTTTTGCTATGGCAAAATTCTACTTTATCATATATGCAAAATGATCTCATTTTCTCAAGTACTTCAAAAATTAAGCCAGCTCTAATTGGCTTTAAACTACGCTTGATTTTTATTGTCAACAAAACATTTAAGACCATGAGCAATGTGTAGTGTGAATATTTTTCTTAAAGGTCAAATTCTTTTTCTGTCTTATAAGATGAGATGTCTCCACCTCTTTCCTTCTGTGATACAAGTAGCTCTTGAAAATGCCCTGCTTATTAGCACTACTGAGTTTCTACTCTTTTTCCTCCTGCATGACACACTTTTCGTTGATTTCCTTTACAAAATGAAATGACACTTTGCACACTTTCCTATGAAAAATGTAGCAGATGCTTATTTTCATATTATAAAAAAAGTGTACTTCTATGATAGTTCTATTAATGTGAACTGTAGGAAATCCAGCAAGAAAAAATCATCTTTTCAATCAGCTATGCATTGTGAAGTGGAAATGAGCCATCATAAAACATAACACCCACAAATTGCATAAGGTATCTTGAAACTGTAGTTGGATTAGTGCTAATTATCTTAACCCCACCATTTTTTGAAAAACTGACTGAAAAGAAGCTATGTTGGAAGCTAAAGATGACAGCATGCCTTCATCTGATACTACTTACTTCTGCTTGACAGAAAAATACTGGCCATGTCCCAAAAAAATAAAGGCTTCATGAGTTACTAGGTCTACTGCTACCTCTGCCATTATTCCATTACCTTAAACTAATGTCTTAGGGTCCTGTTACACATTAATTTTAGGCAGGTCCTGAAGCTCTTAACCCCTGCATTGTCCAACTTATTAACACCTGAAACTAGTCCTAAGCACAAATTCAGTGGCTTAAAGTTCCACCAACTCCCGGGCAGGTTTCTCTCTGATCACATTATTCAATTCATGTCCCATTAATATTTGGCTACTCCCCGCAGATGAACTGCCCAAATTGCAGTCCTGCAGCATTCCAGGATGCAGTGTCCCCTCCACCACCCTCCTGTTCTGTGTGGACAAACTTTCTGCCCCCTGAACTCTGCTGCTCAGGGGAGATTCCCCTCCTGCCACCAGGGGTATGACCTTCCCACCCCAAGGGTGTAACCCCATGCAAACAGCCTGCGGAGAACAAGACAGCTAGCAAGGTCACAGAGCATAGAAAGGTCTGGGAGTAGTGTCTAAAGTGAGAGGGGAACAAAATAGGGTAAATTAGGTCCTCATGATCTGGGGCAGGCACAGTAAGTTCCCCAAAAGCACCTCCCTTCACTGCTCCCACCTACCAACAACTTTTTATTTTTCAGTGGCTGACTTCCTTCATTTCACCACACTGCCCCTACCCCCATTTCCCACCTTTCATTTCATTACCCATCCCCATCCCATTAATTCTCCACCTCTCCACTTCATGTTCCTGCCCCCCAACCCATCTCTCACATACCTCTAGTAAAGCAGGGATAGAATCCTGTCCCGGCTCACCAGCTGTCTAATGGCAACTCACAGCTATAGCTCCTAGTCCAGCCCATGCTCACCTGCCCTTTTGTGGCAAGTCATAGATGTGCAGATCAGGAATAGTCAGAGAAAGCTCTTAGGCTTAAGGTGTGACTGCTCCAAACTCCAGCTAGCACTAACACCAATCAACATGTAAGCAACTCAAATTGCAGCATGTAACAAGGTCCTCCCCACTTGCAGAAGGCGCTATTGGAGCCATACAAGGATAATCTTTATATGATGTATGAGATTTGAGATCTCAGTATAGCAGGCAATATAGAGAAATAACAAGTATTATTTTAGTTAGCAGTTAAACATAATCCCCTTATGTGTCCCATGTCATCCCCCCCCCCCGGTACCCCCTTTTCCCATAAATAGAGGGGCTGGACTTTGTTATTGTATAATAACAACTCATATAAGCTTTGGGAATTCAAAATCTTTTCCATGTTCTAATCCTCCCTCAGTCCTGCTAAAACAGAAGTCCTTTTGTAACTTAAAATGGAATTCATTTCCTATAGTAAAGAGACACTCTTCTTTTCCTCACACATTTAAGATAAAGTTAGAACTGCTACTTCAGAGTATTTGCAATCAATGGTTACAGCAAAGATTGGTGCCATTATACTGAAGTTGTCTTGGAGGAGAAGAGGAAAAAAAAACCAGATAGGACACAATCTATGCAAATACACACACTGGACTTGATACTTTCTAAAGTTAGGCTATCAGAGGGATCATAGCAATTGAAAGTTTATGTAGAACTTAGTTAGAGTAGAACAAAGCACCTTGAACCCACCTCCAGAAGTCCACCTGGCAGCCAGTATAGCCTCAACAGGAGATTAGTGAGGGCCAAGAAGAAGAGTATGTTCTCTTCATACCCAGAAAATCCAAGAGGCAGTGTATTTCTGCACCAAATGCTATACAGGACTGACTGAATAGTATACTAACACCCTGAAGTATTCAAGTAGGGCTGTTAACACAAAATAAAATTGTCTGATGCTTTCTTCTCGTTGCTGTGATGATTTAAATTGCCACATCCAGTTTATACGGATCTTTCATCTGCTGTCACCCGCTGACACAGAGGGTGTGCTTGAGGTGGATGCGAGCAACCAGCTGTGAGCTGGATCCATCTTGGCTTGTAAAAGCCTGCTGATGAAGACTGAGGCCACTACTGGTGGGGGTTGTTGATGCATAGCTTTGGGAGGGCAGAATGCCAGACATTCTTCAGCTTGTAATTGTCTGGCCTATTAAAGAAACCATTGCTTAATGATGACTCCCCAGACAAGTACCACCCTATCTCCAACCTCCTCTTTTTGGGGAAGACCACTAAGTAGGTGGTTGCCTGACAGCTCCATGCATATCTGGAAATGATTAAATTCATGGTCTTTTGTCAGTCTGGCTTTTGCCCTATATAAAGCATGCACACTGTGCTCATGGCCTTTGTTGATTGTCTGAAGATCTATAGGGGAAAGTCTGCCCTGCTGATTCTGCTAGATACTTCAGTAGACTTTCATACAATTCACCATGAAGTGCTGATAAAGCTTTTGCATAACCTGGTAGGTATTGGTGAGACAGTTCTTAATTGGTTGAACTCTTTCTAGCAAGGAGGTCACAGACTGATGGGCAAGTGTTCATCATTTTCTTGAGGTCTCCTCTGTGAGATCTCGCAGGCCTTTTTCCTGTCACCCCTCCTGATCAACATGTACATAAGGCTGCTGAGCAAGATCGTGAGGAGATATCCCAAGTAAATCTCAGGATGTCGTCCTCCTGCTGTACTCAGCCACAGCTAGAGTACTGGATCCAATTCTGGGCTCCACAATTCAAGAAGGATGTTAAGAAACTTGAGAAAGTCCAGAGGAGAGCCACTTACATGATCAGAGGGCAGGAGAATAGACCTTATGAAGAAAGGTTGAGAGCCATGGGACTCTTCAGTCTGGAAAAGCACAGGCTCAGAGGGGACCTGGTGGCTGCTTATAAGTACATACAGGGTATACATCAGGATCTGGGAGAAAGTCTATTCACCAGAGCACTCCAAGGAAAAACAAGGACCAACGGTCATAAACTCCTGCAAGACTGTTTTAGACTGGATATAAGAAAAAATTTCTTTATTGTCCAAGCCCCCAAGACCTGAAATAGACTCCCTCCAGAAGTGGTGCAGGCACCTATTCTGGACTCATTCAAGAAATGTTTGGATGTTGAGCTTGCTGGGATCCTTTGACCCTAGCTGACTTCCTGCCCCTGGAGCAGGGGGCTGGACTTGATCTTAGAGGTCCCTTCCAGCCCTAACGTCTATGAATGTATGAAATATGGAGTGAGGTGACATAAGTATGCTGGTGACACCCAGATCTGTCATTCTTTCTCATCTGATCCAGTTCCCACAGTCTCTGTCCTTTCCCAATGTCTGGCTATAGTTGGAGTGTGGATACAGGAAAACCAATAGAAGCTAAATCCAGACAAGGCAGAGGTGATGGTGCTGGACAGTGACTTAGAGAGGGAGGAATGGAATACTTATCATGGAGGGATTTTGACCTCCCCTTCTCACTCAGGTTTGAAGCTGTGGGGTGCTCCTGGATCCTGTGTAGCACATGGATCTCCAGGTAGAAGCAGTGGCTAGGAGTGCCTTTCACCAATTCCATCTGAAAAGCTTGTGACCCTTCATTTCCGATGTGAGTCAGGCTACCATCATCTATGCCTTCATAACCCGGAGGCTAGATCAGTAAAATATTCCCTATATGGGGCTGCCCTTGAAGACTACCTGCCTTTTGAGAAGGGTTGATCACCAGAAGTACTGCAGCATCTGCCCTTGCTCTCAATAGTTCTACAGGTGCAATTCAAGGTGCTAGCTTTGACTTACAAAGCCCTAAATTGTCTGTGCCCTATATACCTAAGGAACTGCCTTCTCCCTTATGCTCCATCTTGGTCCCAAGGCCACACAATAGCAAATTCCTTCAAATACCATCAAAGCACCAAACAGGGAACCAGGGAAGTTGTTCTTGGTCACCCTTCCACCCTGGAACTCCCTCCCCCTTGAGGCTCACACAACCCAAGCCTAGATCCGCTACAAGACCTTCTTTAGCAGGTATTAGGCAGGCAAAACTAAGATGGGATATTGTTTAGTGGAGCTTTGATATACTCTGTTGGCTTTTCTAAGTTATTTTGTTTCTCCTGTTTTGTTCTTCTTGTTTCCTTGTTTTGCTCTCTTCTATAAGCCACGACAAGTCTTTGTTGGAAAGGCAGCATATTAATCTCATAAATAAACAAATATTATAAGACTGTTTTCACTTGCTTATAAGTTTACCAAACTTAACTATTTGGGATTAAATTTTCCAGGCCAGGTGCTTGCTTCTGGCTGATTTTCATTGGAACAAATATATACATTCACAGAGTAGGCAAAAGTTGAATTCTTAGATGCCTAATTGTATTATGTTAGAAAGTCATTATTCCACATGACAGAAGTAGAGATGGGCAACATAATGAAAATCTGAACTAAATTCAAGCCTATGCTTGATTGTGACTCATCTCTGTTCATGAATAAGGATGAACCAAGTCAATGTGAAGCTTCTGGCATTATTTCCTTATCAAATATGTTAGATTTTTCACATATTTGTCATCAGATACTTTGGCTTGGATTATTTTTGACTGATACAAATAAGACAGACCCTTGGGTTGACTCAATCTTTAACTCTCTAAATTGCTTAAAAGAAATATTTTGGTCCAGATACTCTTATAGTAGGAATACCATTAAGGAAGAATTATAGAAAAGAAGTTTCCTCAATATTTCTTCACAAGATTTCACTTTGAGGAGTAGCACAGAAAGATTATCTTGTGGCAGAACAGATCCTACAGCCAGCTTACTAACCTCACTGATAAATTTCAGGATGCCAAGAACATCTTCAGGAATACTCTATGGATCCCATATCTTTTGCCTCCACATCCTAATTTTGCCCTCTTGTAGCACAGTCTCCCTGAAGTCCTGAATACTTGGCATTTCACAGCCAGAGGTTGCTGCCTGGATCCCCTTAGAAGGAAACTCTTACAGTTGCTAGGACCCTACCAACTTTACTTCACAAAGACAGATAGAGGAGATTACGCACATACTGCTCAGTCTTCCCTCTAACACACTTCAAGTCCTGTGCCCAACTGCAGAAACTCTGACCTCTGAAATACCCCCTCTGAGTTTTTGAAGGAGTAGAATGCTAGCAAAAATGTGGGGGTTCTCTCTTCCATGAAGGAGACTGGTGATCCATGCCTGAGCACAGAAGTATTGAGACACTAATATTACCAACCAGCATAAAAAATTAGAGCCAAAAACAAATGATTTATTTTTATTATTCTTCATTTTTAGCAAAAATTAGTTTGACATTTATGTAGCATTAATAATAAAAAAAAATCTGGACCATGTCCATTCTTAACCACAAACACAAATTATACCCATTTTCAAAATGGATCAGAACTTTCCGAGAATGCACGTACTCTTTTGTGCATACCCACCTTTGTTCATGCAAAAACACTACTCTGAATGAACTGGTAGTATTTTCATATACAGTTCTGGATCTCCTTACCCATATCAAACAATGTTCTGAGCTCTGTGAATTATTTAGCCTTCACTGGAATACATCAGCTTCTTTTACAACAAGGACATTACATTTGTGAGTAGAGCTACAATATTTATTGTTTAAAATAAAATGCTGATTCTAGGAAATGCAAGCAGAACTGTAAAAGCACTTTAAATGGTTAACAGTTTCCATTCTCAGGACATTAGAAAATCTTAGGTCCCTTTACAACACAGCCAATTGGATGACACCCATTAAATACATTTCTAGTGAATATTCTCATTTTTCACCAAATATTTGATTTTACTGAATGATGTTTGACCTATTCTTTTAGTTCAGCAGCTGCTTCAGTACAATTTGATTAATAGTGACAAAATATTTTTCTTATCTAGTCCTCATAAATTCCACCTTTTAATAACGATAAAAACTACCTTGATCTCAGATGGAAACATTTTTAGCTGAAAATTTTTCTGTTCAATTTTCCATGTTGGTTCCTTTATTTAAAAGGAACTACTATCTATCCAGTTCAACAAAAACAAAAATCTTTAAAATAGGAAGAGATGGAATAAGCCAGTGTTAACCAAAATTATTTTGGCTTTTCTTAAACTTTATACAGAGACTGCAGAAATGCATTTGTGATAAATGATTAGCAAAAAGAAATAACTGATAAATTGCTTATTGCACAGAGTATTCAACATTAGCATTCTGTTAATTCCTGTAACATTAGAGCAGTATATTCCCATTTCTTCTATTCAAATAAGGCTTGGTCCTGCAATCTGATCAGCAGAAGCAGACACTTACATTCACACAAAATTAGGGAAGTCAGTGGAGATCCACCTAGGCTCTCATCTGCTATCCACACAGACCATCTCAGAAACTCATAACCTATATTTCTGAGCAACAGAAAGAAAGAAGTATCCATACAAAAAAACCAACTACATATGGCAGGCTGTCAGGACCAGATATTTTTCTTTAATATGTGCGATTTATATCACATTTCTTCATAAATTTTTTGTGCTGCTGATACATAGAAAGATTATCTCATTCCTCTTCCTCCTTACTCTATTCTATCATGTGGCTTACTTGCATTGAGAATCACTCTGAGTTAGGAAAAAGGCATAAAAAGGCCACCCTATCCCCTAAGACACTGACAGAGGACTGGTGGTAACAGCAGAGAATATATTGAACTTTATCTCCTTATGTTCTACATGCAGGCCAGCAGACCTGAACAGGCTTGGAAGGAAAAGTCATCATGCACGGATTGTCACCCTGATCTCTTCTGGGTGCACCACAGCTATGAGACATGGCTTTCTCAGTCTAGGGCAGACTGTTATGCTACAATTTAATACTAAAGAACAATAAAATAAAGCTTTCAATGCTTCATTGCCTTTCTTTGCAGCTGTTAATAAGGACAAGCCATATACTCACTCAAAATATGTCTGATTTATTTACAAAGCAGATAAACTACCCTTGTAGCTGGCCTACACCATTCAGTTATTTTTATTATCAACCATGTGAAAAATTTACATTTTGTATTGTATAGGAACCTTAAATACACTTCACTGAAGAAAAAAAATTAATTTTTGCTCATTCTGAATGCCTGATTCTTTCAGAACTCAATTCTGCTTTTTCATAGCTGTACTTTTTCTTATGCCAAGAGTGTCTAGTACACAGGAAAAAAAGGTAAGATCAAAGCAGACAGATCATTTTGCTGTTAGCAATAGTCAGCCCATAGACATCTAAGTGCAGTAGATTAACAAAATATTTTGTGACTGTCATGATTCAGAGCCTGGTATTGTCTAACTGAGCCCAAGGGGCATTTAGAACAAACACGTTTTTGCTATTGTTTCTGTTTATCAAAGAAAACTCAGGTCAGATAATCATCTTATTTTAACTGCAAATTCCCAGTTCTGAGTGCTATTAGATGGGAAAAAAAGGAGAAAAAAGAAAGATCCTGAGGTCACAAGAAAACTGTGAGTCTCTGCAGCATCAGAACATCCCTACACTCCTTCAGAATCAAATATTTTCAATGAGTGTCAAAAAAAAAGAGAGAGAAGGGTTCATGTTTGCAGATGCCGATAAGGATTCATGGTTAAATGCAGACACTCAAAAAGCCTGAGGTGGAATCGATCCAATCTTCATAGGTCTCTCTAAACTGCCCAGAATGGACCAATAATGAACAGACCTCACATTCACTCTTCAGTCAAGAAAGGCAGGCAATGCCTGCACTGGCCAAGACCAGAAAGCAGGAGGTGCTCAAGTATGCTTCTTACCCTGCCGGCCATTACCCAGCCCAGCTGAGCAGAGGGCCATCCTGTTTGGTTGCATGGGACATGCTCCCAACCCCTTGCTGTCTCTCTGCAGTGGGGTAAGGAGCCCTTATCCCAGTGCCACTCCCCCCCCAAGGATCTGAACAGCTGCAGGGAACCCCATGTTGAGGGTGATTCTTCCCCACCAAGTAGCCATGCCAGCTATTTAGCCAACACTTCCGTGAGTCTCTAACCCACAGGGGGCAGGGGCGGAAGGAGTTCCCCGTCCCAGTGCTGGTTTCACACAGTCTGGCACTGCCCATGTGGGGGGAGCCCCATGCCTCAGGGGGGAAGTTTCCTGAGCCACGGAAGAGGAAACCCCTCAAGGCTTGGGGCTTCCTCCACATAGGCAGGTACTCAGTTCAGGGGGACCAACACTAGAATGGGGGACTCCTTCCCCTCTGTTCCCCCTGTGGGTCAGAAACTCACAGGGAGTGGGTTTGAGCAGCCAGCCCAGCCGTGTGGAGGGAAATGCCCCATGGCACAGAGCTCCCCACACCTAGGCAGACCCCAGCTCAAGGAAGCCTGGGGCAGGGCAAAAGAAACCCCCTGAGGTGTCCCTTCTCAGGGGCTGGGGCTCAGGGTGGGGAGGGCCTGCTGCTGCACCACAGGTGCAGGCAGGACACAGGCTGGGGAGCAGAGGCTTTGCTGCCACAATTCTGTGACAGCTAGAGGGTGGGGCCAGCTCAGCTCAACAGGAGCAGAGAAGCACTGGTGCAGGCTATCCCACCCACCCTGCAAGGGGGGTGCTTACCAGACGGGTCACATAGCATCTTGGGATGTTGGGGGACTGCAAGATAACCTGAATCAGGAGGGGATCTGGGGCAGACATTTGGTAGCCCAGTCTGAACTAAATTGATCACTTCTGATACTACATCCACTCAGACCTATTTTAAACTGGGTTTGGCCATTTTGAAATCAGTCTATGTGCACTGAACTCCTGTTCTGTTACAGGTTTAGACTGGTTTCTGATCACTTATACCTTTTTATGTATAATTTCTGACCTTAGCCCATGAGTTTGCTCAACCTATGGACTGTGAGCCAGATCCAGCCCTCAAAGTGAATGGATCTGACCCAGAGCATGGGAGATCAGTGGCAGCAGCTCAGCCCAGCACATCCTCTTCCCTGCCCTGTGCTGTGTCACTGATCCCTTCCATAGCCCTCTCTGCTCTCTTCCTCTTGCCTCTCCAAAGAGAAGCATTGCTCACCTCTTCCTCCTTTTTTCCCTTCCCCCTACCTTACCAGGCACTGCATACCAGTGATAAGCATTCTTCCTCTTTCCCTCCTCCTTCCCTAGCAAAGCAAAGTGGTAGCCCATGGTGCAGCCAGGTCGGAAATACCCAGACTGCTATTCTAAAAGGTTGGACACCACTAGTCTAAAATGATACAAGGAAACACTTCAAGCTGGTTCCAATTCTTTTAGTACAACCACTCTGGTAAGTCAGATTAATCTACAGATATATTATTGAACAACTAGACTTCTTGACCATGTGAGGAAGTCAATGCCCTCCTAGTATGTGGTTGATAGAATCATTCAAATGTAGACAGAGATAGATATGTAGCAGACCACAGTAAAAAGAGAATTTAAGACAGATAAATCATATTGTTGTTGCCTTTCCTGACTCAACAACCTCCTCCTTGGTATTCCAAACGTGTGCACAAGGTTCAATCCAACTTAAAGATTTAGAGGCATTTTAGAGGTTAATTATTCAAAAATGTCCTTGAAATACATGAACTTCTAAGTTTATAATGTATTATTACTTGATTGAAATTAATTCTGAACTTTATTTTTTCCCTTTCTCCCTTCTGCAAAATTTCCAAACTCAAAGCTAGGTACTTGTAACAGGTCACCCTCCCCAGCGCCATCTTCTGGGTCATCCGCGCCTTACGTGGGGCACCCTTGGAGTCCTCTTAGAAGTCTGCTGTCCTGCTCTAATCTCTCCTACCATGTCTTGATGGAAATTAGTATGCGAGCGGGAGACTGCCAATTATATTGGGTATGTTGGGGTTTCTCCTAGGATGGTCTGACCCCTTTTTCTCTAGCTAGGCCTCTCCATCCAAACCCACCAAACAGGGCTAGACTCTAGCTCTTCCTTCCAGTGCCTGGAGGTTCTTGGCCCCCTTTTCTCCTCCCTTCTGAGGCATGGCACACCCCAGCCTAGAGGCACATGTGCTGGCCCCACAGCCAAGGGGGTCATAAGTTCAAAACCCAGGTGCAACCCCACCTGTCCAAACAATAGAAAAAATATATACTTGCACCCCCCTAGGTGCTCCAGGCCTCCTTGGCCTTCTTAAGATTATCCCAAAACTGCGCCCTTACTGGCACTCAGTCTCTCCACAGCCCTGTCTCTCTCTGTGCCTCACTGGTGCTGGGCTATGCCCCAAAAGCTGCACCCTCACTGGCACTGGGGATGCCACTCTGGAGTGGGTCCCCAAAATGAGGCCTCCTCCAACCCTTAATAGCCTCACGCAAACCACCAGTCTTATTCCATAACCCAAAAGAAAACAAATAAACAGTCCCATCTGTGGGCAATATCTGCCACC
>JAGPOW010000290.1:27758261-27776985 GCA_030014935.1 Caiman crocodilus | reverse complement strand
GGTATGTCAGCTTGCAGTTGCAGGGTTTGTGTTTCAGCTCCTCACTATTGGTTCCAGTCCTTGCTGCAGTGCAGCTGTTGTCTCTCCAGGGCTTCTATAGTTCCCCTCTTCCTGGCTTTGGACTTCCCACCAAGCCTCTCCCTAGAGCTCTGAGATGCACTCCTTCCCTCTTGGCTGCTGGCCCCCTTACTGCCATTCAACCCAGGGCTTTTATAGTCCTGCCTCTTCTGGTTAGCTGACTATCCATCCCTGTTCAGCGGTTAACCCCTTCCTCCCCAGCCCTCTGTGGTCAGAAGGTTCTGGCCTTATACGGGCGCACCTTCTTCCTCGTGACAGGGTTAGGGTTCCCTGTCACAGTACTGCTCCAAAAATATGTGGTATTGCATGTACAGTATTACCACATAAACAAAAAGAACTCCAAAAATCGCTAATATCTACAAATTACTAAAATCATGTCTAACAACTTTAATAAGATTTACCTTTGCTTGGTGTCAGAATCCAGGGAATGTTGTACAATTTTGCGGAGACACTAGATATGCTGAAGGCCCTTCTGTAAGAAGTAATTTAAATTCACATCATTTTGGTTTTATATTTCCTAGTTTTAAAAGAATTAATTTGTAAGCATTATTATGACACAGTATAAAGTATCATATTTTGTGTGCTTAACACATTATTTTAAGAGTAGTCTTAACAAAGTATTTGTATAACCTTCTGCATGATCTGAAGCATTGTGTCTCAACCTCTTTGGATTTATAGAACCCTCATTGTAGTCAAGGCACCACTCTATAACTTTTGTGGATTGAGTGGCACTCAATTTCAAAAACAAATTTATATATTAGTTTCTTACCCTCTGCAGAGGAGCTTTGCAGTGGGGGACAGGGGATTGTTCAGGCAGAGACAAACCTGAATTTGTGTTTCTCTATTTACCTTATTTGCTTATCTTTTCACACATTATGGAATCCTTCAAAGAATCGGGTACCACCCCAGGGTGCCTTAGCATCCTGGATAAAAATCACTGGTTTAAAGGCTTGCCAAGCTTCAATAGGTACTTCTGATCAGTGACAGAAATTTACCATCCAACTGATTTTTGGTGAAAAAGTTAAATTGATGGCTTCATTCCACCTCCTATTAGACCAGCTTTCTACCTTATTAACATCACCACCATAATTTGTGGGTTGTGTCAAGACAAAAGCCAAGAAGTTAACGTATACAAAAGTATAATTACCAACCCAGCCCTGAAGTATACAGAGTTTACTGACATTGGCAAAGAAGTCAACCAGGCAATACTGCTGTTTTGTGTTCTACACCTGTCGTGTAGTCTTTAGTCCCAAACTGCCAGCACTTTTAAAGATATTTTAGTAAAATCCTTTGCTGGACCAATGGTATAGCTAGCAAAGATGCTAGACAAGCATTCAGGCACAAAGTGCCTTTCTCTAGGTCTGGGTCTCAAAAACTTGTTTTACATTTCTCCCAACTGTGCAGTCGGTCCAATAAAAGCTATCACTTTGGTTTCTGCTTATTTCCTGGACCATCATGGTTACAACACCACTCTAATACTTTGTCTGCATTATAAAAGAAAGCATTTAAAATAAACAACTTCCCTCCTATATCAAAACAGTGACCATTGTGATCACTCTTCTCATTAATTGGACAAACCCTGCCTTGGTCTGTGTTGCTATCCATGACAGCGAGAGAATACAGTCTTTTTTTCAGAATAATCCCATTAAAACTATACAGGTTTCACTCCAAGTAATTTGCTGCTAGCAAAGATCATGTAAGATACCTGGAGAGAGAAAAAGAATATTCTATTCTGAAAGTCATCTATCAAGAGACACTCACTGGGTATGTCTACATGTGAACATTAATGCTACACAATAAAATTCAGAGCAGTTTGCACCAGAGTGTGTTGCTCTTGGGTGCAGCATTTACACATGCACTTGAGACTGTAGTTTGTTGAGCTGGGGTGATGCAACCCCAGATCGCCAGGAGCCCAGGGGGTCAGCCTACCAACCTGGTACTGCTCCAACCCAGCTCAGCATGCTGCAAGAGGGCTTTCTGGGGCACAATGGTACCACAGTGTAGGGCTAGCCGACAAGCAGTCCAGCACTGTAGTGCCCTCATGCCTCAGCCAGCCCTAGTCAGCATCTACATGTGCATTGTGGTGGAATAAATAACTCCACCGTAAGTTAGTACTTGTATCTGCTGATACTAACCTACAGCAGAGTTGATTATTTTACTCTGGCCTAACTGTACCACTTGTGTAGACCAGAGACACTTTATTTCAGAAATAGTCAGTCTACTCCACAGTAAATGCCTCATGTAGATGTGTCCACTGTTTAATTATGTTCATATTTTGATTATTGGCTACATGATAATCTGTCCACACACATTTATGGAATTGACTACCAACCAGAAAGCAATATTCACATGCATTTTATTTGTTCTGTTTCTGTCAATGTTGCTGCACCATTTTGTTTTAACATTGAAAAATTCCATGGGTACCCACTACTTGCTTATTCCCAGAGCTCAGTTCCCAGTATTGCTAAGAAATAACTGTGAGCTTCATAAGTACCACAACAGGAGTAGCTCTGCTTCAGTCTCTGAGGCTGATTTACCTATGTATGCTCCAAGAACCTCCAGAGTCAGCAATGCCACAAGTAGCTTTTACAACTAGAGTAGCACTTATCTATATCTGTTGTGCAACCATGGGCACAGGGATGCAAATACTGGCAGCATACTGATACAAAAATCATGGAGTAAGAATTCTACATCACATGAGTATTTTGATGCTTGGCATCTTATATAAAAATTAAGACATGCCATTAGAAATCTAGGCACAAATGGAGCCTTATAACTGTCTGTTTTTTCTCTTAGTGATATTATACTCATCTCAGTAATAGTGATTTGTATTTCTATTTGGTTTAGTTTACACTAACATTAATTTTCAAGTTAACATCACATTCTGATATAATGTATGAGTAACTATAGTTCTACATACTTGAAAGATGTCATTGGTGTCATAAGCACTGAACCTTCTTCAGTCCAATGACTTTTAACACAATCCCTAAACATTATAATAACAAACATAACACTGCCCATTCATGTCTTATTGTCTATGTCAAATACACTTTCCAATAATAAAATTCAAAAAATTCAAAAAATCCAATAATAAAATTATGTACATACTTGGATTTTTCTAGCAGGTCACCCAAAATGTTTTGCAATGTTCTCTTAGGTCTCTCAAGCTATTTTGCTACTAGCTTCAGTGGGTATATAGTAAATAGCATTAAACTTAGGTGGGTTTGAATTTTTTAAAAGTCCTGTGAGTGAAGGGCTATGACAAAATGATGCTGATATCCAGATACACTGTTGAAAGGAGTTTAGATCAAGTAAGACAAATCTAAGTCAAATAGTCATAAACACATTTTATTTTGACTGGAAATGTCCCAACTAAAAAAATTCAAGAGGATTTTGAGTGAATTGAGGGGCTTTTGTGGTATGCTAATAGACAAAATACATTTTTATTGAGGAGACAAGAAAGAAAAGTACATGAAAGGTTTTTCCCTTGGTGTTCTAGATGAGGATGCATATTCATGCTCTCCTGATGGAAGCATGCTGTATATCACTAGCTGGGGTAAAGCCAAAGTAGCATAATTTAATCACTAAAACATTGTACACCTGAGTGGGTTCATTTTCACATGGACTCTGTGTGTCCTTCAGGTGAATATTCAAAGTTTGGTTGTTACATGTACTTTCATTGGTGTTACATCTTGTGATTCTGCAGTGGTAGAGATTAAACTAGCATTTGGAAGACAGAACAAAGGAAGACTGGTAACTTTCTTTTTCTGAGCTGGGATCAAAAAATGAAGTTGCATTCAAGTGTTCAAATGAACCCATGGAAGTTTAGCAGTTTAGTTTGAGTGGTCGGAAAACTATTCGCAGAACACTATACAAGCATTACATGGACCAACTCTTGTGCTCTGTAAACAGTCTGTGCTGCTAATAGCACTCAGCCAGGTGGCACCAGTCCATGCATTCCAGTGTCTTTTGCAGGCTCCCCTGTCTGCCTAGAGACAGCTGACAGCAGCCCACAAGTAGGACTGATTGGCTGGTGCCCTGTCTCCCCAAAACACTCTCCCTGACTAAGTCATAGACTGTTTCCCTGTAGTGCAGAATTTTCCACTGGTCTTTTCTAACCAACTTTATGTCTAATGTATGTCTCTCATTCAGCAAGATGTGAATGTAATGGTCCAGAGTATACAGGCATGTGTTTTAGGTGCCCATATATTTTTGAGATTTTAAAGAGGATCTTGAAATATATGCTCTGAAACTGATTTAAATGGTTCCTTTTTTTCCTTTATAGAAACAATTTTAATGTTTACTTGAGTCCTGTTCCTCTACCACTGGAGTGACTTCTAGTTTTGCCACAGAAATGAATGAGAGGACCAGAAATTTCATGAGAGCATATAAACAATATGGTTCAATCTCTTCTTAGTATTACAGTCTAAAGGCTGGAATATCTCTCATAGGGAGTAGATCCTTCATTTCCACTAACAGGATCTTAGATATAACGTGTGTCTTCATGAGGTATTAAGGAACTTCATATAAGTTAGTGTACATGGACAAACAAATAGATCATTTTTCTAAAATGTGAATACTTTGCAATAAATAGACCAATATACAAATGATAACCTATGAGAAGACATGGTCAGTTTCATGTGCAGTTTGGAGAGAGGACAGAAAATAAGTTGACTATCCATTGAGAGAGGCAAGGATTTTTGTGGATGAACTTCATGGTTGGCACAGACTGGGACAAGCTTTTGAATGTGTACATTCAAAGATGTCACCCACAAAAATCCTGGCTTCTCACATATTTCCTGGATCATCATGGCTGCAATCTGACCATAAGTTGTCTTTCAGCCAATTTTACCTGATAGATGGATAGATAATAAATTAATACTTCACCTGATAGATGCATACTTCCCACTACTCTGCTGTTCCATAGTTTTACTGATTGAATCAATCCTGACTAATAATTCACTTATGCTAATTCTTTCTGTTAAAAAAACAACAAAAAACACTTAAAAGTATACAGACGTAACATTTATTAATACAGTCAGTGAATTAAATTGGGCACCTACTCATGATGCTATTCTATAACAAAGGGCTTGAGAAACTTCTCAAAGGAACTGGTAATATATGCATATAACTACCAGAAACAAAGGCATTTCCTCATATGTTGGCATTTCCTCATATGTTGTGCAATTGATTTTGCATTCTGAATCACCAAACAAGTGGACCACATAAACTCCACAAAACTGTTTTATGCTCATGAGCACAAGGGAAGCCAAAATCACTTTTAGCTATAAAATTGCTTTAGAAAAAGACCTTGTTAGGAGTATGTGCACACAGTATTTTTCTTCAAAGATTCACAGATAGCAGAAACACTCTTCAGGACTTCAAATGTGAAAATGGGCTCCTTTCTTCTCTCTACTTCTCTGCCTCTTCCATCTTGCTGCCATGCCACAATTCTATGTATTTAGTTATACATTATGATCATTTGCACACACAAGTGCTTTAGTACTCATGTAAACTTAAGTTTAAGGACCAAGTAAAAAATGTTACCCAATAATCCATTAATTCCATACTGCTAGAAATCAGGCCACCTATTTTGGCACTTATATGTAGATTCTCAGTCATACACACCCACACATTTTAAGGAAAAAATGAAACAGAGAAAGAGATACAAATAGGTCCTATAATTACAATTAAATATAAATGAAATGAAGAGACCCCTGCCAGCCTCCATCCTGTCTGCTCCCCCAGCCCCACTTGACCCCCATCCACTCCCCCAGCCCCCCAATGGCTGCCCCACTCCCAGTGCTTTAAAAAAAAGCCCCACTCACTGGGTGCTTCTGGATGGGGGGGTGATCCCCACTGCCCTATACTGCCCCATGCTGACCCCCATCCTTGCTCCCCCAGCGCACCTACAAGTGCCCCACCCAGGCCACCTCTGGCCCTTTAAGGAAAAAAACCAAACAAACCAGAAATGCCCTGGGACTCACCACCCCTGCAGTGGCCTCAGGGCTTTGAGGGGCATCATGCAGCACACCCCATGTGATGTGGTGCAGGGGGGATTACCCCCCCACCAGCAGGAATGGTGAGTGCAGAAGTTTTTCTTTATTTTGTTTTTTCTTAAAGGGCTGGAGCTGTAGCAGGTGGGGTAGTCATGGGGGGGGCTAAAGGAGCAGGGGAGGGTTGGGGGGCTCATGCAGAGCCCCCCATGCAGCATGAGGCAGTGGGGATTGCTCACCCACCCTGCAGCACCTGCAGAGTCAGGGCTTTTTTTTTCAAAATGCTGGGGCAGTATGGATCACCCCCCCACCCAGCAGCACCCAGTGAGTGAGGCTTTTTTTTAAAGCACTGGGAGCTGGATGGGCCTGGGTGATTCAGACATTTGGTAGGAGCCATATTCTCCAAATCAGATTCAGCCAAATTGATTTGGGGCACTGAACTGAACCACTGCCCCCCCCAAATCAGCCAACTCTGAATCCCAAGCGAATACTAACCGCTTCACACAGGTCTACTGGTCAGTACTCCAAAGGAAGACTCAAAACACCCAAATACAAAAGCTGATGTGAAATCCTGCCCAAATCAGACTATAGGGGAAAATATTATCCCTGGGCAGATGAGCTACACTGATATCTCATAACATAGACAGCATGGATCAAAAGATGAAGTAGATTCTATAATTCCTGTACATACACTTCTAGTCCCCATCTCACTACATGGTCAAATACAAAGACAACCCACTGAAAGAATGTGGAGGTAGATGGCTTGGACCAACCCTGCCTATAACTACCACCTCCTCCAAGCAGATGTACTTGGTGTAACAGAGATCCTGAGGCTACCCGTTCCTTGGAAAGAGGGATGGTCTAGGAAGAGAGTGGGGAGAGAGAGCTCTGCATGCTAGGCAGGGTGCAGCAGCAAAAGGTTGCTGGATCAGTGGGACCATGAGGCTGAGAAGCAGGCATCTTCAGGCAGCCCAGGCAGTCTACTGACTTGTAGAAGACAGGGCCCTGGGAAAATATAAGCCTGAGGCTTGGGCTAGCCAGTGAGTCTCTCCCTAGCAGCCACAGGGTGAAGAGCTCCAGGCAGCAGGACTCTTGAATGGACTGCTATCTTGCCTGTGGAACTCCAATGAGGCTTGAGGAGTTCACAAGGATAGCCAGCACTAGAGGTGAGGGAAGGTTTGCCCTCTTGAGGAGGCAGAAGGATGCTTCCCCTTTATGTTACGTTATAGTCCAAGGGCTTATATTTTTGTTGTATTTATACTGGTGGTTTAGGTTGGGACTGTAAGGATGGTTTACAGATGTCCCATTTGTGCCCAAGAGGCATGCAATTGCCTTGAGGCCTGCCAGGGGCAGGCTAAAGGGTCAAATGATTATTGAGCCCTAAGTGGGCATAGAGGGAGGCCACCAAGCTAGACAGTGGCCCGGTGCCCAAGAGGAGTGCAGCCACACAGGGGCTGTGGGACCAGCAATCGAGATGGATACAGCCACACAGGGGCCAGGGGCCAAGTGCCCAAAAGGCTTGAACCAGAGCTAGTGCCTCAAAACAAGATCCATCCAACACAGTGAACCTTGTCTAGAAAGCTTAGCCAGAGTTAAGGGGCAGAAACCGAGGAGGCCGAAGCCCCTACAGGAGAGATTGACAGTACAATAACATCTGCAAGGCTAAAGGTGTGGTGTAGGGGAGGATTGGAGCCACGCAATTAGCCCCTAAGGCTTAAGGTGCCATATGGTGACACAGTTATAGAGCAAGGCTCAGCAAGGGGCCTGAGGAGTAGAAAGGCCCAGTGAGGAGCCTGGAAAATAGTGAGGACCAGCAGGGTGCTGGGGAAATCCAGCGGGGGCTTGGTCAAACTGGGCCTATGCAAAGGCCCAGGGGTAGCCTCCCTTTTAGAACCATAAGAAACAGCAAGGCATGGCAGGAGAGATAGAAGGGACAGCACCCCATGGGCAGAGCGAGGGACAGTGGCAGAGCCACCAGGGGGTATCATAATCACCTCTGGGATCCCAATGTGCTATACTTGGCCCTTATTCAAACAGTCCTTCTTCTAAGGACCCTCACTATGCCTATGTCTTCATTCATCCCTGCTTATAAATACAAACTGCCATGGACATTTTTGCTTGCTCAGATATTATTTTACAGTTTTTAAAAATAAAACCCAACTACTTCAAAGGCCACTCTTTATTGTGATTAAAATATGCACCTCTTGATATAACAAGGTAAATCAATATTGTTGGTTCTGGCATTATTAGCCAACTCCATACTCCACATCCATACTCCAGAATGCACTGATTAAAGATCAGTGCTTTTTTTGAGACCTGTAGGGAGAAGGTGATAGTCTCCAGAACAGCTATGCATTTCGTGTTGTTTTCTTTTCAGTTTTGTATTCAACAGGTTCAAAAGTTCCTTTTAAAAACATCCCTTCCCCTTTCTGTTGTTGAACTTTCAATCTTTTGGTTTTTCCTTTACTGTCATTTCACTAGCTCCCCAGTCACCACAGCTTCCCCAAGGAAGCTTTAACTTTCTAATATAAAAATCAACTCTCTCCTTTGGCATAAATCATTCAGGCTTTTTTAATATATAACAAAGAAACAGAAGAAGGCACAATGGTAATTTTAACCTCATTCAGAAAGTAGCAGCACTATTCCAGATATCAATTAGGCATCTTCTTAAAAGAAGGGTTTTTTATGAGTAGTGCTAATAACATAACTTCTCCTACTAATATTGTCATTTCTCTTTGCATGCAGTACTTTGCAACAACTCTCTCACATTTTGGCATTTTCATTTCATACTTCACAATTTTATTGGCACTTTGATCTTTGAAGGATAGCTCAATTATTTGCTAAATTTAGATGCCACAAAATTATGAATACAGTATACAAAGATGTACAATGACAGTTATTAAGTACAGTCAGGCACAGGTGATTATTCTGCTAACATTCTGGGATTGATCAAATACTACTGCCTTTGCACTAGAATATGAAATCCATGAGTCCTGTCTGATAGCAATATTGTAAAAGGGTATTGACAAGTTTCACATTATATTGTGGAGTCAAATATAAGCCAATCTAATATTCAGGCATAAGACAAGATGCCAAAGCATAACAGTTTCTACTGGTGTACACTTGATCTTCCTTCAGAGGAGACAGGGGACAGAAGAAATAGTACTGGTCTTAAATTGAAAAAAGGGAAATTCATATTGGGTATTAGGAGGAACTTTCTAATTATGGGGTGATTAAGCACTGAGACAGATAACATCATTGAAGCTTTAACAGCAGGTTAGATACACATTTGCATGAAATATTTTACACAGGTATGATCCAAACTTAAGCAGGCATTTGGACTGGAAGCTTTCCTGAAGTCCCTTCCAGCTATATTTTTTAAAGATGTTGTTCATGTCTTACCATTGCATTTATTTTTTATATTTTGTTCAATCAGGCATTTGTAACAGCCCAATGCTAGCACAAAACTGCTCAGTTGAAGATTAGATAGGTGGCTCTTGCCATATCAACCAGGAGCCTCCTCTGGAGCCTCCTAATCCAGGCTGCTTCATGCAGCTCCCACTTGGAGTTTATCTTAGGGAATGATGCCCAGCCTTTGGTTCTGGCAGCACCCTGCTCAATACTGACTGTATCCATAAAAGTTACTCATAAGAATTAGTGTTGCAAGCCAATGTGTCACAGGAAAGGAGTAGGTAAGAGATACAAAAACATCAGCAACTGTGATAATATACACTCAGTACCTTAATTTCACCCACATACCTCTAGCGGTATCCCCAAACAAGCCTTTAGTCCCAGAGTGCTCAAACAGCAGCAGCCCCCAGCTGCACCTCCCTCCACCCCCACAAGGCAGTAGAATCCCAAGCTCCACTATGCACTCTAGCTATGTAGGGTTGACCAATCTCCATGTGTAGGGGTTGCAACACTTTTCTCTTCTTCTCATTCAGGCTGAAACTTTCCCTCCTGCTTGCTTTCTTTTCCTTCTTTCCTAGCCCTCTCCCTTGCACGGGTTTCTGGAGTTGTAATCTGAATTTGCAGTCATCACAGCTCTAAAGACTGCACCATGGTTCCATCTGCTGTTACACGCATTATTCATTACACTGATTGACACTGAGCGCTAAATATGATGCTGCTTGCAACAGATCTCAGCTAAGTACAAACAATCAAAAAGCCAGAAGCTGAATCAATTCAATCTTCACAGGTTAGTCTAAACTGCATAGATTGAAGCAATAAACAAGTGAACAGACATTCACTTTTGATTCCAGAAATGCATTCACATGCCTGCAGTAGCCCAGGCTAGAAGCCATGCAGAGCTAGAAAATTCCTCCCTGCTTTGCTAGAGCAGACAACTTGGGCCAATCCTAGCCCACCCACTCTGTAAGGTGGAGTTTTTTGAGGGAGATGCAAACCACCCTGGGATGCTGGGGGACTGTGAGTTAACTTGAATCTGGAGGGGATCTGGGACAGAAGTTCAATAAACTGATTTAATCTAAATCAGTTAAATTTGATACTACATGCATCCAGCTTTATCTTAAACTGGTTTTGAACATTTTGAAAGTGTTTTATTTGTACTGCACATTTACAGTACAAATTTCCAATCACTTATACTGGTCTGTGTGTAATTTCTGTCCCTAACCCTCTTGCTCTATATTAATGTCCATGACCCAGCAAAAAATTCAGAACTCTGCTACCAGGTCTCCTTCTACTCTAGGCTGTGGCTTCCCAGATTTCTTTTCCCAGCCATTTCATGTTTCCACAGTGGGATGTTAAATGAAAGTGTCCTTTCACCCATTACCATTTCTTAAGGCCTGATATTTGTTGTCCTGATATGCCTACCCCAAACCTGCCTGTCTGTCTCTCTCATCTCCCTTCTAGTATGCCTCACTCCAACATCTAGCCTGCATTGTATTGCTTCTTGAACCTGTCCCAGTTCATAACAGGATGCAGTTCTTTGACACAGTATATAATTTGAATTAAAGCACTTGCAAAGTAGGAGGTCATTTTATAAGAGAACTATATTATTAGGTGCGCTGGAATCAGTCCTGTTTCTGGATGAAGGAGCAATGAAAGTAAGGGTCTTATCAGTTCCAGAAAGGAAGATGTTCTTCAGATCATTTTGATTAGAGAAGAAGCTCTAAATAAAACTAAAAATAACTTTAAAATAGGACTTAGAATTTGTAGCCTTTCTGCTGTGCACTTGAAAAACATAACTAATCAAGATAATACTCTGCACTTGTATAACATACAGGGAGCTTGTTTTCTGCAAGGTACAGCCTTTCAACAGTTAGAAGTGTTAGCCAAGACCAACTCCAAGACAAACCATGAAGTTAGAAAGAAGCACAGATGTTACTATTTGCAAATACTAAAAAGGTACTGAAGTTCCTGAGCACAACCCAAGTTGTGTTGATTTCAAGCAGTAATGACTCATAAGGGAGAAAGATGCTACTGAAATTACATGCCTGGGACTCTTCTTTGCCACTTCACTTATATTTAGAAAAAACAACAGTGTGTTTAGAAAAGCTTAACTGGGAGGAGAGAACTCTGAAAGTATGCAGTTACTGCAAGCTAAAATGAGTAAATTTACTTATCAACATTTGCTTAGCAAAAGAAATATGTGCATTACAGAACTCTGATGACTCTATTAAAGGCTAAGACAACCTATTTTCATCAATCTACTAAATGAGGTGATGCTGAAGGACGCAATGAAGGGTTATTGATGGATTTCGAGTAGTGATCCAAAGAACAGAATTTCAAGATACGCAATAATAATATGCTAAAGAAAAAGAAAACATTTACGCATCCTGACCCCCCCCAGTCCTAAAGCCCCTCCTAATGTGAGTAGTTCCACTGAATCTTCTGGACTGTTTCCTGAAGTTTGCTACAGAGTTTGTTTTATTAAGAAGAAAGATGGAGTATTTTTGATGGGTTTGCTTGAGCTGCAGTCCAAGTTTTACTCAAGCATCTGGAATTATTCTCTTCATACTGTGCAAGCTCAGAAGCTTAACACAGAATCTGGAATAGTTATACTTACTGTTATACGTTATCTTTATATTCACCCCACATCATAACTTTATGCCTACTTTATCCTTATATTTATATGAATAAGGGCTCCATAATCAGACAAAAAGTGCCAAGTTCTGTTCTACTTGTTGGCTATCTAAGTGGATTTAGGCATGTAAAATGTGATTCTATTCCACCCTGCTTAATTCCCTGAAAATCCATACTGCACCAAATTTTGTAGCACAGCCTCATTTTATTCTTATGACTGAGTCATGAAAAAAGGAGTGAGGAGGAGGACCAGCCCATTTTTTTGCAGTAATTATATTTCAAGGACCCAAGCAGGGTAGAATAGAATCACATTTAGGTGACTAAATCCACTTACATGACTCATAGAGGAAAAATAAGCTAGCCTTTTGTTTACAAAAAAACTGACCAGTCTGATAATCTAGTTCACTAAAATGACACAACCACAGGACCTGAGAAAGGTCTGACCAGGGAGGAAATCCTGACTCAAGGTGTGTTGTTTGTAGACTCAGTAGAAGAGCCATAGTCAACTTTCATGAACAGGTTAAAATATTAATACAATTTATTGAAGGAAAGGGATATAACTGGAGGCCAGCTGTAACATACAACTATCTGCAGTCCTTGCTATCCTGACCAAGTGTCCAAAGCCAGTTCTTTCCAATGAACATAGCTACTTTCATACAAGTCTCTTAAAGAGCCAATATCCTTACATAAGGAAGGTCACTTGGAGGCTTCCTACTGATTTCAGTAAAACCAGGATTTTGCCTCAGAAGAGGAAGAGTAGAGGTTGTTCTTCCTGTACAGCTAACAACACAAAAAGGCAAGAGGAACCATTAAAAGGGACTAGTTATACCAGCCTCCAAACAGAAAATGGGATGCTTTTGAAGCATTTCCTACTCATAGAAGTATGGTATTTACTCGAATTTAAGACAACCCTGAATTTAAGATGGTCCCCTAATAATTAGATTCTATGTATGGAAAAAACTTATAAATCTGCTATAATGTTCAATATATAGAATCTAATTCTTGAAGGGTTACATTTAATACATCCTCCTCACCACTACAGGGAGGAAGGCATTGAGGGGAACAGGTGACACAGGGAGGTTGAACAGCTTGCCTCTTACTTGTGCCTGCCCCCTGCCATCCCTGCCCTCTACCAACCCCTCCCACCTCGCATCCTTAGACCCCCTCTGTTTTCTGGCCCCTCCTGCCCACAGCCTGCTCCTCCCTCCCCTCCCACAGCCTGTATTTCCCCACTTTCCCCAACTCCAAAGCCTCTATTTCCTATCTGCCTCCTCTCACCAGGTTATGTTCCTCCCTCCCCCTTCCACCCCAGCCTTTGCTCCCCCACTGTTCCTTCCCAGCCTCTGCTCGTCATTTCCCCTCTCCCACCCCTTACATTTGCTCTGTACCAGCAGGCTCCATTCCCATTCTAGCCTGGGGCATGATGAATGGCCTCAGCCCCCACAGCAGCTATGCATGCCGTGCATCACTGCTACAGGGCTGGGCTGTGGCCATGCTCTGTGCCCCAGGCTGCAGCATTGATGGAACCTGATGGCAGGGAGCAAGGGTAAGTGAGGGAAAGAGAGGCAGGCAGGGAAGGAGAGGCTATGTGAGCTGGGGAGAGATGAGAGGAAGAGGCTGCAGAAGGGAGATGGCAGGATACAGAGGCAAGAAGCGGGTGGGACAGGCAGCACCTGCAGCTATGGCTCTGATCCTGGGTAGGGGTTGAAACCAGAGCCATAGCAGCTGACTGCCTTCCCCCCACCACCATACTTGATTGTAATATGAGGGGTTTTCTCTCCCTCCCCCACATGTTAAATGTGGGGAACCTCATCTTGGAACTGAGTAAATGTGGTAGCTCACTGTTAAGATGAGCAGAAAAATAGCAGATTTAGAAACTGAAGTCAAACAAAAGTAACAAAGAATACAAACATGCAGCATTCACATCACACTCTGAACACAACCTCTATTCACTGTATTTACACCAAATTTCACTCACTTCCTAGTAATGGCTTTGTTGGCAGTTCAAAGAACAAAAGCAAAAATTTTAACTCAGGCTTCAGCTTTCTCTGTAACTTAGGTTGTTTTTAGGGTGCCCCTGCAGAGATCATTCTACCCTAGACTTCTGTCCAAAGAGCCTTTCTCACTTCCAAGGTGCAATTAATGAGCCAAACAGACCCTCCAAGAGACAGCAGGAAATAGCTGTCATCTGCTTGCAGGGTTCCAATTCTTGCTAATGGGATGAGTCAATATAGCAGCAGTGTCACCCTCCTAGTAGGAAGTATTTTCCCTTACATATCCTCCTACATATTACAGTACAAGTGTACTGTATTTATTCATATTAACTGTGGTTTGACTGTTGGGATGCCTATACAGTTATTTATATAGAAGCTGTTCAATTCAGAGCGTTTGAAAGGAGGCGTCATCTGGCAAGGCTAGGTAAATTCTTTCATGACTGAGAAATAAGTAAATTTATTCTCAGTAAACAACAATTTTATATGTAAAAATGGACCTCTGTGCCTCAAAATTGCCAGTTTGACTTTTTCAAAAGGGTACTCTATCAAAATACATAGGAGATCACTGTTGCCTCCATTTCAGATCTTGATGGATGCCTTAGAACATGGGGCTCATGCCACTTCTTCAGAATAAAAATTCTATGGGTTAAAGATGAGGGGAAGTTGGATTTGGTTTCTAGCATGTAGCCTGTAGTGGTTTTGTTTCTTTTATGTCTGAAAAAATGTTCAATACAAACCACAAGGGCAAAGCTTAATGGCATTTTCCCAGAAATGCAAACACGAATTTTCTCAACACTGAACAGCAAAGATTCTACTTCAACAGTGAAGAAAAAGTTAAATTTCAGCCATCTGAAATGAGTACCTCAAGTTGCACCAGTGGCAACTGTAAATCTACAAGGTGGGACTGTGATAAGACGGTAGGTTTGAAAATTTTGACACCGATTCTTCTGATTCCCATTTTATAGTGCATGTAATTTTTCTGGAGTGCAACAAAACTTCAGACACATAAAGCTAAAACATTCATTCACTACACATACAAACTCCATCCTAGAATATTAAGGGCAGAATTCGATTTCACCAAGTAAATGAGCAAAGTGCATTTTTAGATTAACTCTGAGCTACCAAACTACCTTTTACTCACTCTGGTCACATAAGTACATCCATTACAGGAATAGGATCACTCTTTGGAGACATGAAGATCTCTCCTTACTCTTATTATAGGGACCCAGGGGAAGCAACAGAATCATTCTTACACAGTAGTAGAATAACTCAACATATGAATCTCAATCTGCACTTTAGCATGTGGTAGAATAGGATTCTGCAGAAGAGTTTCATTTTTTTCATGAGAAAATTAAAAGAAGATTTTGTCAAAAGAAATTCATAAACCCAGTTATGCCATTCTTCCTTTCACTGAGTATTTCCTTTACAATTAGTAAGACAATTCCTCAACTGCTATGCATTTATAGAACTTTACTGATTTATGTGGAACTATGCTAATTTATATCAGGTGAGAACCTGACCAGGTATGAAGCAACAAAGCAATATTGGGCCCTTTTTTAAAAAAAGGACACTTGACAACCTTCTGAGGGTTTCTTTTGAAGTGTTTGGATGTCAGACAGCTAAGGGACTTTGGTCTTTCAAGAAACTGATACAAACTTTTTTTCAACAAAGAGACTTCAGGCAAATTCTTTTTCAAATTAGCTGTTCTACATGTCTTGCTGTTATAGGAAATGTCAGTTTCTGCTAAAATAGGAGGGGCACTAGCAGAAACTTCTGCTTCATCCCAGTTGGAAAAAGATACAGGAAGCTGCCAGGCAAGTACAGATCCATTGCGTTTCTGTTAACAAAATAAGTATAAAACTTATTAAATCGGTCAAAATTTAAATCGCTCCAAAATAGCTTCTGGTGTAATGCACTAACTACTGACTACGTTTCTACACCATGTAAAGAATAAGACAAAGTTGAGCTGTTGTCATGGCTATGAACGTAATAGACATAGTTATCTCAGAAGTTCCATGAATCCTAGAGTCTGTTTTTCTTCTAATGAAATTAAACTGTTCGTATGTTCTGATTTCACATTCTCCATATGACAGGTTGTTTAAGATAGTTTATTCAACAGAATTTTCCTGTTTGTTTTCAAATTAGATTTTCCACTTATCTTTCTCCATATAGACTCACAGTCTTCAGAATTCAAAGCTCTTCTGGTTTACACAAACTAGCAGACAGAGCTTATCAACCAGACATCAACAGAATCTTACCAGCCTTGACTGAAACCTTCATTAAAGCTTAGACTTCCACATCTATTTAACAGCTGGTCACTTCCAGAAAATGTTCCCCCAATTAAGTAGCATTAATTTCCCTTTACAATCATGATACTAATACAGTTCCCTAGAGGCATCCTAATAACTGAGCTGTCTCAATATAGTATAGACCAAAGTGCTCAAGTGCTTTTGATTATATTTTAAATGTGTAAGTTATTGCCATTTCCTATTTGATAGTATCCACAAGTATGTTAACTGGATCACAGACATAGGAAAAGACTAGTTCCTTAGCCAAAGAATGTGCAATCCAAGTAAGTTATTTCCTTTTGATGTACCCATGCAGATCAAAGGCTATAATTAAGAACATTTAGTGACAGATCGGTACAAAGGAAAATATTAAATAACAAAAGTTTTTTTTTAAATCCCATATTTAATTCCCAATTTGATCATACCTTGACATATAGTTAGGTGCCAGCATTAGTTTTACCTAAAAACAAGTTACATATGGGGCCAAATTTGTTCCCTGGACATCTCTAATTGATTCCAATCTCTCATATCTGCCTGTTCTGCAGCTCAGAACACTGAAAGGACATAATACTCCAAGCACTCTTCCTTCTGCCTATAGCCTGATTCTGGCCCAGGTACTATCCCAGCCTACTACTATACCAACAACAGTGTGGGTGTAGACACAACAGCAATTAACTACTCCAGCACTCAGTGATTTTTCCAAAGGCCTGTTACAGACTTCAAGCCCAAAGAACAGTATATAAAGACTGCAAAAGGAGCCAGAATTTGGCCCAAGGAACAAACAAAGCAGAATGAGAGTGAAAAGGGAGCAGCAGCTGACCAGGACAGATGACATGTAATGGTAGATGGAAGAGAAGTTTTATAAAATGACACCAGAGCAAATGCATCATTAGTGTTGACAGAGCCAGCAGGGTGACTAAAATTCCCTGCAATAGTGACCCACAATGCAATTGGGTTTAACATTCATATAGGAGGGGAGATAAGAAGAAAATCTACTACAGTTGCCTTTAACTTTAAAAAGGGATACTACATCAACATGAGGAAGCTACTTAGACAGAAGAGTTAACAGCCCGCTCCCTCCCCCTCCGAAGGAGGTGAAGAACTTGCAAGCAACACGGGAACTGCTTCACAACACCATATTGAAAATACAGAGCAAATAAATATTGAAAATAAAAAAAAAATGTGAATCAAAAGAAAGCCAGCATGATTTAATGGCAGAGCTGCAGAAGCAAGAAACAGGAAAAAGGCTTCTTTCAAAATGTCAAAGTCAAATCCTAATCAGGAAAGAAGAGCATAAACTCTGATGCAGCAAATATAAAACTGTAAAAAAGTACACTAAGAAAGAATTTGAGGAGAAAACTTGCTAGGGACATAAAAGGTAACAATAACAATATATTTAAGTAAATTAAAAGTCAAACACTTCCCAGAGAGTCCGCTGGACCTTTGGATGATCAGGATGTAAAAGGGATGCTAGGGAAACTAAATGCATTCTTTGCACCTGTCTTCACTATGAAAGATATTAGGCAGATTCCCTCAGAAGATTCACTTCTTGCTAAGGACAAGTTGGTGGTGCTGACCTAAACTGAGGTTTCAGTAGATGAGGTTGTAGACAAAATTGATAAACTAAACAGGAGCAAACCATCAAGACCTGATGGCATTTACCCTAGGGTCCTGAAAGAGTTCAGATTGGAAATTGCTGAACTCCTAACTGTAGCATGCAAACTATCACTGAAAGCAACCTTGGTACCAGAGGACTGAAGAGTTGCCAGTGTGACTCCCATATTTAAAAGGGTTCTAGAGGAGATGCAGTGAACTATAGGTCAGTGAGTCTAACTTGTGTTCCTGGAAAACTGGTAGAAATATTAATTAAAAAAAAAAGACTTGTTTAGCATGTGGATGATTGTTTCTTGCTATGGGGGAGTGGAGGGGTGAAATCAGCATGGTTTTTTCAAAGGGTTTTTTCAAATGCCTCACCGACCAATGGAGTTCTCTAAGGGTGTCAATAAGCAAGTGGATTAAAGTGATCCAGTTGACGTAGTACATCTGGACTTCCAAAAAGCTGTTGACAAGGTCCTCCATCAGAGGCTCTTAACTAAGTTAGGTAGTCATGGAATGACAGGGAAAGTCCACTCATGGATTAGAAATTGGCTTAAAGATAGAAAAGAAAGAATGACTATAAATGATCAGCTTCCAGGATGGTAGGTGTGCAGATTGCATTGTAGGTGGTGACTCATGACACCACCTAAGAAGCCAAACCCTCATAGTGTTTCATAGGCTAAAAGCGACTAAGTGATTATAAAAAGCCCCCCCTTGCTGGACTGAG
>JAGPOW010000290.1:27709600-27758161 GCA_030014935.1 Caiman crocodilus | reverse complement strand
GGAAATCAAAGCCTAGTGCGGGAAAAAGAAATTAGTTAGAGAGTGTTCGTTCTCGCCCTAGGAGTCTGTGGAAATTAAGGCTCTCAAGGTGCGACAGTAGGAAATAAACAGCAGGGTTCCCCAAGGATCTGTGTTTGGATCAGTGCTGTTTAACGTATTCATGAATGACCTGGATAAGGGGGTGAGTAGCAAGGTGGCCAAATTTGCCAATGACACAAAATTATTCAAAGTGGTAAAGACCAAGGCAGACTGTAAGCAACTACAAAAGGATCTATCACTGTTGAACAAATGGGCAACTAAATGGCAGATTGAATTCAATGTAGATAAGTGTAAAGTGATGCAGCTGGGCAAAAAAACCCCAATTATACCAACACTATGATGGGCTCTACATTAGCTGTTACCACTAAGGAAAGAGATCTGGGAGTCATTGTTGACAGTTTGCTAAAAACATCAGCTCAGTGCTCAGCAGCCATCCAAAAAGGCAAAAAAATGTTAGGAACTATTAAGAAGAGAATGGTAAACAAATACAAAAGTATCATTATGCCCCTTTATAAAACCAGTGTGTCCACACATTGAATACTGTACCCACTTCTAGTTCCCACACATCAAAAGGGCTATAGAAAAGCAAAAAAAGAGATATTTGAGGGGAGGACACGATAAAGGTTTACAAAATACTAACTGGCAAAGAGAAAGTCAATAGGGATTTACTGTTTATTCTCACTCCCAACATAGTAACTAGGGGTCATAAAATGAAACTAGTAGGTAGTTAATTTAAAACATTAAAAAGGAGTTTCTTTTCACATGTGCAATTAAAAAGTGTGGAACTCATTGTCACCAGATACTGTGGAAGCTGACAGTTTAGCCAGATTCAAAAAGGGATTGGACAAATTATTGGAGGAAAGGTGCTTCAGTAGCTATTGAGCATGGGAGTTTAAGGTACAGTCTCTGAATCAGAATTTCCTAGACCTTAAGTACTGGAAATTGCAAGTAAAAAAGAAATCCCTATCACTCTCCTTTTCCACTTTCTGCCACTGTGTGACACAGAATGCTGGGCAAGATAGACCTATGGTCTGACCCAGTAAATGGCACTCCTTATGACCTGGAATTTAATTCTGGTTGAAAAATTTACAGAGAAAAGTGTATTGTATTCATTATCCTGAGAAAGAAGATAAGTGAAGCCTGCATCAGTGTGAACCAATGAGCAACAACTGCAAATTTAAGTTTACAGTGTTCATTCATCCCTATATACTGTAAGTCAAAGACTGCAGCCTTCCTACCTCCTCTCTCATTTTCTTTGAGATCAAATTTTCCATGTAAAAATATTTTTGTTGAACACTTCTTGGCTCCCTCTTTACTTTCTCTTCCAAGAATCCACCTCTGGTCTTTTTAGACAGTAGTAGACCTAGGGAGAAAAAAAAAAGAGATGACTATTATGCCCCATGGAGTGATCTGACCTCTTCCAAGCTGCCAGAAGCAGGTGATGAGCTCTGCCCTTCAAGTAACTGTACAAGAAGGCTAAATGTATACGTTACTCCCCTACCTGTACTCTACTCTAGTAAGGTAGGTTCATATTAATATGTATCAGAAGTTAGGGGATAGGTCCTCGCCCAGTGCAAATTGATTATGAGTGTCGCAGTAAAAGTAGCCCATCAAGGGAAGTTGTGAAAACAGGCTTTAGTTGGTCTATGTAAATTAGCTCAGGGTGGGCTTTCCATAAAAGAGGCTGGCATGGAAACTAGTTATGTCAGCTGTGGCAGGAGCAAAGAAATGGTATTTGTCACATCTGGCAATATCCCTGATGTCATGCGTCAGTACAACCCACTCTTGAAAATTTCCCAAGCCAGATTCCACAACATATTTAGGGAGTTGGGAGAAAGATCAGGCAAATTTTCAGGCATCAAGCAACCTTTATCAGGTCATAACATTTCTAAACTATGAATACAATGAGCTTTGGACATATTACGGTACAAAGGACTGTATATATAATTACATAACCTGTAACATCCTTGAACTGCTTGATCAGGCCTGAGTGACTTTTTTAAGATCTATATATAGGGGAAACAAAGGCGTGTACTGGATTTCAATCATTTATCTTTACTAGGAATTCTCTGTGGATGCTTGTCTTTATGCCCTGTAAATGTGCTATATTACATGTCACCGAATGTATATTTGATCTCTATTTGTAATGCATAGTTATTTTAATTCTAAATAAAAATAAAATATTATGGGGACAGCTGTTGCAAGGTAAGAATGACTGTACAGTTATAACAGAGGTATTTATCATTTATCCTTTCAACTTATTAAAGTTTGAAATATTTTTGTAAGTATTACCTCCATAGAAGACTGAATAATTCAGTGGAACTGACACTTCTTTTGTTGTGGAAATGGGGCATATTAAGCCAGCTCTTTCCACCAGCTCTAATCTCAGCAGGTTTGACTACAACTCCCATTGACGTCACTAGAAGTACAGTTAGACCATTTATAAGAGCACATTTGAAAACCTTTCCTTTTAAGAAACACGTACACTAATCCCACTTCCAGAAAAACTCGGTGTTACCCTATGTACCGACACTGTCCTCTCCTTTTTCAGCAATTAAGATACAGGGAACAAATAAATATGGTGCTGCTTTTTGATAATTTATGAATACGAGATGCGACTTTGGTTATCGAGTTGTTAATTGTATAAGAGTTGATTTGATTTAATAACAAGCTGTAAGGAAAACAAAAATGGCTTGAGATAAGCTGACTCCCCTTAAATACTTTAGGGTTTTTAAGACAATGCTGAAGCTATTAGTTGTAAACTTCTATCTTTAGGTCCAGCCAATTCACATAATTTGTTTAGCCAAGTGGGAACCAATAAATCAAAAGGACTATAAAAATTCAGAAGCCCCTTTCTGTCCAGTAGTGAGATAGTTACAGTTAGACAACTCTTCGAGCTCACACTCCAGACCCAGTGGACTGTTTGGAGAAGCAGTTAGGCCTTCCTAGCCAACCATCACAGGCTTTCTGCTCACTACATTCACCACTGACCACAAATAACTGAAAGGAAAAGCTGTAAGTGCCCACTGCAGTCTCATCTGTTCTATAAGATCTGCTCTGTAAGAACAGTCAAGTTTACAGTAGTCCAGGACCCAATCTAAGACTGTAAGAAAAGCATAATACCAACCCAGTATGGAAAAGGCACAAAACCTGACCCCTGAATCAGAAAAACCAGAGATGGGACTGAGATGCAGCAGGACTGTTACCATTTTTGGTATCAGGTCTCATTTTTCAGGATTTGGTGTGGACAGCAGGATTCAGCATTTCCCTACCCGCTCAACTTCATAAGATATATTTAAATTTAAATAGAACTTGGGAGGTTATATCCAAACATGAACAACCGAATTGCTAAAAGCAGCTTCCCTTCCTTCCTCATAAGGGTGCACAGACTGATGGAAATAGGGGATTGGAACCTGAGCACTCTGGCTGCAAGAGTCAAAGTTTTTTATGAGAATGCTAATACAGTCTATTTAGGTAACTACGCTGATGTAATACACACTTACACTTCAGTAAGACATTTAATTATTTCCACACTGAAATAAAACATTCTCACTTTAAAACCAATATAACAAATATAAAATATATAGATATAGAAAAGTGAATTCATTCAAAGACAGTTATAAATGGGGAATCATCAGTAAGTGAGGGTATTTCTAGTGTGATCATGAAAGGTTTGGTCTTGACTTAACTTCTCCAATATCTTTTTTGAACAGGCTAAAAAAATATATAAAATTATTGCTGGTGAAGATTGCAGACAGTACAAAAATTGGCAGAGTGGCAAATGGTAAGGACAATGTTCTACAGATTGAACTGCCTTGTTCAGTAAGGTGTTTCATTTGAGCAGCATACATTTTAAGATGGTCAAATAAAAGTCATTAATTTAGGAATAAATCACACTTACAGAATGGGGACTGTGCTCTGGAAAACAGTGATTCTGAACACTATAACGGATAACATATCATACATGAACACCCAGCACAACACTGCAATTAAATGGACTAAGAAAATCCTTGTGTAAACAGGGAAATACTGAACAAAAGCAAGTAGACTGTATAACTTGCATATATAAAAATGAGTGTTCCCATTATCGGAACACATTGTTCAGTTATCTGTCCATCTTAAAAGAATCTTGAAAAATTGGAAAGGGTTAAAAAAAACTTCAAGAATTATGTGAGGTCTGAGAAGCCAGCCTAGAAACCAAAATAGGTCAATCTATTTCATTTAATCAAGAGAATATTAAAAGGTGACAAAGTAGCTGGATGTGAAGATCATTTCAAATAATAAAATGCTTGTTATTGGTTTGAAACTGAGAGATATAACAAAATCTAATGACTAAAAGCTGAAGCTAGACAAATTCAGACTAAAGTAAGGCATACACTTTTAACAAGATCTGTTACCGCTGAAACAACACATTCAGCAATCTAGGGGATTTTCTACCACTTAACATCCATAAATCAAGATCAAATGTCTTTCTAAAAGATGTGATTGAACTAGATCAAGTGTTATAGTTTTGATGCAAGAACCCCGTTAGTTAGCTTCCTCAGCCTGTGTGATATTGGAGGTCAGCCGGGACTATCATAATACTCTCTTTTCACCCTAAATTCTACAAAGCAATGAAAATTGCTTCACAGAACTACAGGGTTCCATTGCAACAATGTAAAGATAAAATCAACCAAATGGTGAAACTTAAAGCCAACATAAAGAAGCAGACACCCCTAATAAATGAACTGTATTCTAACAGAGAAGTGAGCAGACACTCCTGAAAAAAAGAAAAATATGTAGTGAGAGAAAAGTTCAAGGGAGAAGTAAATAAGAGGCTTGGTCAAGCAGGCATCCATGTATTTGCATATTTCTCCAAACTACATTTATATAGCATAATAGTTAAAAGTATATCAAAATTTAGCAAGGATGAGGTATGCATACACATTAACTAGCCATATAAAAATCTTCTTATGGATTCTCAACACCATCCCCATTTTTGAGGAATTCAATTTTGATTTTTTTTTGAAACTTTAAAAAAGTCTACTGTTCACCAGTGTAACAAAAACAAAGGGTACTTTTACAGTTAAGAAGACCCTTTGAAATTAAGAGCACAATATTAAGCATTATGTTGTAATAATGTATATAAAGAATATGCAGAATTTTGTGACAAATTATTTTTTCTCTGCAAATTTTTGTTATTAGTGTCACAATACTTTCCTGGAACTTACTCTTACATGTATAAAATCTTATAATAATTTAGAATATTAGCTCTTTTGAATATAGTAGGAGATTTTTAGCATTAAAAAATCATGTTACATGATACTTATGATATATAAGTATCATAATGTTATATTAAACTATAATTATATGATAAACATTAAAAATAACAATTACATTGCATAAGGAGAAGGGACCCTTGATTTTGTAAAATAAAGAGATCTAATATTTTTCCTGTGGGCAGGTTCAGTGATGTATGGTTCTGTGAGAGCCAGATTTGAGAAGTCAAGAGGGAGCTAAAGGAGAAAAAGGGCATTCAGATGAACTATATAAGCATTTCTTTCTGAATATAAATTGCTACTGCATTTGAATATGAAGCACTGGTCGCAATTTTCTCCTGAATTGTAAGCTTCTCAGACATAAATATATTTTCTTTAAAATGATCTCAGAATTATAGCACAGGTGAAAATAATTTCTCCAAATGTGACAGGGCCATGCAAAGTTTTAAAATGGGTTAGAGAGTTCACTTTCAACTGTTAATACTATAGCAACTCAAGACAAAACCAATGCTGCATTATCTGACAGTAAATTCTGCAGAGCCTTTACTTCTTTTCTCAAGGGTATCCAGAAATATATTGTATTCCCTTATCTTTCTATCTGAACAAAAAAAATATAATCCTGTTTTCTTAAGACATCAATTTTTTACCTCTTTCATGATGATTTATAAGGTTGCCGTTTTCCTTTTATTCTGTCAGAGAGGCTTCTGCATTCTCATTGCAGCTGACCTCTGAATGCACCATAGGAAGCAGAAAAGTTTGATACCATCACTGCAGGGTAACTTCTTGTTATTGAAACGGTGACTAGTGGAGCAGCAGGACACTCAGTAAGAAACTTTTTAATTCTAATCATTGAAAATATTTCTTCTTCATCAAAATGACCCTGGAGCTACTGATCCAATTCTTGAAAATGACTATTTTGAAGTAGCTATGTTTAGTAGGAGAAGAATTTTGTCTTCATCTTGTGAGCGAACTAGGTAAGCAGAGATGCATTTTTCAAACAGTCAGTGGAAGGTCTCTTTCCAATTCTTTAAAACTCCATCAGTCTTTTTTATCTCTCTTGTTTCTAGTGAGAATGACCTCTTTCTAACCATCGTTCCTACTGTACTACTACCTTTTGTTACTGCTTAGCATTTAATCTTGTAGCACTGATGTTAAGAATATTATTTCCCGTAGCATGTTCAGAAATGAGCTAGGATGAGATGCACAAATTTCCACCAAGTAGTAAGTAAAAGCAGATTTTTGGGAAGGAGTGCTGGGTCTATGTTATAATCCCTCTTCCTGAATCACAGCTCACAAACAGTAGCTTTCATTAAGAAACATATCAGCTCACTTGAAAATTTAAAGAAAACGTATGAATGGTTTGAATATAACTGAGCTTCCTGGAATGCAAGTGACATACTTTCCTACTTTTAAGCTGAAAATATGTGAGCATTTGAATGTAATATTGCATAGTACTCAAAAGTGTGATCTCGGCACATGACAGTCACCATTTAGCTCAACAGTTCTTAGCGCAGCTTGGACATTGCTCCCTTTTGCAAATCACTAAAATTTCCCTGAGTCAGCTTCCTCATCTGTGAGATTAGGAAAAAATAATGACCAACCTCATAAAGCTGTGGTCAAGGGTAATGGTGTAATAGGGGCTACAATGCAATAAGAGTATTGCAAATCATTTTTTCCCATGGGGCTAAGGACTGAAATTAAACATAAATTAGTAGAAATGATCAGAAACCAGTTAAAATCTATAAACACAGCAGAAGTTCAGTATATATAAACTGCTTCCAAAATGGCCAAAACCTAGATGGATGTAATCAGACTTAACTGTTTTAGATTCAATTGGTTTATTGAACTTCTGCACTACATCCCCTCCAGGTTCAAGTTAACCCACAGTCCCCCAGGATCCCAGGATGCTTTGCACCTCCCCTGCCAGTCCCCTTGCAGGGTGGGCAGGCTAGCCTTGCCCAAGCTTCTAGCCTGGGCCACTGCAGGCATGGGACTGCATTTCTGGAATCAAATGTGAATGTGTCTCTTCACTTATTTATCGGTTCAACCTATGCAGCTTAGACTAAACAGTGAAGATTGAATCAATTCAGCCCCAAGCATTTTGACTGCCTGTACTTAGCCTTAATGACTCTGTTCTGTCATTTTGTCCCTGCCTTCATTAATAAGCACACAGTCAGTTATGTGTAAGTAATAAAATATGCCATTATTTTGCTATATTTACATGTGCTATTTTTTTTTCACCAAGGTAAAATTTGTACTGGAAAGATGAATGTTTCTTAATGACTAACTTCCATTCTTGGAAAAGACCCACTTTCAGTTGTTATTAAAGGCAACTCTCATTGACAGCTGCAAAAGAGAGTGAGGATGACATCATGGCAGGACAACTCTGGAAAGTTCCAGAACAATCTCTCAGAAGCTGTATTAACTACAACAGCTTCAAAAGTACCAGACTGGCTTATAACTGCAAATATTAAAAGTTCAGAAATAATATTTAAAGTACAGGGTCAGCAGCGAATGTTTGGACCTGCTGGAAAGAAGCAAGGTGCATGAAAGTGTTGCATGTAGCACAAATAATTGCCAGTGAATGTTAAAAATTATCCAGATCAGACAGGATGGCTCCTTTCCAAGAACAGAAATTAACAGGTAAGAGAAATTACTCTGTCTTTGCCAAAGACCTGTCTGCTTATCCTCATTTATGGGATGTGGCCAGCAATAAGAAAGGAAGAACTGCATTTTCATCTAGGCAAAGTCAAAAAGATACGACACACTGAGATGTATCATCTGAAGAAAAACTGATGCCCCTGACCTCTTCCATCAACATTTGACAATGTAGGTCATGACAATTAGAAGTCATGCATTGTACCATGACATCACATATGCAGTTCCTTCCCTAGGTCCTTATCAATTCCTGGTGTCTTGTCTTTGAGCAGGCAAAGTCTTGGGGTAGAGTCAATATCTTTTATTAGACCAACTAAATAGTTTAAAAAAAGTTATTATGTGTCAACTTGTTACTTGTCTTTGACCATATACTTTAAAATTAGACGTAGGATCCTGTATTATCTTCCTTTGAATATTTCTTGGGAAGTAGAAATTTTTGTAGTTTTGGATAGGATAATACCTAATCAAAGGGTATTCCCATAAGATTGCGTATTGTTATTTTAGTAATGGCCTGAAGCTTTTTAAAAATTCTGTCTAGATGTTAGGTTCTGAGCCAAAACTCTCTGAAAGAAAAAAAAAAACCCTATGCTCAATACTTTAGGCCTTTCTGAAATATCTATGATGTCCTGAGAGACGTCAGCAACAAGAGAAAGTTGAACATCTGAAAAAGGCTTAAAAACTACAGAAAACACAGCAAAGAAAAAGTGGAATAAAGGAAAGAAATATGCTAGCAGCATCCAAGTCATAACTTGTGAAATTCTTGGTTCTATTACGCTTGTCTCACTTTAAGCCTGCATAACCAGTTGTTTACCTAACTAGTGTGACTACCAAACCAAGCTGTTTGAGACCTGTGAAATTATGATTTGGAGATCATTCCAACAATTCCTTACATACAAACAGCTCTCATTGTAGTGAGAACTGATCACTAACATGCTTTCAGATGTTATTGTTACTATTTTATTATTTGATTTCTAATTCCAGGAATCCTCGTTAGATTACCAAGCAACAGGCAACACACCCACAAAAATCTGAATTTCCATTCAAGACATTTCCTAATAATTTTTTTGGTATGAGGATAGAGTCCATAATCTTAACTGCTTGCTTCAACGAGTGCCAAAGCCCTAAAGATGTTCCAGAGTAAGCATGAACCTGCAGGTCACCTGCAAAAGAGACCCCCAAGGATACCATAACCCAGGGGTGGGCAAAATGGGACCCACCGGCTATTCTATCTGGCCCATGGGGCCCTTAAAAAATTTAGAACATTAATATTTATCTTCCCCTGGCTGCCTCTCATGCAGCCCTCAATGGCCTGCCAAAACTCAGTAAGTGGCCCTCCGCCCAAACTAATTGCTCACCCCTGTCATAACCCCTTCTTGCCAGGATGACTCCATTAGTTACAGTACTGCCCTGCAGAAGTAACTCTGAAGAGAAATTAAAACCTCTCTATGGCAAACCAGTCATTCAATCTAAAGTAACTTCAAAGAAGACTGCAGATACTTCCAAAGACCTGCACCACTCCAAAGCCCTAAGTCTTATTTGCCTTACATCTGAAAGAAAGAGCTAAGTGCACTGGGCCTGTAAATCAAGTTAGAGAAAAGATTTAGCACCACAATTTTCTGCTCACCCCATCATGAAGCAAGATGCAGCACAAAACCTTAAAGACAAACCCTCTTTACAATATCAAAATAATTACCTCTTCAGAGCACAGTATTATGAAGATGGAGTACTGCAGCAGTACACATACCTGCAGGAGAGATTGCAAATTAGTGTATGTCCATTCTCAACTGGTAGAAGTCATCTTTTTCCCATTTTAATTACTGTTTTCTCTCCAATTAATATATCAAGGGCTGTTAAAAGTTTGCAATATTGGAAATCAGCTCTAGTGTAATTGGATTTCTTTTCTGGGCCAGAAGCCAATTTACACCAAATGAGAATCATGCCCACTGTAATCGACTGTCATGGCTGGGATGCTGTTTTGAATACAAGTTTTAAACAAATTCTATAGCTGTTTCAACCCCAAGCACTAGCCAGCAGGAGTGTATGGGGTTGCAACACAAAATCACATACATAGCTAAGAAAAAGGGGATATTTAATAAAACTGACAAAGCTTTTACTTGCAAGAATTTTATAGCTGGTTTACAAAGCACTAGTGCACATTTTTAATCTCTAAATGGCAGGATTTTCAAGTGCAAATATAATCATACCTGTCTTCTGCGGCTACTATCTGAATAGCTCCTTCAAGTATGTCTCCTTTTATGGGAAGAACATTCCAGATTTCAAGCCTTACTAGCCAGAATGCAACTTTACCTCAAATATCTTAAGGTACTGGTGGATATTAAGACAGTTGCATGATTGGGGTCGGAGGAATGTTATGCTCTATTCCCCAAATTATGTGACCTGCCATATGCCAGACAAACCACTGTCTCTTCTCCATCCTACCCAGTTGCATCCTCTACACACATGGATTGCTATAAATTCCTCAGCTCCTGCTTCTGCGGATACCCACAAACATTAAAAAAAAAAATCAGGCATGCCTTGATTGCATGCCCACTTTTAACAATCTGGGGTACACTAAGCCCAACATCAGGGAGCCTTTCCTTGGTATCAGACTCATGGTGCCTTGGACCTTTAAAACGTGGGCATGCAGCTAGGAACTCCAGCTGAATTTCTATGCACTTTTTTGAGTTCTCTGGGTGCTGTAAGCCTAAAGTAGGGGAGATGCTGAGGATGGGGGAGCTCCCTGTATCCTCTGCTGCATGTACTGTTTTAAAGAGGTGCCTAGCATAAGCAGCATGGGATAAGAGTTCCCTCCTCCCTAGCTGCTCATGCTAGATGCCTTTTTAAGGGTGCATGAGTAGCTGGGGTGGAGGAAAGCTCTCTCATCACATGCTCTCCCAGCACATACAGCTGAAGATGGTGAAACTTCCCCAGGTCCCTCTGTTTATATTGGCTACCTCTTAGCTCCCCCATTCCCAGCTGTGCACCCATTTTTGAAAAGATGCTTAGCAGCTTCCAGGGCTACAGCAGTAGAAAGCCACATTTGGGATCTGAGCTGCTCCCAGTCTGATCCCACCAGCTGGGTAGGGGGGCTGCTTTGTTTCAGATCACAGAGCTGCCTAGTGCTGAATCTTGATGCTCAGCTGAGTGTCAGGATTTGGCATCAGGTAGCCTGAGTCCCAGTTTGGACCCAGGGATGTCTGTCTGATCCACAGAGGCGCCCCACAGCCAGAAGCTTGCAAGGACCTGGCACGTTAAAAAGCAGGGGCTGCAAGGCAAGTGTCTTTAAAGTATCAGGTCCCAACAAGCCCACATCCCAATGTAAGTAGTCAGAGATTGTCAGCATTGGGAGCAGGGCAGTCCTCAGACAGGATCTAGACCCTGGGCTGCCCAGACCCCACTGCTGACAATCAGCTAAATTGCCGTCATTGGGATGATAGGGTATGCCACAGTTCAATTTATGGCAGCATTTAAGCCAATAAAAAAGATGTTACACCATAAATTTGGTAAACATATGAAATGTTGCTATTTACAGTGTAAATAACATGTTAATCATGCCAGAAATGCAATGTATGCCAGGGGCCTTGGAAAAGTGTCACAATGATCCCAAGTTTTCTAGGACTGTCCTGAATTACTGAGCTATATTCTGATGTTCCCACAGAGTACATTAAAAGAGGAATTTTACTCCAAATTTAAAAACTTCATTTTAAACTGGCCTTGCAGCAGAACCAATTATTCCATGTACAGTTGTGCATGGCATTTTGTCCTGGATTTACTTCTTAAAAACTGGTTACTTTGCCCAGACACCATCTATCAGACCATCCTCCTTCTGATTTGTCATGAAAGCCTCACCTAGGAAGGGAACTAATTCTGCTCAGATCTTTTGGTCCGTGTGTCCAAAACAGCATCCCCAAAGGCAACTGCATCAGTAATTACATTCTCAAGGCCAATCTTACCCTTACCATAACGTCTTTTTTTCCAAATGCAGTGGGACCCAATCACTGCTCCACCAGTCTGAGTTTACCAGCCCCACCTGGAATGATGTAACTTTAAGCTGCATAAAGTATGCTTAAAACTAGTTTCAGATGTTAACGGACAATCTAGGAGTTAAGAGTTCCAGGAGCTACCTAAAATGAATGAATAGCAAGGCCCTCTACCATCACTTACACACAATCTATAACCATTTTTTTTATTTTTTAAATGTTGCATAAAATCAGCAGTAGCTTCCAATCTGTTATTCTGACTAATATACATACTAAAGATGGATCTGAGATCCTCAAAATTTAAGAGAAATTTCAATTCAAATCCAAATCTGGCATGCTATTTGTTTTTAAGGGAGATAAGAGTTAAACTTAGGTTAAGGACTGGTTTCCGCAGTAACATACTTCTTGTTTTAAAAGGGTGGAAACTTGTAATTTCTTTCTCTGTGTTTCTGACAGTAAGTGTGCATATGCTTATGTCTAGGAGAATAATGGGTGTAGACGATGGGAAAGATATAGCACCAATCAGACCATACAATCTAAAAAAGTAAGAAAAACCTGGCATTCAGGGTGACTTTTCTAATTTTGTGATGGATCAAGCCCTAGATCTTTATAGTACTGTACAGACATAACTAGCCATAAACCAAAAGTTTCTCCTTTTAAAATACAAGAACAGTTTCAAGTTTAAACCAGCATCAGAGACACAGGAGTATATGAATGCTATTCAAAGAGCAGATAAATCTTTTAAAATATTAACATTCATTATAATAAAAGATATTGAAATATACTTACTGTTAATCTGTCAGTTCATCCTGGTGTCATGATTTCAGTTAACTATTGTTTTTCAGGTTTATGATGTCATCAGAACTCATCAATGAAATCAGAACCCCAGTGAAGTACAGCTATAAGTTTTGACTTGGGGGATTTTTTTTTTCTGTTCTACTGTGTGGTTATTCAGTCAAATCTCAGAAATACATGTAGTACAGATATCCTGCTCAGCCGATTACTTTTAATCTATGAAATGTTAAGAAATGCACTGCATATGGCTAAACTATCAAATCATAATATACATATACTAGGAAACTTTCATAATCACACTGTTGAAATGAGAGGTTCAAGTTCCGCAGTATGATTTCCTCTTTCTAATAGAGCATTTATCAAAATGGAAACAGCATGCATCATTGTAAGACAAAGTCATCTTATGCTGAATCAAAGTCAGCACCTACCAAATCTAACATATCTTTTGAATCAAATCTATCACCTACTAAATCACATCAGCATTATGTATATTGCACGTTGAACTGATGAATCGGTAGATAAATTAGATAGTGAATATATAATGATAATATTTATTAAAATAGGTCAGGGATTTATTTAAGCTAAATTTCTATAACTTGGTACATCTACTTTTGAAGAACTCTCTGGAGCTAGAAGGGATTTTGGAGCAAACTGAGAAAGATGGGTAATGAAGACCTGAAAAGGGAAACACTTGCCTACAACAAATGTTTTCATCATGAAAGGAAATAATACATTACCTTAATCTATTTTTAGGATGTGAAAAGCTGAAGCAATAGCTGAAGTTATATATTCACTTTAGGATATTTCATTTAAAAAAATCTGGCAAATTAAAAATATTTGGAAGAAAAAAATGATTAAAAGTTTAGAAAATAAAGCCACTAATGAAAGACTAAGTGAATTGGGTATAACCATAGAAGAAAATATGCTTAAGTAAGGACACAGAATAGAAAAAAATTACTTAAGTATTTATATTTGGTAGATTCTTAATGGTTGAGAACAGCTTTACATTTCCAGGAGATGTACAAACTCTCATTCAAATCCAGTTCTTAGTTAACCCTGTCTCTCCCCACTCTACCATTAATCTACCCAAAATACCACTCCAAGAAAGCCTTCACATGAGATATGCTTGAAGATATACACTGAAGCCTAACGGACCCAGACTCCAGATCAGAGGGAAAAGCAGATTTCTGAGCTCTGAAGAAAAAATTGTACATAGTATGTGGATCAAATATTTTCAATAGCCAGTACAGACAAGGTAAATGAAGCTGAGATACAACAGAATAAGTATAAGTTAAATAAATATTAAGAGAACCTGAACAAGTAAAAATAGTAAATGAAACAAATTACTAGCAGTGGTTGTGAATTCACTACTACTGAAGTGAAGCATTAGGTTCAATCTCATGATATTCTTTAGAGGTGGAAAAAATTTCTTGAATCTCATTTTTTTCCCACTTGAATATTACCTTTATGCCTACCAAGAACTTCCCAGGAAACAGCTCAAACTGAATTAAAATCAAAGTGATTATGCTATAAGATAACAAAAAGAATCAATTGATTAAATCAATGATCTTTCATTAAATCTAACACAAATTTATCAAGTTTCTAACTGCCTCATTCCTACCCAACAATGGAGGCTTCAGCCAAAGGCAAGAGACTAAATAATCAGCCTGCCCTAGTATGTACTATGCTGAGAACCCCTCAGGAAAACAGAAAATATAAATATTAAAAAATTATCTGAAATCTCTGAAAAATCTGTGCTAGATTCCATATTCCTTAGAGATTATTCTGACTATAAAAAGAAGGAAATGAAGGAGTTATCATCCACTGAGTATCATCCACAGAATTTCCCCCCTTTTAGAGCAATATGGTGCCTTCAGGTACAGCCCTGAAGTTGACATGGTACATAAACTGCACTGTATCATCCTCAGAGCAGCCCAATATGCCACCAAGCCTCAGCAACAGTTTATGCTCTACTACCTGTTTGCATTGAAATGAAAAGCTATTAGAGAATTAGTAAGGCCAGCTACTTGATATAGGAAACAGAGGGAATAAAAAGAAGACTGTGCATCTAACCTACATACTTGTTTGCAGAGGCATATATCCAGAGAGAAGGGGCTGTTAAACAAGTGAGACTTATTGAAGTTAGGCAGCAATAACCTTGATGTCCAGTATTAATATATGTTGCTTAAAGAAGGAAAAATGAAAACAAAGGGTCAGATGGAGCCCTTGTTCACCCTGGTAAGCACTAGCTCAGAGTAGTCATCCCACTGAGTGGATGGAGCATAGCCAAAAATCTGTTCCTTCATACTGAAGGCTCCTGCTTTTTCACTTCTGTTCTATTCCTGACACCCATCTCTTCTCAAAAAGGTGGGGGGATTGTTTTGTTTTGTTTTGTTTTTTCAGCTTTACCATTACTCTCTCACCATCTTCATTTACATAGAATAGCACATTGTCCTATTGTCACATTGTCTCTTTCTTTAGGGAACCAGTTTCTCTTTTCTTTTATGCTGTAGCTGCCTATATCTGCAGTCTTATGTAAATAATCAGTAATAAAAGTAATTTACATTACATACGTTTACACTTTTTAGAACCCAGTATAATAGATATATTTAAAAAATGGAAGCATCACTTAGAGTATGCATAATTTTCTGCAGAACAAACATATCATAAACAAAGTACCAGAATAGCATATCACAGCTTATATACTGATAGCTTCCCCCTCATGTACAGATCCACTAAGCATGTATATAAGTTGGAAAGCAGTCTAATGCACAAAATACTTCTGATTGTAATATGATTAACACTTTGATTATAATATAACCTGTGATAGGAAGTAACAGCTATCAAAATCTAGGCATTTAATTTATGCGCTAGAATATGTCAACTTTAGCCTCCAAATCTTGAAAAATGTGGCTAGTGCTCTTACTCTACTTTATAGAATCAGAGAAATTAGGGTTGGAAGGGACCCTAGGTAGTCATCTAGTCCAAACCCCTGCTCCAAGTAGGCCCATTCCCAACTAGGTCATCCCAGCCAAGGCTTTATCTAGCTAAGTCTTAAAAACTTCCAAGGATGCAGGTTCCACAGCCTGAGTAACTTTTTCTAGCATTTTGCTACCCTCCTAGTGAGTAAGCTTTTCCTAATATCTAAACTTCCCTTGCTGCTATATGAGTTGCAATATATTGTCTCATCTTTATTATAATCAAAGTCAATGGAGCTATTCATATGCTTATGCTTAAGCATTAGCTTGAGTGCTGTGTTATACCAAAGCAAAAGTCTCAAGTTATTGAGAGTATTTAAGTATTACAGCTTTGATCCCTAAATAAATGTGATTATTTTTTAGTTATAGCACATTACTTTCCACATTTCTCACAATCCAAATGGTCTGACCACTTTCACTTCTTTCAGGAACAAGGTTCACCAATGAAACCTAGGTCTTACCTACCTCTGAGAGGTCGACTTTTTAGCATTTTTGTGCAGCAGATATACACCACCGGGGCAACAGCAGCTAGCCTGATTGCAGGTTTCCACCCACAATATCTAGTAGCTGTTTCCTGACTAATCTAATCCTTCAGATCTTGTAACCAAATTTTAGCCTTTGTGACCAAGTACACTCCACCACCCATAAGTAGGTATTCACTAGCCTATTCACAATTTTGCATTTTTGTGGAAACCATGAAAAAAGCAGTTTCTGCAAATCCTGTGAAAATGCCAATCTCCACTATTTTGGTGTGGAATCACCAGGTGGGGGAGGGGGACTTACTAAAGATAAGATGCTGGTAACCCTGCCACTTGCTACTGATTGGCTGAGGGGGTTGCCTGTCATGTAGTCCTGCTCCTCTCCACCAGTCAGTAGCAAGGGGCCGGGCTGCACAATGGGAAGCCCTCTTGGTCAATGAGCAGTGATGGGTGGGACCACTTGGGGCAATCAGCGGCAGGGGGAGCCACTGCAGAAAGACCTAAAAAAAATGACTCTGTGATTTTTCCCTTGCCTTAGCAAGAATTAAGTAAATTCCTACCTATAAGACACTGCTACCCATTGTAAGAGATATCCCTTTTATATAATCATCAAGAATTCTAGTTAGCTCAGCTCTTCCTATCCCTGTCCAATGGAAGGAGAAAAGCTACCTTTATCTCCCTTCAAGGACATTCTATACCTGTCCAGAGATATCAAGACAGGAACTCTATACCTGCCCTCCCTTTCTCCCCATCCTGTACTGGAGGTTGGGATCAATTACTACTTGTCTGATCAAAATGTTTATCTTTGTTAAGAGGCAGAAAGGCAGAGTGCCTTATTTATTTCAAAGCCCCTCATTATTTGCAAATAGCACAGAAAAAATGTGTTACAAAGGAATATGTTACATTTGGTAAATAACCAGTATAAGTTACAGGAGTAGGCTCTGACATTTGGGTCACAACTCCCCATCTTTAGGGCTGTTTCTTATAACCAGTTTGCTTGTATCTGCTTTAAGGAATACAGTTCAACTGCATTTTGAGACATATCATTGTTGATCTCAACATGATTATGGGCTGCAAGAATGATAAAGCCATGACACAGCAATGTAATTCTAAGATGCTTTGGGCAAAGTATTTCCAGAAAAGCAAGGGAACTATTAATATCATTGAACAAGGTGCTGGTAAGACCTTGTTTTGAATTCCTTTTTTGGGGAATGTTTCCCAAAAATTCCTTATTTCAAATATTCTGCACACTTTGGTCACCCGTAATCAGGATTAATTCATATTGAAATAGGTGGAGAGAAAGTCTGCCAGGAAGATACCTGCCTTAGGAAAGGAGACTAGAAGAACTTTGCTGCTTAACCTAGCAAAATGAAGGCTCAGATGTGCTATGAGTGCTATATATAAATACTAGGGAAAGGAGATAAATACTAGGGCAAGTAAAGAAATATTTAAGCTAATGGAGAATACTGGCTTGAGAAAAAATGGCTATAAACTAGCTATGAATGAATTTGGGCTGGAAATTAGTGAAGGTTTTGAAACATCAGCATAATCAGGTTCTAAAACAGCCTTTCAGTTGGATTAGTAGAGCTAGAAACCTAATTGCTTTTGAAATTGAGCTCAGTAAGTTTTTGAAAGGTATTATATGACATGATGCCTATAATATCAGGAAACTGAACTTGATAACATGAGATTCCTTCCTGTCCTGTGTCTCTATGTACACTAACAGTAAGAGCCTAGAGAGGAGAAAAATTGAATGAATGAGACTTGAGAACAATTTTAAAGTAATTACCTTGTTTGTTCAAAATAGTGTAAATATATAAATAAGCTAATTAAATATCACCATAGCCCTTTTCCTCCTGTGAGAATGCAAATGATCTCTCAGAGGGGAGTTGAAGATTAATAAATCTTGTAACTGTTCTGCATTATAAGCATTATAAAAGTGCAAAGTATTATTGTAATGTTGCTGAGATCAAGTAATCAAGACTTCCACCGCTTGGTTGCATATTCATTTTTCCCTGTGTAAGCTCATGGATGATTGTACAAAGACTTTTGTTAGTGAACTTTTCAAGCACATCATGCCAGAGCTTATGTTGAAATAAATAGGTGATCAAGAAATACACTAATACTCTCAGAAGTTGAGAAGCATAGTTAACCATATCAGTTTGATGTTGGGCAGAAGGTAGGGCGGGATGGCGCCTCTGGGCACCTGTACACATGCCAGACATCTGCTCTGATGCATGCTATTTAGCATTAATTGAGTCTGCTGGAGCATGTTAATTAACATGCTCCAGCAGCCTCTGCATCAGCAGCCTCTGTATTCAGTGTCCCCACCCTTCAAAATGGAGGCACTTGAACTAAACATCATCAAACGAGCTTTAGTTCAAGCACTCCCAATGCCATTTTGAAGTGTGGGACACTGAATAAATGTGATGCTGCAGGCACTTTAATTAAAGAAGGTCTCAGAACCACTTTAATTAAAACACCCACAACTCCACCCCTGGAGCATGTGTATAGATGCCCTTTAAGTCTAATTCATCAAGAAATGCATGAGCTTTTGTAGGTCACAGCCTACTTTGTCAAACGATCTCAAGGGTTGTAAGTGTTTCCATAACCTGACATTTAACTTTCTCAAAACTGTGGTATCATGCATAAAATGAAAACATTCTGAAAGGTACACAATAAAGCCATAGTTATTCTTCCACGACCACCATGCTGCATGAAGTTATGGCTCCTACATGTGCTTGAATTTATCTTCTTCATTTGCAATTTTTGTTATCTCTTGGAAGCAGCTTCTGCTAGCAGAAAAGACATTTGTTTTCATACTGTTGAAATCTCATTAGCAGTTCACATCTCAGAGTATTTTTAGTTACTACTCTGAGATGACAAGATATGTTTTCTTTTGACAAGTCTTGAAGTCCAGTATTTAAGAAGTAATGGTTAGCTGTATAAAGCAGTTATACAGAAATGATGTTCACTGTAGTCAATAGCTTTTCCTGCAAATCTATTGTTTAAACTACAGTCACGGGATGGGGTCCCTAAGGATGGCCATAATTTCCTAAAGCCCCTCGATCATGCCAATTTGGCCCGATGGGCACCCTCTATTCTTGCCTGCCATGTCTTGATTTATTTTGTAATATAGGGAGGATGCCTTCATATCCTGTTTACCATGATCCTGATGGATTTCCTTGGACACCCTGGGTTCTGGACCCCTTGTGGGTCCCATTTCAAACTAGATGTCCCAAGGACACCCCAGCCTTATGGGCTACATGTGTGGCTCCAAACTGCCCCTTTACCATGCCCCAAACCTCACAGATGGTCCAGGCATTGTCTCGCCTAGGCCTTGTTATAATTCGGCCCCTTGTCTCTGTGCCCGTCAGTGCTGGGCTCTCTGCAGCCTTTGTCTCTGCACCCCTGGGTGCCAGGGTCTCTGCACCCCAAATGCCGTACCCTCACTGGTGCCAGGGTCCCCACGCTGCTGTGGGCCCCCAATGAGGCCTCCTCCTTCCCCAGATAGTCTCACCCAAACCACCAGTGTTATAAAACAACAACCAAACATAAGCCCCTGGGCTATAACACAACACAAACTGCTAAAGGTATCCTCTGCCCCTTTACAGTACTAGGAACAGCACTTAGTCAAGCCTCTTCCCTTCATTCACTCTAGGAGGGCTCCTTCCCCCTTGGCTGCCAGCAGAGAACTGCCTCCTAGTCCCTGTCCTGGGGTTTATATGGGCCCTAGGGCCCTGCCCCGTCTGGCCAGCTGACCAGGTGCAGGTGCAGGCTAATTTTCTCATTAGCTAGCTATCATGGTAACCTGCACCTGGGCTCCTGTCTGGCTCTTTAGGCCCCCCCCAGGCAGTTTCTGCTCTTCTAGGAGTAGGCATCTAAGTGCCCTGTGACAATTACTGAAAAACATAATTATAAAATTGTCATCTGTCGAGGGTAAGTGTTATATGGCCTTGGCTCTCTCCTATCTGACATCTTACAGGAGTGTGTTGTCAGGGTGAAGATCAGAACTACCACAGCCACTCTCTGGTTTTTCTCTCCTGTCACATGATAGGTCATCTTTTAAGGTGGGAGCTGGTTATGTTGGCTGATAGATCTGGAGGACTTTATGCATGGGGCTCCACCTCTCTGTACACCCCGTGATTACCACACCCTGAATGTTATCCATCTTCCTCTTTGAGTCATAACTCTGGGATGAGATATGAATTTAAATTCCCTTTTTTCATGTTGTATTTTGCACTACCTACCCAAATAGATGCTGCAAATAGATGCTGCAGTGTGGTCCTATGAGACATTGTAGGGACTCTCAATGGCAGCTCACAACCAGTCTGTAGCCTACCTTGTAACAAGTAAGACAATCCTTCATACACAACTGCAATCTTGGTCAGGGACTTCTAATTAATTTATTCGGAGTCCATCAATTGCTCAATTTAATTCATTTCCATAGAGGGTCTCTCAAATTCATCCTTTGAGATCCTCTGGACCTATGCACTCAAATCACTTTGTTGACAGTCCATATTCTTATATCAATCCATTAATTCAGGGTTCATCCCCTTCTACCAACTCATTATAGGTGTCAGAGGTAAAGCAATTTAAATCAATTAATTAATTCAGGGTGCATTCCCCCCCCATTAATTCATTAATGGTCTCAGAGATAAATCCACTTAAATCAATATGTCCATTCAGGGTTCACCCCCTGCTATCAGTTTATTAACAGTCTGTCTCAGGGGTATATAAACTTAAATTAACCCTCGCCCAGCTGGCTCTGCTGCCCCAGCTCACAGTGAGCTCAAGCTCCACCACCTCACAAAACCCATCTCATGTGGTACCTGCTTCAGCTCAGGGCTTCAGTCCTTGCGCAGGCAGTGTGAACTGGCATTCTGTGTCTGAGGGTCCCTTTGTTCTTTGGTGGCCCTCCAACCACTTGTATCTGCTGCCTTGCACCCTTCTATCACAGACTGCTGTAGACTAGTGCAGCCTTCAGAGTCCTCCAGTGTCCTCTCTCCCTGGACACTACAGTTTCTCCCTGGCTCCTCCTCTCTAGGGCCAGAAGTATTGTTTGTGGTTCCCTCACTGTCAATCTGGAAGCAGCACGTGCTATGAAAATGTGGTGGGGTGCTTCTGGTTCCATCTGGCTTCTTTCTCTCACCTGTGGTAAGTACACGGTGATCGTGATTTGCAGGACTTCCTCTTCACTTTGTGCTTCTCCCATCATAACATCTCCAAATGTATATTACACTAATGGGAGGTGAGAATGGCAACACTTAACCCTACTGCTTGTTATGAGTACAGAATCAATGCACTTCCAAACAAATACCTATTTGAATAAATAAAAACAAAATAATAGTTTGGGAAGCAATAGAGCTGATTATGACATCTTAATCTGGATATGCATTCTTGTTATTTTAAAATTCCTGGCACTCGTTTCCTGCCATTGGCGGGGGGTCAGACTAGATGGCCTGCTCTAGGCCCCTTCTGACCCTAGGTACTATGATACTATGGTACTATGATATTTAAAGTTATGTTGTTAAGCTGCACAAAAAAATATAATCACAAACAGGAGGCAGTCGTAAATGTAGCTACTAGAAAATAATTTTAAAGTCTTAAAGCTTTGGGAATGAAAAGTACTTTTTGCCCAAGATAACACCCATCTCTGAACGTGTTTCAGTATATTGATCAATAAACTGAATTTCCATGATGAGAACTGAAATTTTGAGAGAGTAGCAGGAAGTAAGAGTCATGTAAAATGGATTCAAACAGATTTTATGAACTCTGGTATGAAGTTAGTAGTTACAATAACAGCAATTATACTATTTGGATTTGTGCTTAACCACGAGGAATTTTATAAAACATATTCCCAGTGTAGCATAGCTAGAGAGACTGTTGTTGTACAGTCAAACCAAAGATACCTCTGGTGTCTAAAAAGAATGATGTATAAGATAAACCTAAGGAATCACAATTCAAATCTTGCAAAGGCATATACATATGCTCAATTTTATGCCTTACTAAGCACTTAAGACTCTGCAGAGTGAAGGCCTAAGGCAATGATATTGTGTGTTTCTTTGTTTTGTGATTTCATCTGCCTTCTATAATTTGCCAATATCATCTGTTTTTATTTAAGATGGCTTGAAATTCATTATGAACACTGTTAGTTGGGGAGAACTTGTTAATAGATAGCTTGTGCAGAAGCTGAACCCCCAAAAAGGCAGAATCGGTGGTAAATAACAACAAACTGAAATCTCCTTCTCAGTTTAATGTTGAAGGAAGACTGCAGGGGGATAAAATATATAATGGGGGTAATGTGTAAGATTATAATCAATGTATTAAGCCAAGAAGCTTTCACTGTTTTAGTTGATTTCATCCTAAATTTTCTTTAAATAATCTGAAAATCATCTTCATGTGTGTATCATGGGTAAAATTTGCAGAAGTACCTTAGAGGCTGAGACCTATTTTTGAAAAGTATTTCAGAACTGTAAAACCTAAACTCATTGACTTTACATGATGCTAGGAAATTCAAATCACTATTGAAAAAGGATTTTAATTCCCTAGCCACTTGGCATTTCTGAAGATTTTTACTGTATTGTGACAAAGAATATTTTCTGTCTTATCATCAAAATATTTATTGTATGCCCAGTTCTTATTTTTATTTTTCTAAAGGAGCACCCTGCTGTAAAAGTAACATACATATATTTTAAGAATGAATATCATGCTCAGAAATGTTCCACAAAGACTTACAGCCCAACAGAACAGTACAGTGCAAGCTGCAAAATAGAACCAAAGTATGGTTATCAGAATTTTGCAAGACTATTTCCATTTTTAATAGGTGCTTAACAAAGGAGCTGTGAAGCATTCAGGCTGTAGTCCAAGATAAAAACTGTTATCTTGGGTTCATTTTTATTAGGACTAGGTACTGACATTCAAAAAACCTAAGGTGGACTCAACCTAAGTTATGCCTTTTTGTGTAAGTAGCACAGTTTAGATTGGTAGTGAACAGAACACAGATTTGCACTTGGTGGGGAGGGCAAATTTTAGACCAGGTTCCACTATTTTTAAACCAGTCTGTGTGTGCCAAGCTTCTGTTCTGTTACAGGTATAGACCTATTTTGTGCGCCAAACTTTTGTTCTGTTGTACATATAGACTGTTTTCTGATCATATAGATTTCCTATACATGTGCAGGGAGGCTGCTCCAATGCACTGAAACTACAGCATGTAGGAGCCGATTTAATTGAGTAATTACCATGCTCCAGCAGACTCCAACTCACGTATATGTCCTCATGTGAAAAATGGTGGCAGGGTGCATTAAAGTGCTTTAAAGTGCCCCACCATTTTTCAGTGCAGGGACTCTGATACATGACACTCTGGACGTTTTTAATCAGTGCGGATCTTGAAACTGTGGTAATTAAAGCGAAACCCTCCCCCCACCTCCTAGAGCAAGTCTATAAATGCCTTTATACCTGTAAAAATGTGACATCTGTACCTGGCCCTAGATGACCAGCAGTGGTTCAACAGAGTACAATTCTCTGAGAAAGATTTGTTGTCACTCATTTAGATTTTACTTCTTAAAAAGCCTTCCATAATGCATATAAATTAAAACATATGCAGTCATTACTTAGCTAAGATGCAACATCACATCTACTACAGAGTCCTTCTATGACCTTGCCAACTTTATGGAGTGTGCCAATAACAGAGCTGGGATTAGAAAACTGACTGATTAAAATTTTGCTCACTAGGATAAAATACTTGAAATGAATCATCTCATTTTCTTGCATGTCCTCGGGTTGCTGCAGGCTCAATAAATTACATTCATATAATAGCAAACAACTATAAAAAATTAGACTTAAAACATTTCATCATATATTGTAACATCATAGCCTATTTTTAAAATTCCTCAACCTACTTAAAATGTGATGCTCATAGATAATGAGATTTATAGCACATAGTTTTCAGGGTGAAATTTCAGAGCTACAGGCCTGATCTAAGATGCACTGAAGTCAACTGGAGCCTTTCATTGACTTCAGTAGACTGTAGATCAGGCCCTATATGCACATTTTTGACAGACATTAACTGCTGTCCTAAGGATATGCACAAACACCATCAGAATGTTCTAGGTGGAACCTTCAGCGATAACCAGGGAAAGGAATGTTAATAAGTGACAGCAACAAGCAAATGCAATGGAAAACTACAGGCAAAAGTGTAACAAGCCAGAAATGCAGTCTTATGAAGTCAGTCTTTGTCAGTCTTACTCAGATTAGTTCTCCATTCAAGCCATCTTATTCAAATACCCAAGATCAAGTTATATTTAACATAAAATTAAAATGCTAGGTCAACTTCTTAGATAGTAAATTTGCTTATAGCACAGCTTATATCTGATTGTGCACTATATTATAATGATACATATTTAGATGGTTGGAAACATGATTTTTTTCATCAAATAGAAGTTTTCCAAAATTTTTCTTTAAAAAAACTAATTGTTTAGAATATTTGAAGTCTCAGAGGGCTGCCAGGTGGTCTGGTGAGAGAATGGCAATCCTATGAGTCTGCCATGTGAGATGGTGGAAATCACAGGGATCTAGGCCATTCTCTTCTCAGCTATCTCCTTACCCTTTCTCCATTCACCCAGTGTCCTACACAGCCTATGTCATCATAGCTAGCCCAGTGTGCCAAGCAGAACTATAGTTATATTTAGCATTCTATGTATTAGATGTTAAAACTCTTGGATGTAGATGCATATCAAAATTCCAGGAACAGAGCAGCCATAAAACAAACTGAGAAAATCTTAGACCTATACTTTGTACCCTAACTGAAAGGGTAAAAATAGATCTTTAGTGCTGTTCTAACTGTCTGTAATGTTTACAAAAAGTTTTTTAAAGCAGGAATTAAATACTGGACCTATTTGTAAAGAGAAAACAAGTTTGTTTGTTTTTTTAAATAGAACGTGTCTTCTAGAAAACACCCACTGCTTCCATTGCCTAGCAATCCTGCTGCACCTGGAACTAGTGAGATGGAAATATCCCATAAAATAGCGCATCATCTTTCCAACAAATAGTGATGAATAAGGAAAGCAATATATCTAAGTAAACTTGCTGAAAAATAAAAATCCAAATTCTGATTTAACAGTATATTTCTTAACACATTTTAAGATTCCAAACCTCAAATTCTAATATTATAAAAGCCTCAGTCTGTCTATCTGTCTGTCCATAGCACTTTATTTGCACTCTGATTGGCTGTCTGAAACAACCAACCAGTGTGCTCCAAGAGCATTCCAGACAGGAGGCAGTGGTGATAGTGTGGCACAGCACCACTGTTATGGCAGCAACAGAGCAGGTAGAGCCGAGGGCAAGGCCAGTGCTCCTGGCCTCACCTCCCACCCACCCCATGGCCCTGCTCACTGGAGGTGGTGGCAGCATGGGGTGCTGACCAAGGGGGATGGAGGGGATGGCAGGACAAGTTTCCCCCTTTCCTCTATGCCTGGAGGGGTGGCAGCGCCATGAGGTGGAGTACAAGGGGAGGCTGCAGATCTGTATAAGGGGCAAACGGGGCCGGAGGCAGAACAGCAGCAGCACAGGCTGGTGGGTGGTGGCGCCCCATCCCCACCCAACCCTTGCCCCCATTCATTCTTGACGGACATTTGGCTAGTTTTAACATAAAGATTTAAAAGAATTAAAACACTGACCTATAGCTTGTTGATCCTTTTTTCATTTTCTATATGGTATGTAAGTTACCATACCCTATGTGAGCAGAAATAAAGGTTTATTGCTGCTATTTTCATTGAGGTCTTCTTCTATCTTTGTACTCTCTAGCCATCATTAAGAGAACTGCATTAGAATTTCATCATTATTTTAAAATGTCCTGATAACTTACCTCTAATAAAGTACATAATTATTTTAAAGGGACTGATCCACAGCTTCTTAGAACTGAAAGAAAAGGGTAAATTTCTCAGCCATTCATCTTTCATGCCTTCTTAATGAAAGGGAATTATTTCATTCAATTATCTGTTGCAAATCAATTTAACAGAGCAAATGCACCTGATGAAAAATAAATGTTTTGAGTACAAAAATGGCAAATGATTTTTAAAATTGTCTTGCTAGGAGATTATTAGAATCAATATGTACTTTTAAACACATTTTGAATTCTTATAAGTGCCAGCACTTTTATTTTAAATTAAATGTTGCAAACTATATCACTATAGTCTGGAATCAATGCATTTGATAAATTTTTAGATTAAAACTACACAATTTTTACAACTGGCTACTGGACTTGCACAAAAATAGTTTTATTTATTTCCATTTTAAAAGTCATCAGTCATGTTTCTCACAGAGTAACAACAAACCTAGAATACCACTAGGTTAATCCCAAGTGATCATTCATCCAAGTACTAGTCAGGCAAAAACCTATTAACTTTTGAAAATTAGACAGAAAGACCAAAGTACTATGTGCTTGGGTTTGTTATACATTAGCTATAACATTTCCCAACTGGCTGCACAGTAACAAATTAAGGAGACTTTTCCTGTAAATAACCTGTAAGTAACCAAACATCTACTTTTAGGGAGTATAAATTATAAATGCAATATCAAAAGATGATAAAAACATGTTTTAAAAAAAACATATTTTTCTGTTCATCAAAGTGGACGGGTTGGCCGAGCTGTAATATTATGTTACAAGTTACCCAGAAAATATGCAGCTCTAAATGGTAGTCAAAAATCTGTCACCTGCTCTTCTACTTACATTTTCTGGAAAGATAAACATGTTAATAAAGAGGGTAACACATATTGGTATCTGCTAAAACCAATAGCAAGACCAAGATATTGTTCATTTTCACACTAAATGCATTGATTTTCAAAGTATTTAGGTCCCACTTCAGAAAAGCATATCTATTCAAGGTAACATTCAAGCATGTACCTGCCTATAAAAATGGGCTAATGAAATAAGTGGAATCTTAATGCTATCACACATGCTGAATAGCACCTGATGCAGGGTCCATGCATATCATTAACTTCAGTGGGTACTGTATTAATGTATTTTTTCAAATCTTACACATGTATGTGCATATACACATCTATTTTTTAGCTATAACAAAAATGAAAAATTACAACTCAAAAGGCATTTTTTTCAGAAAGCAAGCCTATTTCAAATACAATCGTTATTTTGCCTAACTGGATCAGAAAATATTGATCTTGATAATCCTAAAATAAACTCATAGGGCGCATCCACACATGCAAGCACATGCACTTGCAGCAGCTCAAATAGAAGCAGATTTGCAAATTTGAGTTGGGGCTTTTTGCCTCAGAGCACATGCTCAGATATGCACTTTGGTGTGGAGCAAATTGTGCCATTTGGGGCAAAATAACCTTGCCTGGTTCCTCCTGGATCTGTAGCCAGGGGGAGCTAGAGTCTGGGGCCAGCACCTGTGCTGTCCCTAGCAGTATAAAAAACTGTCCTGTCCTGGCCCCATCCACACAAAAAGCTGCCTTGGCAAACAACTCGGGGCTACTTGCTCTCTGGATCTTCTGGGGCCCAGCCAATTAATACCTGGGGACACTACCCCTTGTGCCAGCTGGACTGCTACAGCAGCATCCCAAATCCATTTTTTAAAATACCCCAAAAGGAGTTTGAGGTGGGGAAAGAGGCGCATGAGCGCTCATCTGGACGCACCCATAGGGCATATCTATACAAACCCACATGTGCCTCTTGCCGCATCTCAAAGCAGTTTGAGATGCAGGAAGAGGCATGCTGGGAACAAAAAAAACATTCCCGGCTCTGCATATAAGTCTGGGTTCAAAATTTGATACCTGGATATCTAGGTATCAAAAAAAAACAAAAAACCCACACATGCAGGGAAAAAAAAGCAACTGGAGACTCAGGTCCTCGAACAAGATTTTCTGGTAGCTGGCCAGAGCATTCCTATGGTGGCCCCTTGCTCTGCTGCTGAAGTACGCTGCCTCAATTGGTGGGGCAGCCTGAACTGATGCAGGCTGCATAGACCCCAGCTCCATTCGAGGTAAGTAAGGGACTGAGGCTGGGGGGCACAGGAGCGGTAGGGGGGTGCAGAAGGCTGTGAATGTGGGACAGGGCTGCTTGGGAGGGGTGGCCCTGCCTGCCTCCCACATGGCCTACAGCCTCTCCCCTCCTCCCCAGCACAGCAGCAGCTCATTGGGACACCTGTGGCCCTCCTGGCAAAGACCACTGTGACAGAGGGCAGCGCAGGTTGGTCCCGGTCGCCTGGCACATGGTGTTCCTTGTGGCAAATCATGCAGGCCTGGCCCAGCTTGGCATCCTGCACCTCTGGGCAACTCTGGGTTGCATGGGCTATCACCTGGGGCCCCACACTCACACCACTAGCGGTGACTGTCTGTCATGGCTGGCCAGGTCCTGTTTGCACAGGCCCCACCCAGGCTGGTTCTATGCATGCAGGACCTGGCCTGGTGAGACATGCAGTCCCCGCAAGTCACACAGAGCCCTGGGGGACATGCCAAGCAGCCTGGAGCTGCCCAAAGGTACACAGTGCTGAGCCGGGCTGGGTGGGGCCTGCACAATATCGCACTGGCAGTACCGGTGCCAGGCAGCTGGGGCTGAGCTGTACTGCCCAATGCCACATGGGGGGTGCTGTGCCAGGAGGTTCTGAGCACCCCAATGGCCGCTTCAGCTGTGGGTGAGCTATGGGTCATATGCGGGGCTGGGGTTCTGAGGAGGAACATATGGGTCCTGCAGGGGGCTCTGGAGCCACTGCAGGGGGTGGCTCTGGGCCCTTCAGGGGGGAGCAGTCCATGAGCAGCCCCCCCAACTCTGCCCCCACACCCACAGTCCCCCACAATACACCCACAGACCTGGTCCTTTGTGTCAGGAGTGAGGAGGCAGGGGCACAGGGCAGGCTGTAGGTTAGGAGTGGCAAGGGCAGGGGCAGGGCAGGGGCATATCACTGCTGCTCAGCATTGCACATCCTGGTGAGCAAAGGAGGCAGGGGCAGTTCTGATTTTTTTCTATGACAAAAAACCGAAAAGTAAATACCAAACACAACAGGTATTTAGAATTTATTTTATTACGATGATGGAGGCACTGGAAGGCTTCCAAACAGCTTTAAACTTGTAAATATATCAATAAAACATTGCCCAGTTGATCTCTCGCTATATAGTGGCATTTCATTTTAATAGTGAAAGAACACTATTTTGGGTATTTTAATGAGAGAATTTGGGTTTCTTATCAGAGAATTTGCAATTTTTTAAACAGGGAACACCAGGATTTCTCCTGAGACAAGTGGTAAGACCCAGGGAGAGGAGGCTGTCCAGGGATAACACTGGGGACCCGGCTGGACAGCAGATGAGAGGGCTGACTTGTTGGCCTTTTGGGGCCAAGAGGACATACTTGGACAGTTCAAAGTCGGCCACCACAAGGAGCACATCTTCTGGATGATAGCTGCCCAGATGGCAGAGTGGAAGCACCCCAACCAGGTCCAGCAGACATGCAGCCATGGGGCCTCAGGTCCAAGGGGGAGAATGCTGTCACAGGTAGCAACAAGTCATAGCCAGGCAGCTGCCCCCACTGCCAGACTGCTGCAATGGGTAGATGGAGCAGGGGTCACTCAAGGTCAGGGCTGCTTCAGCAGTCCAGCTGGCACAAGGGGTAGTGTCCCGAGGTACCAACTAGCTAGGCCTCAGAAGCTCCTGTCTAGATGTAACATTCAAGATAGCATGAGTCCTGAGACCCACCCAGCTAATGAGTAACCCCCATTGTATGGGGCTAGTGGGTAAATGTTACAACAAAATACTCAGGACAACTAATAAAAAATACAGGATAGGAGTGTCATGTTGGTCAAAAGGTCAAAACATCGAAATAAGCGCGCTTGAGGGGGACACGGACCAGAGCCCCCTCCGCCCCCGGGACCAGACCTACCAGCCCTCAAAAGCATTCAAGGAGCCGGTGGATACCACCCAATGATGCTCTGCCCAGAAACGCGGACAGACAAGTGAAAGGAAAGTGGCCCCACAGTCTCTGGGCACCTTTCTAGCCAGACCCTACTTCCTGGTCAAATACAGGGTCCATTTGGCCAGCGCCAGAAGGAGGTTGACCACGAGGTCCCGGGACTTGGTGGGGCCATGGATGGGGTGACCAAAAACAAAAAGATGGGGGGTGAAATTCAACCAGAACCTCAAGAGAAGGCTCTGGCGGTGGAGGGGCCGCAGCCTGGCACACTTGAGGGTCATGTGCACTAGGGTCTCCCTCTGCCCTAAGCTCACCACATACATGTCCATGGCAATAGCTCCATGGAGGAGCCACCAGCTGAGGTCCCCAGTGGCTTGTGGGATGAGGGTGGAGTACAGACTCAGCCACTGGGATGCCCCAGCCATGCCCTCACTAAGCAGGTCCTGCCAGGACCTCAGGGGGCATAAGCAGGGTGTGTACACGATGCCAGAGCATGGACAGAACCAGCTGGTTCAGCACCAGAACTCTCCCATGTATGGAGAGACATCTCAATAACTTTACCCATGCCAGAGCTGCTTCACCACACTTGCCTCCAGCTGATGCCGGTTCTCCAGCGGGGAGGGATCTGTGGGAGACAGGTAGACCCCCAAGTACAACAGCAATCCCATGCTTCAGCAGATCCTGTAGAGTAAGCCCACCCACCACCTGTCACCAGGCCAAAGCTCTTTACCCAGCTGACCCAGGCAGAGGAGGCCACTGAGTACAGTGCCTGGCAGGCCTCCACCTGTGCCAGGTCACCCGAGTCCTGGACCATGAGGAGTACATCGTCAGCATATGCTTACAGGACCAGCCACACTGCTAGCTCCTGGAGCATCAACCTCACCACCTGCTTCCACAGGAAAACAAGGAAGGGCTCCAGGGCCAAGGCATACAGCTGGCTGCACAGCAGGGAGCCTTTACACACCCCTCTCCTGAATGGGATGAGTTCCTTCAGGGCCCAGTTGAGCTTGACCAAACATTCTGCAGAGGCATACAGCACCTGGAGGGTACAAAAAGCAGGGCCCAAAGCCAAAGGTACACAGCGTGCCTGTGAGGCACCCATGATCCACTCTGTCAAACGTTTTCTCCTGGTCCAGGGATGAAGGTGAAAGACAGGCCTTCCCAGTGCAATAGCTCCAGGAGGTCCCAGAACCAGGCACAGGTTGTCAAAGATGGAACATCCAGGCACCGTGTATGTCTGGTTGGGATGGATCATGTCCATCAGCACAGACCACAGGTGCAGCAAGATGGCCTTCGCTGCTACCTTGTAGTCTGTGCAGAGAGGGGACACAGGATGCCAGTTCCTCAGGTCATGGGGATCCCACTTCTTTGGCAGGAGGTCCAGCACAGCCCCGTGAGACAACAGGGGAGCTCCTCACTTCCCTCAGATTCAACCCAGACCTTGGCAAGGCCCAGGCCAAGGATGTCCCAGAAAGCCCAGTAGAACTCCGCAGTTAAGCCATCGATGCCTAGCTCCTTGTTGCCAGGCATCAGGCAGAGGGCAGCCAAAAACTCAGCCAGAGTGAGAGGAGGTTCTAGCCATTCCCAATAACCCACGCTGGCCTGTGGGAGTCTCTCATACAGGGTATGACAGGCTTCAGTGTCAGTCAGATCCAGGGAAAAGAGCTCTTCATAGAAGGCCTGCACATACTGGAACATTTCACCTGGATCCATGAGAGGGATACCATCACCCACCAGAAGGCTGGTGATGTACTTCTTGGCCCCCTGCCTCCTGGAAGCCACAATCCATCTCCTGAAGGAGCTGGATACACAAGCGGACAAACGCACTATGGGCACAGTGGTCATCTAGAGCACGAAGCTCTTCCCGCTTCTCCCAACACTTTCTGCAGAGAGACGAGTTGGTTGGATCAGTGGCCAGGCACCTGTCCAGCTCTAGCTGCTCCTGGACATGCTCCTTCTGCTGGGTGTGCCCCCAAGCGTAGCGGGCCCCAGGGTCTGGCTCCTCCTGGCTACAGATCCGGGAGGAGCTGGGCAGGGTTATTTTGTCCCAAGAGGTACAACTGGCCCCACACCAAAGTGCAGGTCCAGGCACCTACACCGAGGCAAAAATCCTTGGCTCAAATTTGTGCCACTCCTATTTGAGCTGCTGCAAGCACATGTGCCTACATGTGTAGACATGCCCATAGATTTTAAGGTGATTATTCTGAATTCTTCTATAACGCAGGCCACAAAACTTCCCCAAGTTACTTCCTTAAATTGTATGACTAAAAATATTGTTTGAATTAACTTGTTTGACTAAATACTCCAGTAAATCTCAGGTAACTCAGACAAGTTCAGTAGCCTGTGTTATGTAGGACTTCAAAATAATTTCTTTATGGTTCAAAATCTACAAGTCTATAAAAACTATAAAAGGTCAGCAATTTTGGAGATCTTGTGGGTTGTATTATGAGGAAAAATTGCAGATGAAATCAGGTATAACTTGGATGAAGTTCTTAGTATTTACAAAGACATCAGACAATTATCACTTTCATAGAATCATAGAAAGTGAGGGTTGGAAGAGACCTCAGGAGGTCATCTAGTCCAACCCCCTGATCAATACAGGAAAATCCCCAACTAGATCATCCAAGCCAAAACTTCATCTACCCAGGTTTTGAAAACCCCTAAGGATGAGCTTCCACCACCTCTCTGGGTAACCTGTTCCACTGTTTTACTACCCTCCTAGTGAGAAAATTTTTTCTTAATACCTAACCTAAACTTCCCTTGCTGCAACTTGAGACCATTGCTCCTTGTTCTGTCATCTGCCACCAGTGAGAACCACCTAGTTCAAAAGAGGATGGAGAGTTCCATCCTCTTTTGAACACCACTTTCAGGTAAATTGAAGGCTGCTATTAAGTCCCCTCTTAGTCTCCTCTTCTATAGACTAAATTCTGTCCTTCTTCCTAGTTAGCACAGTGTGCAGAAAATCTTGCTCACCCTCTCTCAAATCTAGAAAAATGGTAAAAGCTGAACCTTTCTCCAAAGCCCAAGAGACCCCACTGGCTACAATACTGTAACGTGGAAGGGCATGCAAGAGTAAGAGGGAACAGCGAAGGGAAGGGAAGAAAAGACTACAGAGATCATCCTAATCTCCCACATCTACGAAACCACATTAGAGTTGAAGTTCTTGTTGTTACTACTACTACTCCTCTGAGACCCATCTGAAGGAATCTTCTTCCTACTATGCAACTTCCTACTGAAAATCCATCTATTCAAGATGAGCCTGAGGCTCAGGATTAGATTTAGGATTAGTCTTTCTTCAACGGCATTCTTTAAATGGGTTTTATTCTTGCAAGTTCATGGTAATTCATTGTTTTAAAAAGATATTGTGTGCGCATTTTATTTTGACAATGAATTAAAAAAAAAGTTAATTTGACCTAAGTCAGAAGACTCAAGTAAATAATAATAATAATAATAAACATTAGACTGTAATGAAAACTGACAGCAAAATACACTGAAGAAGTTCTCAGAAAAAAGTGTAGGAACATATTCCTTATTTTCCCTAGCAGTCTTTCCATCAAAAGTTAAGTTGAGCTTCTCACCAGTGGCCCTCCATCTGGAAGCAGAGAGAAAAAACTGATTCTACAATCCAGCTACATTTCAGCAAGTAGGTAAACTTTATAAACTAAGTGGCTGATGTTCAGTTTCAGAGAAGGCAAAGTGAATTTCTCCATCTCCCTTGTGCCATATCCAGGACCACGACTGAGAAGTGTGTCCGGCCCATTCAGTCCCACTCCATGCACGTCCAGTCTCAGAAACAAAGCAAAGGATCTTTGAGCAGCTCTAAGGCTTGCATTCCAGCTCTGTAACACAGATGTACAAATTGGCAGGCTTTCAACACAGCTCTAAGATGGCCCCATAGCCACCTTTCTGGCATTTGGTGCATACAGAGTAGAACTGAGAAGGTAGGTGTGCTGCGTGGCAGCAGTCAGGTGCAACACAGAGGCAATGGGACATTCCTCCAGCAAATTATTTCTAAATGGCCTGCAAAGCTCCTGAACACCTGGCTCTGAGCCAAGCTATCTTGCTACAGGAACAATCTTGGTTTTAAAATAAAAAGAAAAAACATTTCTATGCTTCAAAGTATTTGTTGCCTAAAAATAGGCACTGAGCAGATTTGATCAACTGCTCTTCATGAGGCCTAGCACATATTTCACACTTCTCCTTTCTAAACCTGCTGGTATGTGGAGGAATTATATTAATTCTGCAGGTATGTTTTAGGATCAAATCATCTTCACTGTCCTCAGGAAAGAATGGTATACAAAATGCAGAATGAACGTGGACAATGGGCAAGGGGAAAAAGAGAGAAAAGAGTCAATGCTGAATGACATTTCTTAAAAATCAGCAGAAGCTCCTGTGTGCTTGAGACAGTTTGAGAAAGTTCTATTATGTCCACTGACCATAACAGTAGCAGAAAGTATATGATAAATAAGTCTGTTACATTGGCAGCATCAGGATAAATACAAAAAGCAATCTCAGCAAAAAATAAAGATTGGGGTACACCAATAGAGATTTTCAGAGCGGATGCCAATAGGCGATTTTTAAGAAGGCATATTGGTCAATACCAATCCGATTTCTGATATGCAGCTCTTCAGCTTGAAAAGCTGCATCCAGCTGGTAAGTCTGGTGTGGTGGAAGAGGAAGGAAGGGATGCAGGGGGAGGTGCAGATCAAGGCCCCTATGGTGGGGGAGGGAATGAGACTGGGACTGGGGCAGGCACTGACCAGCTGAGGTGGGCAGACGCATGGGACAGAGCTACAAGCAGCTTATATGGATGACACGGGGGTGGGGTGCCCCCTGGATCTGTGTGGTGTGGTACGGGGTGGCTTGCAGCTTCAGACTGGGGCCACAGCCAGGGCAGGTGCAGGAATGGGGAGGGGAGTGGCTTCTGCCACTTCATGCAGCCCATTCAGTGCTTACCTGGTGACTCTTGCCACTTGTCCAGGAGGGCATGGGTGGGCAGGTGTGCCCCCAGATCAGCCCAGGTGAGAAGAGTCCAGCCCCAGCCTGCCTTGTCCCACACAGATATGGGGGCACATGCCCCCACCCCCTGTGCCCTCCTGGACAAGTGGCAGGAGCCACCAGATGAGCACCAGATGAGCAGTACACAGCAGCGGGAGCTGGCTCCCCATTCCCTTCCCATGTCCCATGCCCACCCTGGCCCTGGCTGGGCCTTCTCTGCCTCAGTCCCATCCCCAAACTCCAACTCCACACCCTCCTTTACCACAGGGGCCTTGACGTGCCCCCATGTCCCTTCTCCTCCACTCTTCCCCTTCCACCACACCAGACTTACCAGCTGCATGCAGCGCTCCATGCTGCTGGCTCTGCTCCTCAGCTGTATATGTGCTGCCCTGCAGCTGCACTCATGCATGGACATTTATTAGACAAATTATCGGTTACATTGAGCCACAGGCAAATTATCGGTCACATTGGGCCAATTTTCAATACACATAATTTTCTTTACATGCGTCCAATATCTGATCAGCACACATATATTGGTGCACCTCTATTTTAGATCCCACTGATCAAAAAGTTAAGCAAATAGAAAAAGAAAAATAGGAACGTTTTTACAGCATTTATCCTCAAAGAGAAAGAAGCAAGTTGTTGTCCTTTAGATTAAATGAATTTGTTTGTTGCTTGGTCATTTGGTTGCAGTTCCTAAGTTTTTAGACAGGGTAGAGACTATGTACTGTGAGTGAGACAGAGGGTGATAGTCATCCCTTCCTTTGATTATTGTGAATTATCCAGCCCAAATGAAAGAGAATATTGACCCAGGCAAAAGATTCAAAGACTAAATTGCCAGTAATGAAAAGGATGAGAAACAAAGAGCAGGAAACAGTAAATGGTGCAGATGGGTAGATATTTTTTTTCTTTAAAGACAAGGGAAGGGAAGATAATGATGGTAATTACTAAGACAGCAGTGGAGGTGAGCCAAGTTGGAAGAGACAGTAAAGATGACTGGATGCAGAACATGCAGAATGTCAGTTCATCCTCAAGTGATTACTTGACAGAAGTGACTGGTGCATCAAGCGCTACCTGATAAAATTAATGGGAGAAGAGATCTGAGAATCAGGGCAGTGTGAAGCTTCAGGTGGCAATTCGATTTGTAAGAGATTCGGCCTGATTCAGTGGCCAAATCTCCAAATCTGAATCAAATCGGGGACCAATTAAAAGGTCCAAATCAATTCAAAGCTCTCCAAACCTTTGGAAAAGATTCAGAGAGCTTCAACGATTCGGACAGTCCCTAGTGGCTGCAGCAGAAAGCTGCAGCCAGACTTCGAGCTAGTAAATAGGGGGCAGGGCAAGTGGGGCTGGAGGAGTGCGGAGGGGACCATGGGGGGACCCCCTGCCAGCCCCCATCTCCTGCCTGTTTCCCCAGTCCCCCTGACCCCCACCTGCTCCCCCAGCCCCATAATGGCTCCCCTGCCTGCCCCAGCTCCCAGCCCTTTAAAGAAAAGTCTTGGTGCTCACCGGGTGCTGCCAAGTGGGGGACAATCCCTGCTTCTTCCCATTGCCCCATGCTGCATGGGGGGTTCTGCATGAGCCCCTCAATGCTCCCCCTATTCCCCCAGCCCCCCATGGCAGCCCTGCATGCTGTAGCTCTGGCCATTTAAGGAAAAAAATAAAGGAGAAAAGCCCCAGGACTCACCGCCCCTGCAGAGGCCTCGGGGGGCTCATGCAGAGCTCTCCATGTGGCACAGGGCACCAGGGGGCACCAAGGATTGCCCCCCACCAGTCAGGAGAGGTGAGTGCAAGGGTCTTCTCAGGTCTTTGTTCTTCAAGGGCTGGAGCTGCAGCAAGCAGGGCAGCCATGGGGAAGGGGCCTGGGGGAGCAGGGGGATCATGCAGAGGCCTCCCCATGCAGCACAGGGGCAGTGGGGATAACCTCCGCCCGGCAACACTCACTCAGTTGGGGCTTTTTTTTCTCCAAGTGCTGGAGCTGAGTGCAGTAGGGCTGCCATTGCTGGGCTGGGGGGATGGGCCTGTCTGATTCAGATATTCAGCCAAACCTCCAAATCAGATTTGTCCAAATTGATAGAGGATTTGAAATCACCCGAATCTGAATCTGAAGTGAATACTAGCCACTTCGCACAGGCCTACTGAGATCTAGAAACACACAGGTGGAAACAATGGTGAAGTTAAAAACAATAATTTAAGGAACCAATGGAGAACATAAGTGTCCACACGATGATAGTATCTGGAGACAGTTTCCAAGGAAAAAAACAAGTTATTTTTTTCTTATAATTTAGAGTAATTCCTGGTAAACAAGAGCTGATAAACAATTGTTTATTACTTATTTTCTATTTATAAAAGCTGCATTGCCAAATTGAACAAAAGGATTAGCCATTAGACAAGAACTGGAGGCTAAGGAGAAAATGTATTTGACTTCGAGGTAATTGTTCAGGTATTAAATAATACTTTTGTTTTAATATTAAAATATATAAATAGCTACATAATACATGATTCAGTTTGGTAATTCTTTTAGTTAGGACCTGTAACAAAATGAACAGTTACCTCCCCAGATGCCTTTGAATTAATAGAAATATTCTTTAGTATAATGCAATTATTTAACTAATATAGTGATTCCATACCTCTCTACTGTGTCAACACTAGCTTATCAATTTAACTATAATTGGAGAATTGCATTGCTTTATTCTGAATTGTGTTTAGTTTAATATTACAGTATTAACATTAGCTTAGCTTTGGCAAAACTTTCTTAAAAATATATTTTAGCCTGGTTTATGAATTTACCAAAAATGCTTACCAAAAATTATATCAAAAGTTGTGTAACCTTGATAAGTGATATGGGTCCAACACCCTTGAAGCTCTGGCTGAATATCACCTAAAAGGCCTTTGTTCCATACTAGTTCCTCCCTTGTATCTCACAGGAAACTAACAGGAAGCAGAAAGACAGCCCAAACAGAGTACCCAAGGACACATAGCTAAATCCTAATACAGGCTTTCAAAAGGGACAATAGGGTGAACTGGCATTTCACTTAAAGCATTCAGACACAGGGTATCATCTAGTGAAGTAGTTACTCTGCTCTGAGTTAGTTTAGTACACACAGAGCATATCTACATATGGAATTAGTGCAGCACAATAAACTCCAGTGCAGTTCACACGGGAGTTAGTGGCTCCCCAGCGCAGTGTCTACATGCAAGTCTGGGACCACAGCAGTTTGCACCAGGGCAGAGCATCCCCAGGCTGGTACTAGGCTTGGAAGATCAGCCCCAGGCTCCGGGTTGCAGCACTGAGTGGTGGAAGGGCTGACTAGGGCATGAGAGTGCCCAAAGAGTGGATCTGTGTGACTAGGCAGCAGGCAGAGGTCTGCCCCCTGCTGTCTGGACTGACCAGGTGCAATTTATGCCCGGGTCAGCATTTGTGTGTGTATTTAGGTGCAGTTATTTTTGCCACTATAAGATAGTTCTGTCACCAACAGTAATATCTTACCAGGGAAAAATTAGTTTGCTGCAATCTAATAGCATTTCACATGTAGACTGTGATGCTTTACACTGCAGCAAATTAGTTTACTGCACAGTGAATCACGCATGTAGATACACCCACAGAGAGTCAGTTGCTTTCATTTCAAGAGATAACTGAAATCATCCAGAGACTGGGTTGGGGAGGGAGGTGAGAAAGTGGACCTTATAGCCTAACTATCATGAGGAGCAGCATGATAGAAGGAACTTGAGGTCTTCAACTCCACCTGCAGTCATTCACTTGGAGAAGTCATTCATCTGGAGCAGCCCTAGCAGCAATGAGGGAGGAGCATGTTCCATTGGTGGAAGAAGACAGGCCAGGCTTCACCAAGTGGGAAGGATCAAGATGACCTCCACCAAGAAGCGATGGGTGGTGGTGGGAGACTCCCTTCTGCAGGGGATGGAGGGAGCCATTTGCTGACCTGACCTGTTGTCTCAGGAGGTCTGCTGCTTGCCTGGAGCCTGGATCCAACATGGCATGGAGAGATTACCAAGGCTCATCCAGCCCTCTAACTACTATCACATGCTACTCATCCATGTGGACACCAATGATACTGCCAAAGGAGACCATGAGACTATCAAAAGTGATTACAGGCCTCCGAGTGCAAGGGTGAGAGGGTCTGGGGCTCAGGCTGTGCTCTTATTGATTCTTCCAGTCAAGGGAAAGAGCACAATCATGGAACTATGATGTTATCGGAAAAACAGAAATTTGGTGCAATAGCTCACATGTTTGGAGCATTGTCATGGATGGGTACAAACTGTTCAGGAAGGACAGGCAGGGTAGAAAAGGAGGAAGAGTTGTGCTTTATGTAAAAGAGCCATATGATTGCTCAGAGCTCCAGTGTGAAGCTGGAGATAGACCTGCTGAAAGTCTCTGGGTTCGGGTCAGAGAGGAGAGCAACAAGGGTGATGTCATGATGGGGGCCTGGTATAGACCACCAGACTAGGAAGAAGTGGTGGATGAAGCTTTCTTCAAACAGCTAGCAGAAGTTTCCCAGTCATAGGTCCGGGTCCTCATGGGGGACTTCATAGTTTCATAGTTAGTAGGGTCGGAAGGGACCTGAGCAAGTCCAGCCATCAAGTCCGGCCCCCTGCCATGGGCAGGAAAGATTGCTGGGGTCAAACGACCCTGGCTACGTTATTATCTAGCCTCCTACCTCCAGGGAAGTTGGGTCCAGATCCTAGCCACCCTGACTGAAGTAGTGCTTCCTGATGTCTAGCCTGAACCTACTTCAATCCCCCTGACATCTACATTGTGCAGGAAATCCAGGAAGTTTTTGCACAGTATTGGGACAACTTTCTAGTGCAAGTGCTGGAGCAGCCAACTATGGACCATGCTCTTCTAGACATGCTGCTCATGAACAGAGGTGAATTGGTGGGGAATATAGTTGTGAATGGCAACTTGGGCAGCAGTGACCATGAGATGATTGAGATCAGGACCTTGAGGAAAGGAAGGATGGAGAGCAGCAGAGTAAGGACCCTGTACTTCAGAAAAGCAGACTGACTCACTCAGGGAACTCATAGGCAGGATCTCCTGGAAGCCAGAGTGAGGGAGAGAGGAGTCCAGGAGAGCTGCCTGTACTTCAAAAAAGTCTTTCTGAGCATGCAGGAACAAACCATCCCAATGTGCAGGAAGACTAGCAAGTAAGGCAGAAGACTGGGTTGGTTTAGCAGGGAACTCTTCAGTAAACTCAATCACAAAAAGGAAGCTTATAAGAAATGGAAACTTGGACAAATATGGAGGGAGAGGTATAAGCGCATTGCCTAGGCATGTCAGGATGAAGTCAGGAAAGCCAAAGCATAATTGGAGTTGCAGCTAGTAAGGAATGTGAAGGGTAACAAGAAAAGTTTCTTCAAGTATGTCAGTAGCAAGAGGAGGATCAGAGAAAGTGTGGGTTCCTTACTGAATGGGGGAGGCAAGTTTGTGACAGAGGATACAGAAAAGGTTGAAGTGCTCTATGTGTTTTTGCCTCAGTCTTCACAAGCAAGGTCAGCTCCCAGACTACTGCACTGGGCAGCATAGTTTGGGCAGAAGGTGAGCAGCTCTCAGTGGTAATAGAACAGGTTAGGGACTACTTAGAAAAACTGCACTTGTACAAGTCCATGGGGTCAGATGGAATGCACCTGATGTGATTTCAGAGCCATTGGCCAACCTCTTTGAAAATTCATGATGATCAGGAGAGGTCTTGAATGACTGGAAAAGGCTAAACATAGTGCCCATATTTAAGAAAGGGAAGAAGGAGGATCCAGGGAACTACAGACCAGTCAGCCTCATTTCAGTCCCTGAAAAAATCATGGAGCTAAACTTCTCAGTGGTGGCAGATAACAGAACAAGGAGCCACAGTCTCAAGTTGCAGCAAAGGAAGCTTATTAGGAAGAATTTTCTCACTAGGAGGGTAGTAAAACACTGAAACAGGTTACCCAGAGAGGTGATAGAAGCTCCATCCTTGGGGGTTTCAAAACCCAGCTAGACAGAGCTTTGGCTAGGATAATCTAGTTGGGGATGGTCCTGCACTGAGCAGGGGGTTGGACTAGATGGCCTCCTGAGGTCCCTTCCAGCCCTAACTTTCTATGATTCTATCTATTCAAGAAGTGTTGTCTCATCAGGAGCAGTGTCCCCAAGGCAGCCTTAATTAGGCATAGTCTATGACACTTCACTTTTCCTGGACTAGGTATTGAAACAGCAGAATAGACACTAGTCCTGAGAAGCCAGGACCCTCTATTGGATCCCCCAAGGTGCTAACAGAAAAATTGCTGAATCTTAACTTGAGCTAAATAAAGATAATATATTCAGAATGAAAAGTGTAGCATACTGTACAAACCTTAAGGCTGGCTGTTCTGCGAGGTCTTCAAAGCCTTCCAGTTAATCAGAGAGCTGTAGAAACAAAGAAGGTGGTCCATTGTACTCCCTTGATCCTCTGAACAGTTCCTGTATTTATCTAGCAGCAACATTTCTGTAAGAGAAGAATTAGGGAGTACCAAGATTATTCAGAAAGGTAATCTAATCACAGGACTTTAAGTCAGTCTCCCTCAAGAGCTTTAAATGAGCCCAGACCTCAGAATGTTATATATCAGGTTGTGTGTACTTAAGAAACAGTTAGTGCCTGATCCTATTACAGTTACATGAGTAACCCTTACTCAAATGAATGCTATCAAAATCACCAGCTTCCCAAGCAGCCTTTTTCAGCTCCATATTGCTGCTAGAGGTACACTGCTAGAAGTACCCAAGCTAGCTGGCTGAAAGCTATACCAGGTATGTCTACATGAAATACAGTCACTGTCATGTAGATCAGAGATTCTCAAACAGGGTACCCTTGGGTACCATTAAATTCTTTGATGGGTGCCACAGCAAGTGTGAGGCAATAAGCAGACAGGCTCTCCCTACCTGACTGCTCCACTGCCCCAACTGCTTGACCCCTCTGCAATGATGTAAGAAATGTAATAAATAAATTAGTTTTTGACATTTAAACAGGTTGAGAAATGCTGGTATAAATAAAGACTTACTCTTAGAAGTAAATGTTTCTGGATTCAGCCCAAACATTTCCAAAGCTATCTACAGATTCCATTTTCAAAGCTATCTACAGATACTGCATACTGAGTTCCTATTAACTTTAACACACAGGAGTAATATTAATATTAAGTTTAGCTAATTTATGCATACACATTTTAAAGATTAAAAAAAACAAATGAAACTCAAGGAAGTATAGTAAATAATTACCTTTGGTAATAGTATTCACCTGCTAGAACAAGAGCAGACAGAGAGAACTGATGTTTTTGACTATTTTCCTCTTACTGATTCCAAGGGACTTTCTTTATAAAAAAAAGGAACAAAGCATCAATCTCTATCTATAGCTTTGCTATTTTAAAAGCTTCAGTAGGCATCAGAAGCATAATCAGGCTTCAAATGAGGACCTTATTTTACACTACAAAGATGGATGGATGAAGAGACAACAATAGTATAAGAAGCAAGACTTAAGATCCCCATGAGATCCTTTAGAGGCCATCATTCTTTAATACAAATTTAGCAAGACAACTTGGAAGTCCAAGCTATAAAACTCAATGAAAACTAAAATACCCAAACAAAAAATATAGGTTATGTTATGAAGCACAGTTTCTTTATTACTAACATATTGTTCAGTAAGGGTATTAAGAGTGAGATCATTAGCATTAGTAAAGTACTTCTGAAGATGTAAAGCACTATAAATGATAAGTTTTATTCTGAATCAGCGGGTGTAAATTAGCCGCAAAGAAGGGGATTGACTAACCAGAGTTTCAAGTGATGCAAATGAGATGCCAAGCAAAACTATGTTTTGCTGCCAAAGATTTTCCCCAAGAGGTGAATAACATTTTCCATAAGTCTGTGGAAATTACTGAATTAGTTTGGTAATGAAATACTCATAGCTACTTTCAATATGTGATTCAATATTTCAGTTGTCTACTGAATAATATGAGTTGCATTAATTACATAAGAGGGAAGCTTATATTTATTATTCAATGAAAAGATTAACAGTCAAAAATACAATATTTTAATTCACTAGAGACTATTTATCTCAATGTTTAAAACATGACATTTGCTTATTTTAACCTACTTTTGATCCTGAAAGGCTATTTATACAATTCCAGTGTAATTTTACAGAATTTCAATTGTATAAAATATACTGGACATATTTTGTATTAAACAGTGCTAATTGTACAGACACTATTTTGCCATTAAAACAGCTCCACTGTATTTTTCTTAAAAATCAATATTTAGGTGTATTCAACAAATACATAGCCACTACTCTTAGATTTGGAGGGGGAAAAAATAAAGCCTTTCTTTTCCTAGACAGAACTGATCAGGCAGTGCAGTATTTAGGTTGTCTAGCTCTACATTCAGTTTTCCCCCTTTGACCTTGATGAAGTTGTTTGGTCAGCATTGAAATTACCTAGTCAGCACTATAATAGGCCAGTTAACTACATTTTATTATGTGCTTTTCCTATAATCCAATAGTCCATAGTGGGTGTTCCTACACATTTATTAATGTGCAGTGGTTACTGCATACCTTAGTTTAGTACTTCTATAATCAAATACTAAATAAATGTACTATAACCAGAGTTACTGCACAGTAGCACCAGCAAATGCTTTTTTAGTGATGCGATGGCACAGTAATCTAATAATACTGTGCAGTAACATAATACTGCGCAGTAGCGTATTAGCATCGTCTGTGATATGATGTGCCACTATACAGTGTTATTAAGCTACAACACAGTTACCATTGCATGTAGACACACCAGTAGGAATTAATGATAAGCAAAATCCAAAGTAACTGTGAAAAGCTTGAAAGGATCTTTAAAGAAAACAAAAAAAGAGAAGAAGATTAAGAAGTCAAGTTGGTTGACTAGTTTTAAGCAGGACTCTTTCATTTCGCCTTTTTTGGTCACTCCCATACTATTGTTCTTCATATGTATGTTGATGGCTAGAAAATGGTATTTAGAGGTTTGATTTTGGGAATTGGCTGATAGGTAAAGTTAGATATGCATTAGAGTAATAGTCCAGGGCAATAGCAAGGGTTAATTGATTTCTAAAAACCCTGTCTGTGACAAAGTTTCTTCAAGGCCTGCTGTGTCTGATATGGGCAAGCAGCCAGCAGACACAGGCTGAAATTGAAGCTATATACAACACTGTTCCATAACATAGGATAAGGTGGTACAACACTCATAGTGCCCAAGTGCAAAGCCCTTAAGATGTCCAGTTTTTAGAGAACAGACCATATTAAGAGAAGACTGGTAAAGTCCAAATTAGGATGTATGCATGTGATAGGTTTGTGAAATAAAGGATTATGCTGACTGGACAGAACGTGGACAATATGATAATGACAGAGAGATCAATCAACGATGCCCAAACACGAAGAGTCATCAGGAGGGGAAAAGAATACAAAAGAAGGGATTTCAAAGCAGCAAAGGGTGTCTGAGGTGGAAACCCTAGGCCACCATGGACACAGGGCATACCACCAGTCCATTTCACCCACCCCATGAGGCACTTGGCCTCCAACCTCCCAGCTGCTGACATCTGACATTCAAGAGAGGACCGCAGAATGAAGTTTACATACTGACCAGATGTATCTTGACTGTGTGCAGCTCTAGGACTCATAGATATAGAATTTTTTGCACTATTCTTATCCTTTATCACTGTGTATCAATAACATTTGCCTATTATCTAATGGAAAGTACATGGTCAGTCTGAAGGTTTGCATCCTCCCGGAACAAGGTATCTGGGTCATAAAGCTAGTACCAACATATGTGAGCTCTACTACTACTACTTTAAATAATAAAGCTGTCAGTGAAAATTAACTACCATGGGAGTTTATAATCATAAGGAATAAAACAATTGTTCTGGTAATTTGACACAATCCATGGAAGCCTTTGACCAAACAAAGAGTAAAGAACTGGGTGTTCTTTCTCAGTAATCTTCATTGCTGAGAAGATGGGCTACAGTGTCCTGACTCAGCTGTAGCATATGCTTAAGGCAATGGCTTGATGCTTACAGTAGACATATGTTTTAGGGGTGTTGGTTGTAGCTGTGTTGGTCTAAGGACATAGGCAGACAAAGTGCTTTGGGTAAATCTGATATATCTTAGTAGAGCAACTAAAATAGTTGGAAAAATTCTTCTTAGCAAGCTTTTGGGTACAAACATCCTTCTTCAGGCAGAGGTGATGCTCCCTCTGCTTGGAGAATGGTGTTTGTACCTGAAAGCTTGCAAAGAAGAATTTTTCCAACTATTTTAGTTGTTCTACTAAAAGATATCAGATTTATCCAAAGTATCTTGTCGCCAGTAAGCACATGGCACATATAATCAAAAAGGATATTTCTTGTCAAGTCCAGGCAGAAAAGGACATTTCCTGTAATTGTGGATGTTGAGAACCCAGAAGAAGTAGTTCAGATAAACATGATGCCCCAATGTTAATGACGTGCAAACAAATTACTTCAGTGGTAAATGATGGGCAAACAGCTGGCAAATTCTTGGAAGAACCAAACGACATCAACATCAGCTCAGTTTTACCAATATGAGCGTTAGCCAAATACCCATCATCCAAATTCTGGCAAAGCTTTTCAATGGCTGGAAGATTAGTAGTAGTATATCACCAACAGCTCTCCCGTAGCAAGGTATTTTGATTCTAAGGGTAGAAACAGACATTGCCTTTCATCACTCTTCATAAAAAATGTTAATGGCAGCACAAAGGGCAAACAAATGGATGTCCATGCCCATTGTTATGTCACAAATGCCCAAAATGTATGGCCTCAACAAAGGCAGCATTAATTTGTGCTGTTCTCTGCTTTGTAGTAGGAGAGCCCAGGCAGCTCAGAACTGCTCACACTCTCTAGCCACCCCAGGCAGATGCTGGAGGGGGGCATTGATGAGGGCCCAATCTTATGTATCCTGGGAATTCCCCATGCACGATCAGTCCCTGCAAGCCCTGGGAGCACCTGACCCACTTTCCCCTTTTACAGAGACGCGCTCTGGGGAATCCTAAGGGATATCTCTGTAAAAGCAGAAAGCCGGACAAGAACTACCAGGACTTAAGGAGCCTGATCCTGTACAAGAGTTCTAGAACATGTTAATGATTGTCCTGCAGGATCATCCCAGCACAGCTGATCTGCTTCATTTGGCGATATCTATTTCTAGTCTAATTTTTCAGAAAGAAACTCTCCCATTACCATTAGAAATGCAGTCACTAGGGAAGAAGTCAGGCTAAGGAGATAGCTTGAGGTTTGAGAAAACTCTAAATGCTAACACTATGATTTGGGGATCAAAAGAAGAGTGTTGTAAGCACAGAAAAGCTGCAGCCTCCCCTCACCACTCTATCCTGAGAGGTCATGCTGGTTACAGTTCTGGCCAACCTCCCCTCAGCAGCCCTGAGATCAGAGCAGTTGGAGGCCTTACAATCCAGAATAATGGCAAGGATTGCTGGGAAATGGCAGATAATATGTTAAAAAAAGGCTTTACCAGAGAAGAGAAAGGAAACATGGAAAGAGCTACAGGGTTTAAGGGATCTCTGCAAGAAGCTAGGAACAAGTAATGACTTGTGTTTCGCTCTGTTCTGTTCTTTATACAACTATGTTTACATGCCTCTCTGAAGAGGCTGAATCAGTACTGGCTATAATGAATTTATGCATCATATGATATAAAACCATTAAGTCTATGGGATTTTTAAAGGCCTAATTTCAAGCCCCATTTGCGTCCTTTCCATCTTTGTCCTGCATCGCATACTTAATCATGTGTCTCCTGCACCCTCTCAAATAAACTTAATCTGGTTAATTTAATTCATTAATTATTTTGTTACTTTGTAATGTAGTGCATTTGTTACATGTTTATTTGGTGTCTTAAGGGCAACATAGATTGTATCACAAGGTATGTCACTCACAGTTCATTCAAAATAGAGACCAAGTTTCACAGAGGCCTCCTGCCTTGAATGGATGTGGGCAGGAGACTCCCTGAGGTACAAATAGAGATATCCTCCTGGCATTGAGTTAATTTATAAAAAAGTGGACAGTATCAAAATAGAAATATCAACAGCAATATTCCTCTGGTCCAGCTTCCTTCATGAAATATGGAGTAGCTAAAGTAACTTTGAGCAATACCTCAAATTTATGTGCTGAAAGCTATTCAAATATAAAATAAGCACTAACAAATGAGCAACCTTGTCAGTGGCAATGTTAATAAATCAAATTCACCAAGGTAAGTTAGCTGCATTTTCAATACAAGTGGATCTATCATAAGAGTCTGATAATGATACAACCACCAGAAAAATAAATGTGCATTCTCTGACCTTGACTATAATTCACTAACAGCTTGCCTTACAATTTTCCTACTATTGAGCCACTCTTCACAGGCTACCTGAAAAGGGTTTATATTCCTGTAGCCATGGACTTTCATTTGTGTCATCAGCACTCTATTTGGTTTTGCAGTGGACTATTAAGGAAAAATATATAAAATAACAAATTTCAAAATAACATTCTGTATAGCTACTCAGAAAGAATAAAAAGGTTGAAGGATTGACCCAATAGCCTTGTGATACTGTTCTGTATTATTAGAAAAAAGACAAAGACTGAATTTCCTACACTGATTTTGTGATCCCTTGTTGGCAATAGGTGAGGTGGTTGCTAAGCTCAAAAGAGAAAATGCCTTGCAAGTGCTGTTTTTTCTTCATATTCACTTGGAGGAGTGGTAACTGCAATGTGAGAAGACTATAAGAATTTTGTTTCTTTAGTCCAGCAAAACCTTTGAAGGAATAGGACTGTACTCTGTGAACACAAGCAATGCTGGGGGCAGGCAGACACAAGAGAAATAAAAGATATTAAGCTAATGGACAATCTTGACACAAGAACAAATGGATACAAAATGGCCGTACATAAATTTGGGCTCGAAATTAAGAGAAGGTTTCTAATTATTAGCATAGTGTGGTTCTGGCACTGCCAACGGGAGTGGTGGGAACAAAACAAAACAAAACAAAATAATCAAACTTTATTTAAGGTATAGCTTGTAAAAATTATGAAAGAGATTATGTGATGAGTGTGACAAGACTCAATGACCTAATAAATTCTCTTCCCTTCTAGCCCAGTATTGCATTCCAAACATAGTTTAGAGTGGGATCAGAAAGTACACAAACGTGTTTCAAGGTTCCTTAAGGTTTATCAGGGTTTAAGAGGGACTTCTTTATTCTACCAAAATAAAAATTCTTCCTAATAATGTCTTTTTGCAAGGATAGATCAGTTGAGACTTGTCAGGCAGCCAGCTCCTCAAAGCCATAAGATATTATCAGCAATTCTCTCCAGCATTCTGTGTTTCTCTCTCTCTCCCTGACTCTCTCCTTTTTGGGGGGCTTCCTATTGCCAGTTCAGATGATGCCTGATAGTTCTTAACCCTTTTGAATTCAATGGCCAAAAGAAAAAAAAAA